>CM055094.1:25661040-26236040 GCA_029204225.1 Diphasiastrum complanatum | reverse complement strand
TCTTTTAAAGCAACACATTATTTAATAAATTTTTGGATCTCCAAGAGATTGCTTGTTTTGCCTCTCATTATCCATGAACAAAGTTGGAGACACAGATTTACCATCATACTGTTATGAGCTATCAAGTGACTCACTATTTTTTATGAAGGCTTCAATTTTTATGCGCCTTATTAGCCCAAGGAAAATTTCGCAAAGAATGAGAATGAAGATTCAAATTTACATAAATGCATAACTATTAAATGGACAAATTGTTGCTCATATTGAAGTGCATATTGCATGTCATTCAACATTAAAAGTTTAGTGATTGATGTCTCAACACCAACTCTACCATGAGGTCATAACTATTAAATTGACAAATTGTTGCTCATATTGAAGTGCATATTGCATGTCATTGTTCAACATTGAAAGTTGAGTGATTGATGTCTCACCACCCCAACTCTACCATGAGGTAAAGGCCATTTAGATAACACAACATAATGTTTTGTCATCACATTGAACTGTTGAAGTCACTTGGAAAAATGCTTCACTATAAGCTTGTAGAGATCCATTTTATTGGTTGGAAGTCGACTTCGGTCAATAATAAAGTTCGAATTTCGTGATGCATACATACTTAAATATCATCCCAATTCACCATAGCTGGATGAGATTGAATTGAATTCGTTGAAGTTCAACTTGTCCATAGAAGAAAGATGAAGCAAAGGAAGCGTTTTTCCTGATTCAATTGGAAGTTGTGATAGGTCCGAAAGTGTCTATGTAGACTTTGTGTTCACTATTCTATATCAATTGAGTGTGGATGCCCATCAAAAGTATGGATGCCCAATTGAATAATTGATGCGACTAGTATCTATCTTTGCATAAACAAAAAATGGTGATTGTCTAATGTCAATTTCGGGAGCCTTGTGGGTTATAGATCCACAAAGAACCCTGATCATTTCATAAACTATTCCAGTCAAGACGTCATCATACATACCAACGAAATGACAATATCACACTTTTTGTTGTTCAGAAATAGATTACCTATTTGCTCTTGTTCAGACTACAATTTTTTGAAGGCATCTGTCCATCCTGCTATACATGCTCATTAGAAACCCATTCCGACCCTTTTACGTACGGTATGTTCCGGAACATGCTGGGTCGGAACATTTTTTTTTAATATAAAAAAAACAGGTCCTGGAATGCTCCAACAGTTTCAGTTAATGAGATCCAACTGCAGTGGCCACATTGATTCCAAGCACATCTGTATACTGACATTGATTCCAAGTGCATCTGTATCCTGACATTGAGTATTCATAGCTTGTGAATCATAAATGATTGACCATCTGCATGATATTATTTCACATGAACAAAAACCTACCTCCTCCTGCAATGGGTCCAGGTTTGTAGGAACAAATTCTCTTTCTTGATACAGATGCGCTTGGAATCAATGTGGCCACTGCAGCGCATGTGTCTATCCAGATGCGCTTGGAATCTGTGTGGCCACTGTTGTTGGATATGATCCAAGCGCATCTGTCTATCCAGCGTAGATGACTCCAGCGTATTTCTTTATAGGTTGAAGTCAGTATCGGTGTTTTTAGAATTCCTTCGAGCCAGCTAGCTTTTTGCCCCATCACTCCGCTTTGCATCGGAGCTGAGCGAGGTAGAGAAATGGCAGGAACAGCAATTTTACGCGATATTACAATATCACGCTTTTTTCGTTTGTAAAAAGGTACGTATTTAAAAAAAAGAAGTTTGGTCAAGTTCCGGAACGGAACGCGTTGCGTTCTGGAACGAGCAACTATGACATGGTGCTTGTTTTGATCCATATAAAACTTTCTTGTGGTTGCGAACTACATGTTCTTTAACTTTTGACTTGCATTTTTTGGCTAGTCCTCGTGTACTTCCTCTTCTAGATAACCCTTTAGGATGACACTTTTTACATCCATTTCTTGTAGTCCCCATCCAAAGTATCCGGAACACGTTCTGGAACGCGTTTCGTTCCGGAACGGGCAACTATGACAGGCTCTAGGTGCTTGTTTTGATCCATATAAAACTTTCTAATGCTTGCGAACTACATGTTCTTTAACTTTTGACTTGCATTTTTTTGGCTAGTCCTTGTGTACTTCCTCTTCTAGATAACCCTTTAGGTTGACACTTCTTACATCCATTTCTTGTAGTCCCTTTTGAGTAACCCAAAAGTTATTTGGTAGCCATTATCTTACTTCGTTCACATTTCACAATTGGTCTATTTTTCCGTTTAGCTGCCTTCTTTGCTTTGGTGTTTGAAGTGCAACAAGTAATCTTTTAATTTGATTGGTTTTAAGATACCTGACAAATTTTTCTGACAAGTTATCACCTCTACATCATAATGCTTTGATTCATTTTGTTTGACTTCTTGCCATAGCCTTAAATTGCTTGAAATATTGAAAGGCTTCTGATGTTTGCTTCAGGAAGTAGACCCAAATTTTTCCTGGTATTATCAAGAACATCATTGAAAGGCTTCATTCCTCCATAAGACAGTCTATGCTTCTGTGTCTTTTATGTCATGTGTAGCGATTGTTACTTTCTTCATACATTGGAAATTGATTTCTATGTGGATTCATATGTATTATGGTATAATGCTGAAAAATCTAAATACCATCCTCCCATAGGTCATGTGCATTCACAGCAGCAGAAAACAAATGAAATTGGTCTTCATCCTTCTCTTCACCAATGCTTTCTCATCATAATGACTCATTTGCCTCCCGGAAAATTGCATCTTTTGCTCAAAATGTTTCGTTCTAGACTCCAAGGAAAAATAAGCAAATTTCCACAGTTGTTATTATTACCTTACCTTCTAGGAGTCAGTGAAGATTAAATGTTGCTTTGGCCATTGGTAGGCTGCAACTTACATAGCTTTTTCTCCACATCTCCTTAAAGACCTCTCATTGCCCTTGCCGTGCTATTTTCTGCTACTTCTTTGGCCCTTTAGAAACTACATTTTTCTCGTACTGGTTGCTTGTTCCATGCTTCACGTTTTGTTAGAGTGGGTTCTAAATTTAGAATGTTAAATCCTTTTAAAAAAGGACTCTATTTCTCAACAACAATGCCATATCATAATTCTGATATGAGTTTGACAAGATATTAAGGACTACAGGTATCAAATCTGCATCAGAAACTCTCTCATTGATAATAGCAAGCTGATGTCTAATGTATTTAATAATCTTAAGATGATCTATGATAGAGTTGCGTGCATCTGTTCCAATCTATGCAATCGGTTTTTCAAATAAGATTCCTTTGAGGCATTAGCAGTTTCAAATATGAATTTGAGTATATTCTAATCTTCTTTTGGTCCCTTAGCATCTCTTATGTGTGGAATCAAATCATCTTTCACATGCATATTAATAAGAGATTGTGATTTTTTGGCATCTTATGACAAATTCTTTGGCCGCTTTCTCCAATATGATGTCCAGTACCTTCTGCTTTGACAATATCAGATAGATCCATGTCCAGCTGTACACTCTACATCTTAAATTTTTAAACACTGCAATTAGCTGATTCCAACTTGCCTGATTCAGGCATTTTAGATTCAATAAGAGTGGGCATCTTTGATTTTTATGGACTATACAAAGCTGCTATCAAGTAGCTTCAATATTTTATTGTTAACCTAGAGTTTGTAATATCTTACATCCAGATGCATGTTCTTTCACCAACTTTCTAGAGTCTAGATGGCTGATGTAGACCTTGCTTGTGGCTGATATGGTGGTCTTCAATTGCTTCTCACAATACTCCAGCTGAACACCTAAAATTTCTAAGAGCCAGAGTTTCGTGCCAATTGTTACTGGTGAAACTGCCTTTTAACTTCCAAACTGTGAGTTGAAACAACCATTGGTGCTCTTTGGTATGGCTGGTTCAAAGCTGGAATAGGCCTCGCATAAAGTAAATATGCCCTGCTTGAAGTTTGCAGATGCTTGCAAAAGTATTTGCTAAAATCTTAGTTGACTCCACAAAAAGATGTGCAAAGTCTCGCTTTCTCTGGAATTGATTATGGTAGGGATTTTCTGGCCAAACTTCATAGCAACAGAGGGATTCTCTCATCTCGACCTGTAACAGAAGATTGACCTTAGAACTTACCAGGCTCACAGGATTGCTAGAAGCTCTGATAAAATGTAGGAAATCTACGGAGATGCTACTTTGCACTCACAGACCATGCAACAACTTACATACACTAGAGCTTGGATTGAACACACAAGTGAAGAAAAAAACTTTTTTGAGTGAGACAATATCTGATAAGCTTCTTGGCTTATGTGACTACTGGACTTTCTCATAGCTACGCCACTTAACAGGCTGTGTCTCTCCTGATCTGTCTCTGACTCACAATGTGTGGGGGTATTTGTACTCTTCCGCAACCACCTCTTTAGGGACTCCATGGCCGCCGTATTGCTGGAACAGTTAGTGCACCCCCAACCTACACTGACTCAACAATGAATGCCTTGATGTATTTTGACAGATGGCTGACCACAATATAATAATATCATAACTTTGGTACTATACGTGCTATGGGGTAAATAATGATATAAGATAGATATTATAATCTAATAGTTTTTACAAGTAAATGAGAGCATGAAAAATCATGCTCATAGGCAGACTCTTGGCTATGAATTTTAACTGTGAAATATCTCTTTGATAGGCATTCTTGGATGTGGTGGAGAGTGTCAATATCCTAGTGAACAGCAATGGACAGCTTGTCCGTTCTGAGGTCATTGGAGCTTTAAAAATGCGGACATATTTAAGGTATTTTGGATTTCTTTTTATTTCTACTTTATCTGATACTTTAAGTACATTCTTTATTTCTGATTGTTTGACATTTGATTTAATTTTTCTAAGAGTGGAATAACATTGCAAGCTTCTTCCAAATGCAGAACCATTTATGTCCTCTGCAACAAATGTGCAGAAATATCAAGTGCAAGTGAAGAAAGCAAATTGTTCATTTTCCTCCCTGGTCTTGTCTGCACTAGCTGCCCGGTGGTTTCTCTGCGAATTGCCTCTCTCTACTTTCGCTAGCCTTTTTTTTTCCTTCTGGCCTGTTCTTGCTGCATATTGCCAACCCCCTCTGCCCCTGCTATGCTGTATCGGAGTTCCTACCTTTTGTCTTCTGCTCTTCCACAACCTCCCCTGCTCCCTTTGCCCTCTAGCCAACCTATTTCCTTTACTTCTAGCCTCAAGAAGTAGCTATGAAGACACATTAAAGAGCTCAAATTTCAAACTTCCCAAACAGAGCACTCTTTGCTGCCTTTTCTGGGGTCCTTTAGCATTTCAATTGGAATGTCAGTTGAACTGTGTGCATGTATAATGCATAATATTGGCACATGTGTTAATGCCTTAGAATTTAGTGATTTCTGTTCTATTGTCTTGCATGATAAAGCATCGTTTTTCCAAAGTTTTCAAAGTATTGTATGCAGAATTGGAACCTGGAACCTGAAATGTTCTTTTTTACCAGAATGTGCAAGTGTTCAGTACACAATGCTGAACTGAGTTGTTTAATCCAGCATGTGTATTTCTAACACATACTTTCTGTTGGTAGTGGGATGCCAGAATGCAAGCTAGGCCTTAATGACAGGGTTCTTTTAGAGGCTCAAGGGAGAGCCATAAAAGGAAAAGCCATCGATCTGGATGATATTAAATTCCATCAGTACGTACATTCGTTCCTCATGGTGCACCATCTATCGTTTGCTTCTTGAAAATTGTTCTCTTTATGATTGTGTTGAGGAATTTTTGGCCTGCAGAAATTGAGGTTTTCCCTAGGATCAAGCACCATCGTAGCTTTAGGTATTGATTCAGTAAGCAATATTGAATAAGCATCTAAACCATGGCAGCTTTCAGGCATCGAAGAGCCACATCCACATGTGAGGTTGTAGAAAGTTTCTAATTATGCTATCTAGAGTACAAATATTCTGAAAGGGTTTCTAAATATTCTGATTGTTTTGTTGGATATATTTCTAATGGAAGGAAGATTACCTCTTTCTACAGGTGCGTAAGATTGGCTCGTTTTGAAAATGATCGTACAATTTCCTTCATTCCTCCAGATGGGGCTTTTGACTTAATGACTTACCGTTTGAGCACTCAGGTTGTAAATCAGACTCTGATTTTATGTCCTTGTAGCCAATTGAAAGTACTGCTTTTCAATGCATTGCCATGTATGTAGAGTCTGTGGTTTCTCACAAAGGCTAGACCAAGGTGGTTGTGGGTGCAGTCATTTATTTCAGCCACATAATGAATTTAATTATGGCACATTTTGCAGGTAAAACCGCTATTTTGGGTTGAGGCCCAAGTAGAGAGACATTCTAGAAGTCGTGTTGAGTATTCAGTAAAGGCTCGCAGTCAGTTCAAGGAGCGCAGGTAAGCTTCTCATCAGTTTGTTGTTTAAGCGGCTCATATTTATATGAAAACAAAGTAGTCATGGTATCATTTAAAGTGTGCCAACTTTGAAATTGTTATCCAATCCTTTTCCTGCAAGGCATGGGCCGTATGCTCCCTGATTCCAGTTCTATAGTCTAGGAATTTCTTGTGTAGTACTTTAATTCTTATTCTGAAAAAATAGACACCCGAACCCTTATGCTGTTGTGCTGTGTTGTAACCTTTTAGGTATTACTTGACCTCTCACTAATTGTTTGAAGATTTTTAAAGGCATAGTTTCAAGCCTTAAGCTTTATTACTAGCATGATGCTGTGTGACTTTGTGCAACACGATGGGAAGGTTTAACTTGTCAAAGTTTTTTTTTTGGAACAGTACAGCAACCAGTGTGGAGATTGAGTTACCGGTGCCTCCAGATGCTACAACACCTTCTGTTCGTACATCAACCGGATCTTCCACATATGCACCGGAAAAGGAGGCTTTAATCTGGAAAATTAAGTCATTTCCAGGCGGAAAGGCATGTTTACAGAATTTTATGTTGCTTGTAACAAACATTTGTTTCTGGTTGACTTTGGGATGTTCTCAAATCATGATGGCCTAACTTGTATAACTTTTCTGCATTTGGCAGTTTCACTTTATCTCATCACATTATCTGCTACTATGTTTGCAGGAATATATGTTAAAAGCTCAATTTGGCCTTTCTAGCATATCTTCAGAGGAAAATACACCAGAAAAACGGCCGCCTATTCGAGTGCGATTCGAAATACCCTATCTCACAGTATCTGGTATACAGGTAATCTTTGGATAATATTTTCACACATTGTTACAATCATATATCACATAGGGCGTCACATAAGACAATAACGGACGGCGAACTAATGCAATCTTCAACTATGATGACTGTGCGTACATGTCAGAAATTGTGAACTCATGCAACTTTGTCACGAAGCGAAGTGAATGGCGAACATACCTCGGAAACCCTAAAGCACGAAACAAAGCGAAGCGACACGGAGAAAAACAATTCGCGTTGCCACTTGGCAGCTCGACGAGCGTGGCGTATTGAACTCCATGCTCAGCTGAAAGAGTTAGCCATAATAGAGAATAGCTGACTAGTTGATTAGCGTTTACTTGTCTTGTAATTCTCTGTTTAGCTGTCTTGTAAACTCCACACAGTGGAGATATATACACAAATTTTGGATCAACACAAAATAGAGCAGAACAGAAGAAGATAGAGAGACGAAAATAGCTGTGCATGAAAGTCTGCCAACGAGCAATACACAACAATTGAGCTGAGTGTCAGGCCGCCAACGAGCGAGACACTGATCATCTCGCTCCAAACTCAAAAATTGATAATGCAATTGCTCTCTTCTCCATCTCACTATTTTTCGTTGTCTTGATTGCTAGAATGATTTATGTTCCTGTGATCTGTAGTCGCATGCCTAGGATCTTGAAAGCTTTCGCAAAAGAAAACTAAACGAAAAGAATAAGTTCGCGACAAATTTGCGAAAGGAATCAGTTCGCGACAGATTCTCGAAAAGAATCAGTTCGCAAAAACGATCAGTTTGCAAAAGATTCGCCACATGGTATCAGAGCCCTGAGGTTATCACTGCATGATATCTGAACAATGATTATCTAGGCAACATAATATGGCTACAACGATCCAGACGAGAATAGCAATCAGTCTTGATGGCGGATATTACAGAGTATGGAAATTCAAAATCAAAACGCTTCTGAAGGGTGAAGGCATCTAGTCGGTGACTGAACTCATGGAGGTGCAGCCTCCAGAGGGAGACCCGAGGAGAGCTGATTGGATTAGAAAGGATGAGCGTGCAATGGCCATCATCGTTTCATCCATCAATGAAGAACTATTCATGCAGATTGAAGACTGTGAAAGCAGCCATGCAGCATGGGAAAGACTAAAGCAGAAGTACGAAGTGAGGACTGCTGCTTCAGTGATGCATCTTCACAATCAACTACAATCCATACGATGGGATGGCAACCAGTTGGATCAGCATGTTGAGAAGATCAGAACGATCTTTGCTCAAGTCGCTACATCAGGGCAAGAACACCAGGTCCCAGCACCACAAAAGCTGATGTACTTCATGAAATCCCTACCTGCGTCCTATGACTGAGTCTACTAGATATGACATTCGACAAAGCAATCAGTCTTGTCGCTGATGAGAGACTGATGAGGGACGAAGGAGAAGGAAACAATGATCAGGAGAAAGCTCTTTTCACGAAGGGACAGAAGAAGAACAAGAACAAGCCCAGATTCGACAAGACAAAGTCTTCAAGCAGAGGCAACGACAATCAACAATCTTATTTCTGTGATCACTGTCACAAACCAGGACACACAGCCAATAGATGCTGGTTCAATCCAACGATACCTTGCATGCACTGCAAGAAGAAGGGGCATTCTGCATATGATTGCAGATTCCCAAAAACAAAGAACAAAGCTGACAAAGCAAATGTTGCAGAGTCATCCAAGGATGCAGACAAAGGTGATGAAGCTTTCACAATACTCGATGAAGCTTCAACAAGCTACACTGAACAAGATTGTGATGTAGTCATTGATTCAGGAGCAACCTCACACATCACCTGCAACAAGAGAATCTTGATCGACTTTAGAGAACTCGAAAACAATAGAGCAGTGATTCTAGGTGATGGGAGCCGACACGATGTCAAGGGCATCGGGACTCTACAGCTGCGAACACTGTTAGGTCAAGCAGAGCTGCTAGGAGCACTCTACTTACCTTCACTGAGAAAAGACCTGCTATCAGTCTCCAAGATGGCAGATCTTGGAATTTGAGGTCTATTCGATGACAATACATGCCGAATGATCGAGAAAACAACAAACAAATTGCTGACAATTGGATGCAGAGAAGGCAATCTCTATCAAGCCAAGATAATCAGCAATTTTGATAGCATACTAAATGCATCAGAAAATGAAGATCAGCTCTGGCACAGAAGAATGTCTCATTTGAACATGAGGAGCCTGTCTGACATGACCAAGAAAGACATAGTCATAGGTCTGAAGATATTCAGACCCGATACTGAGTTCTGCGAAGCTTGTCAGAAAGGCAAACAACATCGGGTTCCATTCACACATGAGGGAAGAAGAGCTAAAGAAGTTCTTGAGCTCGTCCATTCAGGTGTCTGTGGACCGATGAAAGTTGATTCGCTCTCAGGATCGAGGTATTTCCGTTCATTGATGACTATAGCCGGATGACAACGATCTACAAGAAAAAATCTGAAGTGTCTGACTCCTTCAAGAAGTTCGTGGCATTTGCAGAGAGACACACCTCAAAGAAGATTCAAAATATCAAATTTGATAATGGAGGTGAGTACAAGAGCACAAAATTTTCTAGATTCTGCCAAGAATAGGGGATAGAGCATCAATTCACTCCTGCGTACACACCCGAATATAATGGTGTCGCAGAAAGGAAAAACATGACGCTAGTCGAAGGAGCCAGATGCATGATGACACAGACTCGATTGCCAAGTCAATTTTGGGCTGAGGCAATAGCTGCAGCAGTACACTTGCATAACAAATTTACAACGACAGCTCTAGAAAACAAGACACCGTATGAAATGTGGACAGGTAGAAAGCTTGATCTGTCATACGTGCGTGTATTCGGATGTGCAACATACAAGCACATTCCAAAAGGAAAAAGAAGCAAGCTCAATGAAAAATCAGAGCAGACAATCATGGTCGGATACTCGAACGGATCACAAGTGTACAGACTCTACAATCTAACCACGAAGAAGGTCATTTCGAGTAGAGATGTGAAGTTCGATGAGTCCACATTCCCTGGACTGAAGGATGAAAAAGGCCATGAGATCTTCACACTGCTGACGATTCAAGAGGGAGATCGAGGACAAACATCAAATCAAAATGTTGAGGCCCAGACTCCAGAGCAGCAGGAAGCCGAAGATCAATCCCATGAATAAAAAACATTTGAGCAGCGACGAATCGAACCCATAAAGTCAACAAGACAAAGAAGACCTCCAGATCGTTACACTGACAATCTTCAGTGGAGCGAAGACACAGAATTCGAGTACTGCAGCTTCACTGAAGAGCCAACAACGTATCTAGAAGCTGTCCAAAGTCCAAAGGGAGAATTCTAGAAGTAGGCAATGTCAGAGTAGATCGAATCAATGAGGTGAAACGAGGCATGGACACTAGAGCCACTGCCAGAAAATAAAAAAATTGTCGACTGCAAGTGGGTATAAAGGAAAATGAAATCAGATGGCACTGTTGGACGCTGCAAAGCAAGGCTTGTCGCAAAGGGCTACACACAAAGGTACGGAGTCAATTATTTCGACATGTATTCACCAATGGTAAAGATGACAAGCATCCAACTGCTCCTTGCATTCGCTACACAACACAATATGGAAATTCACCAGATTGATGTAAAGACAACCTTTCTCCACGATCTAGAGGAAGAAATCTTCATGAAGCAGCCTGAAGGATTTGAAGACCCCGACAATCGAAAATATGTCTGTCGGTTGCAGAGATGCATTTATGGTCTGAAGCAGGCATCACGAGCTTGGTACAAGAAGCCACAGTCTTCTGAAATCTCTAGACTTCACTCCTACACAACCAGACTGCAATGTCTATATAAAGAGAGTAGGAAGAGATTTTGTGATTCTGACTATTTTCGTGGATGATTCTCTTATGATAGGAAACTCCTTGATGCTAATCAAGGAAACGAAGAGTCAGATTTATGAAAATTATGAAATCACAGATCTGGGAGAAGCAACAAAATGCCTTGGGCTGGAGATTAGAAGAGATCGAATAAAAGGAGAAATGCATCTGAGTCAGTCAGAATACGCCAGAAAAGTGCTGATGCAATATTGAATGATGGACTACAAAGAAAAAGCCACACCAATGATAGCTGGAGCCAGATTAACGAAGCAGGATTGCCCGAAAATAGAGGAGGAAAGACAGAAGATGGAAGGTTTACCCTACCAAAACCTAATCGGTAGTCTGATGTACCTTACAATTTGTACCAGACCCGATTTGGCTTTCTCTGTCTATGCTTTAAGCCAATTCTCTTCTAATCCTGGCATGGCGCATTGGCAAATGGAAAAACAAATCCTGCAATATCTGAAGGGTACCCAAAATATGGGATTAACCTACAAAGCAGACGATGAAAGAAAAGGATTCGAGCTGCACCACTACAGTGATGCAAGCTGGGCGAGCTGCAAAGATGACAACAAGTCCGTGATAGGAGGATGTTCAATGGCATGCGGAGCAGCAATCAGCTGGATATGCAAAAAGCAAACCTTGGTGGCTCAATCCTCATGCGAAGCTGAATATGTTGCAGCTTCAAAGATGGCGAACGAGGTAGTTTGGTTGCAGATGATGTTGGAGGCAATTGGCATACCACAAGGAGAACCATGCACAACGATGATGGATTCTCAAAGTGCCATAGACCTGTCGCAGTATCCTGTCTTCCATTCAAAGACTAAACATATACCTCTGAAGTACCATCACATTCGAGACTTGATCTCGAAAGGAGAGCTCAGGGTCTAGTACATAAAATCTGAAGACATGATTGCAGATCTGCTCACGAAGCCGCTCGACAAACCACTCTTCGCAAAGCAAAGAAAGGCAATTGGATTAAACATACAAAGCGAAGCGAAGCGAATGGCGAACATACCTCGGAAACCCTAAAGCACGAAACGAAGCGAAGCGACTCAAAGAAAAACAATTCGCGCTGCCACCTGGTAGCTCGACGAGCGTGGCGTATTGAACTCCACGCTTAGCTGAAAGAGTTAGCCGTAACAGATAATAACTGACTAGTTGATTAGCGTTTACTTGTCTTGTGATTCTCTATTTAGCTGTCTTGTAAACTTCACACAATGGAGATATATACACAAATTTTGGATCAACACAAAATAGAGCAGAAAAAGAGCAGAACAGAAGAAGATAGAGAGACGAAAATAGCTATGCATGAAAGTTTGCCAACGAGCAGAACACATCAATTAAACTGAGTGTCAGGCCACCAACGAGCGAGACACTGATCATCTCGCTCCAAACTCAAAAACTGATAATGCAATTGCTCTCTTCTTCATCTCACTGTTTTTCGTTGTCTTGATTGCTAGAATGTTTTATGTTCTGTGATCTGTAGTCGCATGCCTAGGATCTTGAAAGCTTCCGCAAAAGAAAACTAAATGAAAAGAATCAGTTCGCGACAGATTCGCGAAAGGAATCAGTTTGCGACAGATTCTCGAAAAGAATCAGTTCACGAAAATTTCGCCACAGTACATCAATGAGCTGAGCGTGAGATGAATAGCAATTTCTCCCCCCCTCATGGAGCTGTGGATAAAGTCTCCAAAGGACTCAAACAACCAAAATTAAATAACTGTAGGAAGGTTTCTCTAATTTGTCTAATTTGTTTGCACCAATGTTTCAGGTGAATCCTCCTCTTCCTCGTACTCTTCCTCGGAGGTTTCTGAATGTGAGAAGTCAATAAGATCCTTGCCCTTACTATGCAGCCAATAAATAGATACTAACAAATAACCAACAAACTAGGGGTCTGTGATAGAAGTTGCCTCATCAGCGATGGACTATATAACAATTAGAATCATAGAAGCATCAGCCAGTGGATCAATGATAATATAAAGAGGGGATCCCACATTGGAAATAAACCATGAGGGCCGCAGATGAAGACAACCTCCGGTAGAGCTAAAGTGATGGAAGATGATGGTACCACTTGAGAAAACTCCTCGTAATGATGGTGTAGATGGCTGTTGATCATAGTTCCTAGGAATGGAACAGAACTGTTCGGTTCCTAGAACCTAAGGAGCGGTTCCTAGATACTGTTCCCCACGTATTGCAAGTGTTTTCAAATCTGATTCGTGATTTTAGACCACTTTCTGAAGCAACCAGACCTGATGCAAGTGTTCTCAAATATAATTCACGATTTGAGACTAAAACTAGGCAGCGACTTAGAAGGACTGGAACTCGTTCCTGAAAATACGCATAACTCAGCAGCAACTCATCAAAGGAACAGAGCCTGTTCCTGAAAACTGTTCCTTGGGAACAGAATGGTGCCCATTTCTAAGGAAAAACCTTAGGAACGGGTTTCTATGCTGTTGATGAAGATAAAATTAAGAGCAGGCTGCTAATGTACAAATGAATTTAGATAATAGATATTTTTTCACCGATGAAGTAGATGGCAACCGAAATGCGTGATTCATCATCTTGATCTCAAGAGGAGTACAAGCGTTTGGTGCTGGACACTAATGAGTTCCTTTCAAGTACAAAATCTAAATGTAACAGCTTTGATAAAGCTATCAGGAAAAGAAAAAACTGTTTTGATGTTTGCCGCCAGAGCCATTTTAGCAAGCCCAACATAATTAGGTACATTATCATTGAATACTTCAGCTCTTTGATGTTATGGATGTGACCTGTCCAAATATTATATTCTATGGGTCTTATTTGATGCTCCGAAACAATGTCATCTAGTAAGGCCTGATAATTTTTGTTTTGTCTCTCAGGTTCGTTACCTGAAGATCATTGAGAAGAGTGGCTATCGAGCTTTACCATGGGTAAGGTATATCACCACAGCTGGGGAATACGAACTGAGGATGATTTAGCCACAAACATCTGCAAGAACATTCTTTTATTCAGATAAATCTTTTTGGATGTTTGAGAGTCTCCTAGCTAGTCATTTGAAAAATGTTTAAAGAAATATCACCGTCTGTGCATCGCTGGTTTGTTGAATGTTATTTCAATTTATGGTGTTCACTGTTTGTGAAAGGTTACATGTGGCTGACAGCTATGTCCTTACCTAGCTTTTTTGGAAAGGGTTGTATGGACCCATGGGGTAGAGAGAGAGAGAGAGAGAGAGAGAGAGAGAGAGAGAGAGAGAGAGAGAGAGGATTCTTGATTCTCAATGAACGATATTGCAAATAATAACAACCTGAAAGGCAGTATTGTTTCCTGTTTAAGCATTTTTTGAGTTGTACGAAGACAATTGATCAAGTGCTTTTGTGCAAAGATTTTATACAGCTGTAGGAAATTGATTCAGTACAATGTCAAAATAGACCTATTTCTTCTCCCTGGTACTCTTCTACAGAAGGTTGTCATTGAAGTTGCTCTTTTTTTTTCATACTTTGCATCCCACATATACTGCCAGTCCATTTCTGGCTAGTTCTAGCCCTTAATAGCAAGCTGTACTTCATCATTAACCATGTGAATTTAGTTATTCATGTCCTTCAGCTTCAGACTCATCTTAGTCTAGCCGAATCCACAAGTGGACCTCGGTGGAGACAGACCAGGCATACGTATAACTACTGAATGTAATGCAAGAGGGCTTTACACCATCATGTCCAAATCCAACCACTGGGAAGTGAAAAACTATAAAATTTCAGCCAAGAAGCAAGTGTGGTGAATAAAACAAGGGTATGTCTATAAGCTGCCAACTGGATTGTAATCTTGTGTGCTTCTAGGATCCAGAATACAATGATAGTCTGTTATCGTACAGTAAGTCATGTTGCTTGTAAATAAAGAAAATCTGAAACTTTGTATCATGTCACCATTCATATGAGATGACAAAAACTATGTTAAATTGCTAGCAGTCGAAACAAAAGGTGATAAAACCTAGAATATGCATTCAAGTAGAAGCAGTAGAGAGAAGATGAAGACTTCCAACAACCCTGAACTTTTGTATTATTAGATTCTTGGGTGTTGTTATATAGTGATGTTTGGGAAGCTCAAGAAAGGACTCAAGTTTTGTCCACACCAAAATTTGCCAAGTCCTAGACAATGTGCCTGTTTTTTGTTTATTGCCACAAATATAATATACCCAAATCAACACGATTATTTTTTGGCTGAGGGTGCTTGAGATAGCACCCTTTAAGTGGAAAATCGTGGCTTTGCACACAGGGATGGCCTTGATAAGATTTGAATGTTTTGAGGCGTTGATCAAATACTATCATTATTGAACATCATGCTGGCAGCTGCATTCAAGGTACCCATTTTTTGGGTTTTAGTGATTGTACAAGTAGCACCATGAAAAGATAAGAATGAGACGATGAATTTTTCACAAACAAAGAACGGCTAGGATGTACACTAATTTGTTGTAACAAAATGTTCTTTTTTGTTATGTGAGAATAGCATATTCAAATTTCATATACTAATTTTGCATCTCATTTGTGAAAAATTACAAAATGTTGAAATGAGAACCATTGAGACTCTTGCGAGTTCAAGCCAATCAACCATGTACTGAACAAGTAATTAAATTCAAGACCATGCAATAATTGTTGATGTTGAAGAAAAAATTATAACATTTGTTTCAATGTAGCAAAATTTACATGAAATCCCAATATGTTTGATGTACCAACTTGTGAGTATCCTAAGATTATGGCTCTTAGAATGCTTTCTACTAGATCTCCTTATTATTGCAATTTCAAGCTTGTGTGTGTTTTGTTTTGAGCATAGTTTGTTGTTGATTTGAATTGGTTCTATCGGGTTTGAACTATAAACCAGTTTGAATCGGATTGAGCCAAAAGCTTTTTTATATATTGTTCAGGGTTTTTGAACAGAAGGCCAATATTAAATACCCAAAAGAACAACGCTAAAAAGATTTTATTGCATGAACCTGGTTGGGAGTCTAGGACGACTATTTTCCAATTCAAAGAGACAAAATCAGTCAATTTGAACTATCAATTCAGGTCATTCTTACAAACCTTGGATTGTATCTATTATTATTTTTTAGAATCAATTTAAATTCTTGCAAATTCTATTATTGTGTGTCCCCATTTCCTCTAGAGTCCCATGTGTAACCGTATTTATAATCTCGATTCTTCACATTCTTCTCGTTTTAGCTCTCTCCACTAATGATCTATAGTTGTTTATTGATCATTGTTTGCTATGACCATCATGGTTATTGATTTTCTCATGTCTTTATTGTAGGTATATGTTTTTTGTTTATTTGTAACTATTTCCTCTACAGTCTAGGGTTTTAGTAATTTTTAAGTTCTCTCTCTCTCTCTCTCTCTCTCTCTATATATATATATATATATATATATATATATATATATCTATATATAGTCCCTCACCAAGGATACAATATCTAAGCAAGCGCAACACAAGGAAATCGGATGGTGGACAAACTTTTCCAACTAAACATAGATTGTACGGATTTAGCCTTTAAGCTATGGATCAATTCCTCACAAGGGATAGATGAGTTAAACTAGCAACATGTACCTACTAGCATCACAATCAAGCATACATTAGTGAGAGTCCAATGGGTATAATTATACCCATTAGTGAGAGTCCAATGAGTATATTTATACCTTTCAAGGCCCATGCACCACTAGTAGTGCGCTGTGACACCTCATGAGACATATGTAGCCTCATTGGGCCACATCATCCAATTCTCCTATGAGTCATTGATAGACCCATAAAAATCCACCATCTTGAGTTTAGGCCTCCAACCATTAATTATTATCATTAATCCCTCATAATCATAATCAAATTACGGCTCGAGGTAGGCCTACTGAATTTCCTTCTTCTTTTATTCAAGTTTTGATCTCAGAATTTAAGGCTAGAGAAGTTTCTTTTCAAGCTACATTTTTGTTCACAGGAATCATCGTTGTCTGTATGACCCTTCCATCGAACCAGATGCTCAATAACTATATGATTTCTCAATCGTTTAATTTTGGTATCCAAGATCTTTTCGGGTTCCAGTCGAATTATACTCGAAGATTCATCCAACAGATCCAATTGGTCTCTAGAACCAAAATGTTTTATTTTTTATTTTTTTTTAAAGTTGACTTACTTGAAAAAAACGGGTGCACTTGTGTTCCTTTCGGGATATGGTCCTCTATATCTAGCAGACAATTTGTAATGCTTGCCGGTACACATTACGTTAGAATTCTTCAGGATTCATAAATATGTCCAATCTCCAACTTGAAAGACGGTCTTTTCAGATTGGCATAATGCATATTCCTATCTTGGGCACTTTGAATATTCTCAAATTTTATCTGTAGCATTTCTTGTATGTCGTGTAGGAAATCTACTACTTTATGAAACTTGATCGATTTCCATCAAAAGACATGCACATAGCATCTGATCCTTTGATCACACACTTTATACTCTCTCAAACATTTTGCCCGATAAACCTTTCCAGAATTTTTTTAGGCGAGGTTCGGAGAGGCCGAGCCTAAATTTTTTTGGAAAGTTGAACCGGGCAGAATGGCCTATGCCCGGCCCATTCCATTGCGTAATGGATTGTTGGACCTTTTTTAGACCAATCCGATGTTGCCACGTGGCAAGCGCATGTAGAATTTAAAAAAAAATGAAACCAATATGACATTGCCACATGGCAGACACAGGCCTGACGCCTGACGCGCAGGCAAAATCAGCACAATTTTTTTTTCAGAAACAAACAGATGACTATTCTGCTTTTTAATGAGATAGAAAAATGGGCAGAATAGTCACCAACAATCCATTACGCTTTACATTATCGTCCTTGGTAAGTTTAGGGATTTCAACTTATAGTACTTAGTAGGTAGGTTGACAATATTGTCCCTAGTAAGTGTGCAGTTTCAAACTATCATCCTTGGTAAGTACACTTCCGAGGGACTTTGTTTTGTGGTATGTGAGTGGTCCATGCAAAGAGCCTCTCCCCAAGTCACATAAGTGATTCTCTCTCTCTCTCTCTCTCTCTCTCTCTCTCTCTCTCTCTCTCTCTCTCTCTCACTTGTCTCGCGGAGTCTTCCACATAGTTGTGCCTTAAACCTTGTAGTTTTCAATCCAAAACTTTGCCTCCAACACCTCCAATGAGATCTTATCAGTCGTATGCAGCATTATATTCACCTCATTCAAAAGGAGATGGGCCTTCTCAAAGCTTAAATCAAAACTCTCAAGGATGATGATCGCCTTTTGTACAAAACTAATTGTGAGTTGTGATCACTCTTCAACCGTAGAGCTCGAAACAAAGAATCAACATTTACATATGCAAAAAAAAAAATTCTTCAATCCTACATCAACACAATTACTAAGCATTTTGCCATCCATATTTATTGTGATTCATAAACAACTTTAAGAGCTAATAGGTTAGAGCTCTAGTACACGACCTCCTCCACTGAATACTGCTAGTCTTTGTCAAAGATATTTTGGTACAGATGTCTCATTCTTATTTCATGAACAGCAAGAAATAGCCAAGCGTGCCTCAAATATCATTCAAAAGGGCTTTTCTAAGAGTAACGCAATTTCTACTTTCACTTTTGAGCAAATGGGTTTGTGAAGTAGATGTGAAAGAATCCTTGCAATTGGGCAAACAGATTGGAACAAACAATGGGACTCTTCGTTTCAAGGTGATTAATCCATAAATACTCAAGGTTGTCTTATAAAATCATGGCAAACTATGTAGCATGAATGTTTATGTCGAGGAAGACTATGCTCTAGCTCAACAAGGTGAAGTTTGAAAGGAGTGGAAAAAAGTTAAGTAATGGCATTTGGAGGGCAAGTGACCTACCATTCGAGGAGGTAAAGCTATTTGGCTAGTCGGTAAGACCATTGCTAAGTTGAACCTCACTTTTTGATATTAGGCAAGCACATCATCTTGCTAGTGAAAACGTGGGAGCGTGAAACTTGTCGAGTACCCGCTTTTGATAGATACCATTCATACTCCTTATGGAATGAGAAAGAGGATTGTGACAGGGGCTTTGGAGGGGTTCACAATTCCCTTCATAATGTTGTTATGCTTACTAAGAAGGACCCAAATAACTAGTATCTTCTATGAAGTTACTATCTAGTAAACATGTACTTTTCATTTGTGTTTGTTAAGAAGTCCAACTTATATGATCACAAGTTTTTTGATAGGGACTATTCATTGGTGGTCTCTCTCTCTCTCTCTCTCTCTCTCTCTCTCTCTCTCTCTCAAGATTGCCCAATTTTCAAGCATTGGTCGTACCATAATTTTAGATGATGGCAAGAAATGGTAATCTCCAATTGGTCCCATGTTGTTGACATGCATCCACACACATGGCAATTGAATGCACCTCATTGGATAGCACCACACCTATATTTCCTTTGGATGAGGGTTTTTGGCATTAGCAACTTCTCATGAGCTCATCATATGTAATGGTTTGACACATTGGCCTTGCTTTCTCTTTTGTTCTCTATTTTCATTGTTATTGTTTTCATTAGTTAAAGCTTTTCCATTAGCATGCATAATGAGCAAATGAGCTAACCTCTCTCTCTCTCTCTCTCTCTCTCTCAATCATGATGTGTGGATGTGCTTAGTGTTAGGAAGGTAGTGTTAGAGTGGGGTAGTATTAGGATAAAGGAGAAAGCATATAAATCTAGCAACTTGGCTAAGTTAGGTCCCTATCTTAGTGTTCTAACCCTTTTGACAGGCGGAGGGCTACTCACCATCTACTTGCTACACTCTACAATGATCCAATCCTTGGATTTGTCGGCGTTGAGTAGTAGCAACATCTTCGTCTGACTCGTTGTCATGTAGTGGATCGACGATGGGGGGCATGCTTGAGCCTGAGGCTCGGATTGTCGTGTCAATGGCAGGCGTTGAGAATTCATATGGAACAATGTCTTTGATCGATGAACTGATCCTCGATAAAGACTATATCCTGGTTGAACAAGATATGTTGGGTATCGGAGTTGTACAGCTTGTAAATGTTGTCAGATGAAGTGTATCCGATGAGGATTGTCTTGAGACCTTGGAAGTCGAATTTCTTCCTCATCTCCTTCGGGATCTGCATGCAGGCGAGGCATTCAAATACTCGAAGATTCTTCATTGAAGGCTTAGAGCTTGTCCAAATCTCATGTGGTTTGTGCTCTAGGAAAATTGTAGATATGAGTTTGCTTACGTAAAACCTGAGGCTTTATTTGATGACGATCAGCAAGAACATGGACTTGCCAGATTTCAATAATAACCATATGAGCCTGGTGGCCATTCCTGATAACCTTGTTCATCGACAAATGGGTAGTTGACACCATCCATCAGAGGATCCCATGATAAGACTGGTTGATATTGATCCTGATAGAGAGGCGCTACTTCCCCCAGTAGTATTGTCGTGATCTCTCTCAATTCGTAATGTGGATAGGTTGTGCTCTCTTGACTGCTAAGTCTATCTAGGTATTTGTGGTATGCTTTTGACAAAATTTCCAGAATTCACATGTGTGGGGAATGTCCACAAGTATGATTAATCTTGATTAAGCTTTGTGATTAGCATAATAACCTGATTCTAGATTGTTAGCAAGATCTAGTTCAGAAGAAATGGCTTAACCACAATCTAGCATGCTAAGCATCATAATATGATAGCAATGAATCAAATAATGAACAAAAGTACAAGATTTCAATGTATTAGCATTAGCTTCAACACGAGTTAGAGAGAGAAAACTAGAGAGATAACAAGCAAAATAGTTTAGATCCAAAATGGCATGAGGTAGCCACAAAACTTTGGTTCTTCATCATTGATTGTGAGGAGAGCTACACATATTTATGGAGTTTGAGGTAGCTCAATGTAGAACCACATCTTTCCATTCCACAATGACAACTAAAGTGACATCTAGAGTCTATGTGACATTTGTCACTTGCCATGCATGAAATTCTACCAACTTTTTACAAGTGTACTAGTTCTAACTAACAAAGTAAAAATCATCATGCATGTGTCCATTACACTTTGTGCATGCCTTGCATGTCACTATGGATCACTTACAATTAATGCATGTGAATTGCCACGAGTTTCTACAAGCATGACTTTGCTAATTCTATGTCTACAAACTATATGCAAGTTGTATTCTTGAATCTAGACATTACATAACCATGTAGCTCGAGTTCTATATAGGGCAAACTTGGCATTTTGCATTTATGAGCTACATACTTGTAGGGTACAACATTTGTAGCAAGCCAAAAAATCAATATGATTTGTTTTTTCAATTTTAACACTCCTCCTAAAAATAATCTATATTGATTTGAACATGGATCTTGGTATAACTCCAAGATTGGCTCTATGCTTGATGAAGGAACTTTTGCTCAAAGGTTTGGTGAGCATATCAGCAATGCAAGATGATGCGTCGATGTGCTCCAAATTGATTTCCCCTCCAATGAGCTTCTCTCTCATGAAGTGATGTGCAACTTTGATATGCTTGCTCCTTGCATGGAATATCGGGTTGTTGGCAAGGGCTTGGGCTGAAATGTTGTCACACACGATCATAGGTATATCATCTTCCAAGATTATCTTTAGTTCCACTAGTAACCTCTTGATCCAAAGCACTTCCTTTGTTGTTGTAGTGAGTGCCTTGTACTCATCTTCACATGATGAGAGTGATACAGTATCTTGCTTTTTGGAAAGCCAAGATATCAAGTTTCCTCCAAGATATATGACATAAGCACTTGTAGATTTTCGATCTGCTCTATCACTTGCAAAATCCGAGTCAGAATAACCAATAATAGAAATATCTTCACTTTTATACAATAAACCAAAATCAAAAGTTGAAGATATATGTCTAAGCACTCTCTTGGCCATTTTCCAGTGATAGATAGTAGGATTTTGCATAGCCTGGCTCAACTTATGAACACTAAAGCTTATGTCAGGTTTAGTTATTGTGAGCCAAATTAAGACGCCTATAAGACTTTTAAAAAGTGTGATGTCCACAAAGGATATTTCATCACCTTTGTTAGAATCCTTTACATTTTGCTCCATAGGTGTTTCTATACTCTTACAATTCAACATATCTTTAACATTGAAAGAGCATACTTGGATGACATACAAAAGCTTTATCTTTAAGAAAGTCAATCTCTAATCCTAGAATATAGTGAATTTTTCCAAGATCTTGCATCTTGAACTCTTTTCCAAGTGCAATCTTGGTTTCCTCAACTAACTTGATACTACTTCCTGTCAGAATTATATCATCAACATAAATAAGAAGAATGACAATATCTTTATAAAAAAACTTGACATATAAGAAAGGATCATAGTTACTAAGATTAAATCCTAGTGACTCAAGAAAGGTGTTAAGTCGAGAATACCATGACCTTGGAGCTTGCTTCAATCCATATAAACTTTTGAAGAGCAAGCAAACTTTTTCTTTGTCATGGATGAACCCAATAGGCTGATCGATATAGATCTCTTTTTCTAGGTACCCATTTAGAAATGCATTAGAGACATCTAGTTGAAGAACTTGCCAAATGAAAAAACAAGCAAGAGAAATTATGATTCTAATTGCTACCATCTTTGCAACTGGGGCAAAGGTCTCCTCATAATCAAGTCCATAAACTTGAGCAAAATCTTTAGCACAAAGACTAGCCTTGTACTTGTTGATTGTGCCATCTTGATTATACTTGACTCGATAAACCCACTTGCAACCAATGGTGTGCTTGTTGGATGGAAGATCCACAAGCTCCTATGTCTTATTGGCCATCAAAGCATCATATTCCTCCTTCATGGCAAGGTACCATTCCTTGAAGTTGAGTGCATCATATACATCCTTCGGCCCCTCATGAGAAATAAAATAAGCACAATTAGTGGAGTTGATTTCCACTTGCTTGCCTCTATCTTCATAGGTAAGCCTTCTAGGCTCGGATCTTTCTCTTTGAGATCTCCTTGGTGAAAAGATTCGAGGTGACTCCTCATCAATTCTCGGCCCCATCTCTCCATGATAGTCTTCAAGGGTGATGATTGGAGTATCTTTGTGAGAATCTTTGAACTCGGCCTCCTCAAGAATGTATTTTTGATCTTCATGGAATATAACATCTCTACTCTCAATTATAGTTGAAGTAGAGGGAACATAGATTCTGTAAGCTTTCTTGTTGGATGCATATCCAACCATGATCCCTTTAATACAATTAGGATCATCTCTTTTCCTTGTTTCCAAGGGCACATTAACAAAGCAAGCACAACCAAAAACTCTAAGGTGATCTACCTTAGGTTTCTTCTTAAACAAGACTTCAAAAGGTGATTTTCCAGCAAGTGCATTGTGAGATAATCTATTGCACAAATAGTTTGTACAATTTATAGCTTCACCCCAATATTCAATAGGCAAAGAACTACTACTCGAATTGCTTTAGCACATTCACGTAAAGATCTGTTTTTGCTCTGAGCTACTCCATTTTGAGATGGAGAATAAGCACAAGAAAACTCTCTCTTTATTCCTTCACCTTCACAGTATTCATGAAACTTGTTGGAGATGTATTCACCTCCTCCATCACATCTTAAAGCTTTAACTTTTAAAGAAAACTGTTTCTCAACATAAGCTTTGAAGATTAGAAAGTGATAAAAAACCATTGCCTTTGAAGAAAGTAGATACATCCAAGTCTATCTAGTAAAGTCATCAATAAAGGTGACAAAACATGTTGCACCACCAATACTTTTAAAAGAGAAAAAATGTGCATCTGAGTGTATAAGCTCCAAAGGATGAGTAGTCTTTATAAAAGACTTCGGATATGGCTTTCTGTGTGACTTTGCAATGACACAAGCCTCACAAGGCTTGAAATTTTTAGAAAGAGATTTTGGAAGACCAATAGCCTCCACCTTCTTAACCATAGAAGACATAGATTTAAAGTTAGGATGACCCAACCTTCTATGCCACAGCTCCTCCTTAGATAACAAAGCAACTTCACAAAGGTTTGCATTCTCATAAGAATTCAACTTAAAAATTCCACCACATCTAGATCCATCAGCAAGGATCTCTTCATTTTTCTTGATAAAACAAGTATTGGAGTTGAACTTTACATCACAACCATTATCAAGCAACTTTCCCACACTAATTAAGTTCTTTGTGATTTTTTGAATGAAAAGAACATAAGAAAGTGCAAGAACTTTTGAAGAAGCAAGTTTCAATGGAATGTTGCCATTTCTTTCTATTGAGCACTCATGATCATTAGATGTGTAAATAGATCTCTTGAGTCCTTCTTAAGGTAAGATTGAGTCAAATGACTCCTTTGAACAACACATATGTGAAGAAGCTCCATTGTCTATGTACCAAGCTCCATCTTTCTTGAAAGGTGATGAAGAAAAACTGGACACCATAAGTGATCCTTCTCCATCACTTGCAATAGAATCTTCTTCAATCTCTTTGGAGAGATTAGCTTGCTTGAGTTGGTTTTTCTTCTTGAAGCAATTAGAGTCATAGTGCCTCTTCTTGCCACAAAAGAAACACTTCACTTTCTTCTTTTTGGTCTTTGAGTTAGAAGGATGAGATGTATCATCCTCTTCACCATCTTTGTCTCGATCTTTGGCTTTGTCTTTGTTGGATGCTTGAGAGAACTGGTTCTTACTCCTTTCTTTCTGCTTGCCTTTGACAAAAAGGGGTTTGTCACTTCCACCATGCTCGAGTTTGTTCATCCTAGAGAGTTTATAGGTTTGTCTAGATTCTTCAGAAATAAGAATTCCTTGGAGAGTTTCTAGATTAGGCAACTCCCCCTTAATAGCAAAAGACTGAACAAGATTATCATAGTCATCTCTCGAGCCATTCAGTATGACTTGAACTAGCTCATCTTGGTTAATAGTAACACCAATACAGGACAGCTCTCTATGTAAATCTTTAACTCTCAGAACATAGTTAGATGCATCCTCTTCACTTCTTTGGAAACTTTGGAAAGTCCGATTCCTAAGAGTGAGTATTCTTTGCTTCATAGATGGTCTTTAGTGCATCCCAGGCTTCTTTGGTTGTAGTGCAAGATCCTATCTCTCTCAGAATTTCATTAGATACATTCATCTTAATGAAATGTAGAGTCATTCTAGCTCTTTTCTTGTACTTAAGAATTTCAGCCTGTGCTTGAGGCTCCTCCTCAACACCAAGCACAATATCCATAACATCCTGGAGTCTCAAAATAGACTCCATTCTAGACTTCCAAATTGAGTAATTAGAAGTGTTAAGTCTTTCACTGACTTCTAGAAGATATCCTTCCTGAGATGCCATTTTAATGAAGACTTCTTAGTTATTGGACTGAGATATGTTTGAGCTTGTTCCAATTAGACTTAAAGTTGCTGCTCTCTTTCACTATAGGTATTTTCAAGGACGTACTACCTTCCTATGTGAAACACTTGCAACTGTATTTGAGATGACTCTCAAATATTCCACAAGACAAGTCATCTAGATCAGACATACAAAGTGGATTGAGATAGTTTGGCTAGTTTGAATCCTATTTTTGGCACGTGTGAAATGCTTCAAAAGAAAACACAATTGACTCTCAGAAGGCTCAAAAGGTGTTCATTACTTCAAACTCAGTCTTGATCTTCAGTTTCTTGTGTAGGATGCTCAAAATAATGGGAATAAATGAATAAATAAAAACAAAGCAAGATTGAATCAAATCAAAATGTTGTCACTCAAATTTTGGACCTATCCTTATCCTCTTTAAGAGCTTATAACTCTTGCTAGACACATCAAATTGATTTGATTTCAATTTCTATGGAAAGTACAGATCCTAAGCTTTCTATGAAGCTATAACACTTCTATCTTTGAATCTATTAGCAAGGAGAACAAAAGGACTGAAAATCTCTGATTTTCACACATGCGGAATTCCAGAATTCCGTACTACCACTTTTTAGGTCTGAAAATTCAGTTCCAATCCGATTTGATCCAAATACACTTCAGAGAAAGGTGAGAAAAAGTGCAAAACTACTTTTTTGCTTGATTTAGCTCTCAGTTTCTTGTACAATTAGAGATGTTAGCATGCAAAGCTTAATTTGGCTCTGATACCATGACAAAATTTCCAGAATTCACACGTGTGGGGAATGTCCACAAGTATGATGGATCTAATTAAGCTTTGTGATTAGCACAATAACCTGATTCTAGATTGATTAGCAAGATCTAGTTCAGAAGAAATGGCTTAACTACAATCTAGCATGCTAAGCAACTGAATATGATAGCAATGAATCAATAATGAGCAAAAGTACAAGATATCAGTGTATAAGCAATAGCTTCAACACGAGTTAGAGAGAGAAAGATAGAGAGATAACAAGCAAAATAGTTTAGATCCAAAATGGCATGAGGTAGCTACAAAACTTTGGTTCTTCATCATTGACTGTGAGGAGAGCTACACATATTTATGGAGTTTGAGGTAGCTCGAGGTAGAACCACATCCGTCCATTCCAAAATGACAACTAAAGTGACATCTAGAGTCTACGTGACATTTGTCACTTGCCATGCATGAAATTCTACCAACTTTTTACAAGTGTGCTAGTTCTAACTAACAAAGTACAAATCATCATGCATGTGTCCATTACTCTCTCTCTCTCAATCTCTCTCTCTCTATCTCTCTCTCTCTCTCTCTCTCTCTCTCTCTCTCTCTCTCTCTCTCTCTCTCTCTCTCTCTCTCTACTATATTGGTACTACACATCATTTGTTTTTCGAAACGTTATAAAAAAGACTTTTTTTTTTCCTTACGATACTATACCAACGTAAATGCCTTATTATGCTTAACTTAGAAATATGGCCTCAAAAAAAGTTTTTTTAAACTTCTAAGTCTTTTGGTGGAAAATTTGGTTCTCATTGAACGACTATGATCAGTGCACATGATAGAGATTAGATCTTAATGGTGTGCATCTTCTAATACTTGTTGCACCAAAGGATACTGGAATTTTTATTAAAGAGAAGATCACTACAACCCTAAGTTTCACTGTTCTTGCTCTCTCCCTCTCTCTCTTGCTTTTGCTCTCTTGGTTGGCTTCTCTACCACTGCCATCTTTGCTTAGATGAGAGGAGACTTGTAAAAGCTCTGTAGAAGAGTATTTGGGTGGAGATATTGAAAAATAAGTTAAGAAAGCTGTGGCTTGTTTGATTGAATGATCATATGCATCGAAGGAGTGTCATTAGCCTGTTATGCTGGAAAGGGAATGAGATCAAATGATACCTTGATTATCAGAGATCAATACTACATTCTTGCTTCCGTTACACACTTTTGGAAGCGAATATGTGTGGGTGATATCTCAAAAGCAATAGTGAACAATACCACATGTATGATATTCACCTCTTTGTTTTTTGGTTTGCTTCTGATAGCGAACAGCCACCAAATTATTGTCTTGCTAAGTTCATACATAATTGATACCATTTTGTAAAAAATGATGCAAGCGCATTCTGATGGACTAAAATATGTGCCTTCTACTATGGCTTCGTGAGGAGTGGAGTGTGAAAGATTTCAGATCCTTAAGATCCAATCTACTTGAATGATCTTTGGTTAGAAAGAGAAATACACTACCAATTTCACCAATGTAGAAAAATCAGCATCTACACACAATTTGAGATGCAAACACTAATAGAACTTGATCAAACTTGAATGAAATGATTATGTACTGTTGCTGTCCGTACAAAACCAGCAAGCTACTGTATTTCACACGTGTGGATCCAAAAATAGCAAATATAGATCATTCTACACATAGAATTGCAAGCAATCACCAAGATAGTGCACCAATGGATAGTAGAACCCAAGAGAACCATGTATAAGCATGAAATGAGATAGAGAAGAGAGAAGATGACTCTCTCCACGAGTTACATCCTTTTATAGCAGGTCCAAACCCTATTTGGCCACTTGGCTTTCCCACCAAAATGCTAACCCTACCAATTTTGGGTCTAGATTCAATGTACCCAACTTATTCAAATTGAATCTACTCAAACTCGCATTCTATCTTTCCCACACTTTCAAAAAGTGTTTATTCAAATAAAATTTAGACTAATGAACTTTGAAAAGTCAACCTCTAAGTCTAAAACAAGTTTTGGCCTCAATATGCCAAATATGAAAATATTGCAAAATGTGATGAAACTAGTTGAATCTTTCACACTCCCTCTTCAACTAGTTTTAGCATAGACTTTGATAATACTCCAAGTGAAGTCCTATGCCTCATGAACAAGTCTTTTCCCAATGCTTTGGTGAAGATATCAGCTACACATTCCCTTGAAGACACATGTTGAAGCTCCACCTCCTTTGCAATGACTTGCTCCCTCACAAAATGATATTGTATCTCAATATGCTTGCTCCTAGCATGAAAGATAAGATTGGATGCCATTTTTTGGGCTGATTGATTGTCACAAAAGATGATTGGGCTCTCTGAAAAATCCAGCAAGTGAAGATCCTTGATCATCCTCTTGATCCATACCATCTCCTTTGTGCAATGTGTAAGAGCTTTGTACTCGGCCTCACTAGATGACAATGAGATAGTGGCTTGTTTCTTTGACATCCATGATATAGCTCCATCACCTATGAAAATACAATAAGAACTAATGGATTTCCTATCCATTATATCTCCAGCATAGTCCGAATCTGAAAATCCAAAAAGATTAGGTGATGATCCCTTATACAATATGCCAAAATCTCGAGTTCCAATTATGTACCTCAAAACTCGCTTTCCTAGCTTCCAATGCTCCTCACTAGGATCTTGCATGAATTGACTCAATCTTCCAGCACAATAGCTTAGATCAGGTCTAGTAATGGTTAGATAGATGAGTGAACCAACTAGCTTTCTATAAAGAGTAATGTCCTTGAAGGATCTTTCATTACCTCTTATAGTAAGCTTTACATGAGACTCCATAGGTGTATCAATAGCTTTTGCATCTACCATATGAAATCTTTCTAGAATAGAATTAGCATACTTCTCTTGACAAATGAAAGTAGATTGAGAAGATCTAATGACTTCTATTCCTAAAATGTAATGCAAATTACCAAGATCATGCACCTCAAACTCCTTCTTAAGAGCATTCTTGATATCCTCCACATCTTGATTGTCTCCACCACTCAAGATGATATCATCCACATAGATTAGCAAGATAGTAACATCATTTCCAGCAAACCTATAATAAAGTGAATGATCATACTCACTCATAACAAAGCCTTGAGAGAGTAAAAAAGTATTAATCTTAGCATACCAACTCCTTGGTGCTTGCTTAAGGCCATACAAATTCTTTTGTAGAAGACACACATGATTTGGCTTTGTTGATGAGATGTAGCTCTCGGGTTGCTCCATGTATACTTCCTCCTCAAGATCACCATTCAAGAATGCATTTAAAATGTCCATTTGCCATAGATCCCATCCATAAAGTGTAGCAAGTGAAATGATGACTCGAATGCTTACCATCTTTGCCATGGGTGCAAAGGTCTCATCATAGTCAATTCCTTGTTGTTGAGCATATCCTTTTGCCACTAACCTTGCCTTGTACTTGTTGATAGATCCATCTTGGTTTGTCTTCACCTTGAAGATCCATTTGCATCCAATAGCTTTCTTGTCCTTAGGCAACTCCACCAATCTCCATGTTCCATTCTTCATAAGAGCTTGATACTCAAGATCCATTGTCTGGATCCACTCCTCTTCTTTCCTTGCTTGATCTACACTTGTAGGCTCATCCAAAGAGGTTAGGAAAGCAACATAATTTCCAGAAACTACTTGCTTACCCTTTTGATCATATGTGAGCCTTGAAGGTACTTGTCTTTCTCTTGATGTTCTCCTTGGCTTTTGACTTGATGAAGGTCCATCATCACCACCATCCAAAGTAGAATCCTTCTCATCAACATCAAGAATGTTAGAACCATCTACTTTACCATCAATCATGATTGAAGACACCTTTGGAATGTTTCCCTCATAAAAAATGACATCTCTACCAACAATCACTTTATCCAACAAAAATACCTCTTCTTGAAGATGGATCCTCCTTGGTCCTATCATCAAGAGTAATGTTGACATAGCATGTGCATCCAAAGGTTCTTAAAAAGTTGACACTCGGCCTTCTCTTGAATAGCATCTCAAAAGGTGTCCTTCCATCTAAAATAGCACTCGGCCACCTATTGCACAAGAAATTGGCACACAACAAAGCTTGATCCCAAAATGGTTTGTCAAGATTATCACTTAACCTCATAGCTTTAGCACTTTCACATAAAGTTCTATTCTTCCTTTCAGCCACTCCATTTTGTTGTGGGGTCCTTGATGTTGTATACTCCCTCTTGATCCCATGCTCATCACAAAAGGCCTTGAACTTGTTAGATATGTACTCACCACCATTGTCACCTCTCAAGCACTTGATCTTTGTGGAAAATTGGTTCTCCCTTGCATTCTTGAACTTGACAAAGACATCATACACTTCATCTTTGCTCTTTAGTAGATAGATCCAACAAAATCTACTAAAATCATCAATGAATGTTACATACATCTTAGCTCCACTATTTCTAATTGTAATAAATCCATGAATATCCGAATGTACAAGCTGAAAAGGCTTTGTAGATCTAGAAATAGATCTAGTATAAGGTAGTCTATGTGACTTAGACAAAGCACAAGACTCACAAACATGCTTGTCATTACTTAAAGAACTTGGAAGACCAATCACAACCTTCTTCCTTGCCATTACCTCCAATGACTTGAAGTTGAGGTGTCCCATCCTTTTGTGCCAAACCTCTTGAATAGAAATTTGCTCCCTTGCAACACATCCAACTTGGTTAGCAATAACACAAGCATCAAGTTTGAACAACTTCCCTTGCCTTTTACCTTTTCCAATCAAGACATCCTTCCTTTTGATCAAACAAGCATCTCCATCAAACTCCACCTTGAGGCCCTTACTTAGCATTTGACTCACACTAAGCAAATTCTTGGTAATAGATGGAATAAACAAGACATCCTCCAAATGAACATTCCTATTTGTAGAGAGAGAAATAGGAATTGTGCCAATCCCTTTGATTGCACACTCACCATCATTGGCCGTGTAGATCACCCTCTTGTCATCTCCATATGCCAACAAAGAAGTGAAGTACTCTTTGTGAAAGGTCATGTGTGAACTTGCTCCACTATCAATCCACCAAGGATCTAGATCTCCATCATTAGCAAGCATAAATGAAGACATCACAAAAGCATCATCATTTGCATCTTGCACATCCAAACTATCCTCATCAAGAGTAAGATTACTTTGCTTGTCTCCTTGATCTCTCTTCTTCTTGTAGCACTCACTTGCAAAGTGTCCTTTGATGTCACAATAGAAGCACTTGATTTTTGATCTATCCTTCTTTTTGCCACTTGAAGAAGCATCCACTTGATCTTGCCCTTTAGACCACTTGCTTTTGGTTTTGCCCTTGAATTCGCCCTTTGTGAACATAGCATCCTCTTGAAGTGTTGATGTAGATCCACCTCTTGCTTGAAGCCTATATTCCTCATTGATCAGGATCGCTTGAGATCCATCAAACTTGGCAAAGTCTTTTGAATAGCAATACTTTGAACAATGTTAGCATGAGCATCCAACAAGCCATTAAGAATCACTTGAATAAGCTCTCCTTCCTTAATGCTTTCATCTATGCAAGCTAACTCGTCATTCAATGCTTTCATTCTCAAAACAAAAGTACTTGGACTTTCTTCATTCTTTTGCAAACAAGAAAAGATTTGCCTTCTTAGAGTCAACACTCTAGAAGTTACTTGGATTCATAAAGCTTCTTCAATGAATTCCAAGCTTCCAAAGATGATGTGCACTTACCAACTTCCTTGAGAAGTTCATTGGTAACATTCATCTTTATCATGTGTAGAGCCTTCTTGGCCCTCTTGTCATACCTCAATTAATCTTGTTGTGTTGCTGGTCTCTCCTCCAAACCTACAACAATATCCAAAACATCATTCATCTCAAGAAGTGACTCCATCCTCACTTTCCATAATGAATAGTTACTTGAGGTAAGCCTATCATTGGATTCCAACATGACTCCAATTGAGGTTGCCATGTAGCAATGACCTGATCTTCTCTTTCAACCTATTTCAATCACAAAGCACTCCTTTGAACAACAACAAATGCTTTCAAAAGAAATGACCAAGATTTGAAACTATCTCACAAATTCTCTTCTAGCACTTATCCAAGCAAATCAACACATAGAATCATGGAATCTTGATCAACCTATGATCTATCCTCAATCTAATGACTTTTGCCACTTCCTAGGATTGAAACACACTCAAATGAGGTCCAGCAACCTCACTATCTAGATATCCAATCAAAATTAGGGTTTTGACAAAATCACAAAAAATTGACTATTCCAAATCTACATGCAAATGCTGAAAATTTGATATGCAATCTATAAGCCACCACTTAGGTTGAACCAATGATCCAAAAATCGACGAAATCCAGCATGTGAATTCGAAAAACGGAATTGAACAAGTATATTGACCTATTTAGTGTTTTGATCTACAAAAGATCCAATCTACAAAGCAAAAAATCCGATTTTGGTGTAGAATCCTCTCTAGCATGCTCTAGACTTGATATCTTCACCAAATCATTGATAGATCTGATTTTCTCCTTCATAACCTGAAACACAAGCTATGATACCATGTGAAAGATTTCAGATCCTTAAGATACAATCTACTTGAATGATCTTTGGTTAGAAAGAGAAATACACTACCAATTTCACCAATGTAGAAAAATCAGCATCTACACACAATTTGAGATGCAAACACTAATAGAACTTGATCAAACTTGAATGAAATGATTATGTACTGTTGCTGTCCGTACAAAACCAGCAAGCTACTATATTTCACACGTGTGGATCCAAAAATAACAAATATAGATCATTCTACACATAGAATTACAAGCAATCACCAAGATAGTGCACCAATGGATAGTAGAACCCAAGAGAACCATGTATAAGCATGAAATGAGATAGAGAAGAGAGAAGATGACTCTCTCCACGAGTTACATCCTTTTATAGCAGGTCCAAACCCTATTTGGCCACTTGGCTTTCCCACCAAAATGCTAACCCTACCAATTTTGGGTCTAGATTCAATGTACCCAACTTATTCAAATTGAATCTACTCAAACTCGCATTCTATCTTTCCCACACTTTCAAAAAGTGTTTATTCAAATGAAATTTAGACTAATTAACTTTGAAAAGTCAACCTCCAAGTCTAAAACAAGTTTTGGCCTCAATATACCAAATATGAAAATATTACAAAATGTGATGAAACTAGTTGAATTTTTCACATGGAGCATAGAAATAATGTGCTGATGGACTCCTTCAAAAGTGTGATGGACCTGCTCCATGTTAGATTTCAATGCTCAGCCTAATCGATCATTCAAGTAATGAGCATCCTGAAAACAGCCGATGGCTGACTACATATTTCGGACCTTCGCATTTTTCACAATCTTCGTTTTGCCTTAAAAATATTTTTAAAGGCGCCTTCTCTTCTTCACATTTTTTGCACCTTTGGAAAAAATGCGACACAGTGACCAAATGCCTTGAACTCCATTTCAGGCCTACCTTCAAGTTTTTCATATTTCTCTGCCTTCTCTTTTTTGGGCACCTTCGAGATTTGCATGCCTTCCTTGTTCAAAGGTACCTTCGGGTTTTTGGATTCTTCTAACAGTGGTAGACCGACGTCGCCAACTTATCATCAACTCTAAAATCTAAGAAAGAACTTGATGACAAAAGTAGAAAAACAATTTTCATCGGCTATTTCCCAAATCATGAGGCATACAAGCTCTATAATTTGGATATTGAGGAGGCATTCACAAGTAGAGTTGTCATTTTTGTGGAAGACCAGTTTATCGACCACAAGGGAAAAGCTGCTGACAAATCCGACCCAAAGATCGAGCACCCAAATTCTGATCCAGGGATTCAACTACAGAATAGTGACACTGACTCAAACAATGAGTCAGAACCTCAACGAGTCAACCCACATCAGAGGACCGAAGTTCAACCCATAAGGTCGAACAGGTCTAGACAACCTCCATCCAAATTTATGGATGATCCAGCCTGCTACTTTGTGCAGAAACCAACCACCATTTCTGAGGCTATGTCTACTCCTGATGTTGAGCAGTGGAAAGCAACGATGGAAATCAAATTTGATTCTCTAATGGAGAATCAAACATGCTTCGATCTGCCTACTCCTCTCCTTTGCAGCTGCAATAGATCTTGAAGTCCACCAGATGGATGTCCATATCGCTTTTCTCAACGGAGCCATCAAAGAGAAAATCTGTATGATGCAGCCAGAAGGATACAAACCCGACGTCAAGCAACAACACTTTGTATGCAAAATCCACAAGGCACTCTACATGCTGAAACAGTCAACAAGAGCCTAGTTTCATAAAATCAACACATTTATGATTGAGAATAGTTTTATTCCAAACTCAACAGACGAGAATGTTTATTTCAAGTCTGTATCAAATTATTTCATCATCATTACTCTCTATGTTGATGATACACTTCTATTTAGTAACGATATGAATCTGATGAAGGATACGAAATGCATGCTGGCCCATGAGTACAAAATTATTGACATGGGTCCAGTCGACTATTGTCTCGAAATCCAAATCCAATGAGATCGACCCAGCAGACTGACTTTCATTAACCAGCAATGATATCTCAGCAACGTGTTGGAAAAGTATTGAATGGCCAACTGCAAATCAAGTCACTTTCCACTTGACCCAAGAGTAAAGTTATCAAAGGAACAGTCTCCTCAAACTAAGGCAGAAAAGGAGAAAATGAAGTGCTACCCATTTCAATCCATCATCGGCACACTGCTGTATGCAATGATCTGCATGCGACTAGACCTTGCATATTCGATTAGTACACTTAGCCAGTTCTTGTCAAATCCAGGCCTAACTCACTGTAAAGCACTAACAAAGGTCATGAAGTACATCCATGCAACGAAAACTCTCATCATCTGCTACGGAGACAGCCAAACTGCCAACATCATGAAGCCTACACAGATGCAGATTGGGCAGGAGATGTCGATACAAGAAAATCAACTTCTAGATTTGTATGTTTATACAACCAAGGCCCAATCTCAAGGAACAGTTAGAAGCAGACCTCAGTTGCATTATCATCAACGAAATCCGAATACATAGTTGCCACATTTGCAACCAAAGAAACGATCTGGCTAAGGCAATTGCTTGCAGACATCAACCTTGCAAAAACACTTCCTACAACAATCGATTGTGACAATCAAAGCACAATAGTGCTATCTCTCAATCCAAGCACAAACACTTCCTATAACAATCTATTGTGAGAAAGTGCATAGCAAGGAAGTAGCATTGGTTTTCTGTAGGACAAAATACATGGAGAGCTTGATCATGTTATAGATCAAGGCTTGATGTATTGCATGAGCCATCATGGATTTACCTTTCAGTTACAACACCTTATAAATACACTAGCTTTGATTAGGGAGGTGATCGAAATTCCACAAGGTCTACTTCTGGATACTATTTCTATTTGGCAAATGCTCTTATTTCCTAGAATACCATGAAACAAAAATCAATCTCATTGTCATCAACAGAAGTTGAATACATTGGAGCAACTCAAGCTACAAAGGAGACTATTTGACTCAATAAGATTTATCAATTTTGCAATCCAAGCACATGTTATTTTTTGGGCCTTGGCATTTTGCGAGTAAAGTTTTTGCAAGGTTTTTGAGTTTCTTTCTTGCCATGATTCAACCAAAAGATAGCACACGGAGTGCTACCTTTTTTATGCCACTACTTGAATTTTTATTATTAAGAATTGTGGTTTGATAAATAGTTAAAAATCCCAAAATGGAATCCCACAACAGGAAAAATTTCCAATTAATTTTTTTTGGTCTATGGGCGGTTTTGCTTGGCATGCCAGGATGCTATCTTTCGAGGTTGCAAAAAAAAAATTCATGTTTCATTTAGCACGTCGGGCATACTATCTTTGAAGACTGGAATTTTTTTCCTAGATGTTCTGGAGGCTGCAAAAGATGTTCTAAAATAATGTTATTACTCAAAATTTGGTTATCAAACGTGTCAAAATACCTTCTCGATTTTATAATTGAAAATTTTCAGTTATGTATTCACAAAATACGATGTAATACATTATAACTAGCTATTGTTCATGACAATGATGGTTTGATACCTGGATTTCCACATAGATTACACAATTTGGTACTCGCCTTATCCCATAGACTATATAAATTGTTTTACATGAGAAAGTTGAATCGTTGTGAATGATTAACATGATACAATGTTAAGTTCTAAATTTGAGATGACAGATTTGAGACTTATGCACTATTGTTTGGGAATTGAAGTCTACTAGGAAGTAGTTTATGAATCCAATAACACTTCTAGCGTACTCATGCTAAGGAATCAAGTGCTCCAAAGCATGAAGGGAAGTGGAGAGAGTGCACAAGAATATGTGCTAAGAATTAAATCTTTGAACAAAAGATTGGCTTCAATTGGAGATAAAATCCAAGATAATGAATTGTTACAAGTCATTTTGAATGGACTTGGTGATGAGTTCACCAATCTTGTCCAAACATTTTCCATTCAAGACCAACTTCCCGCAATTGACAAGTTACATAATGTACTTGTCGTCGAGGAGAGTAGGATGCTACATCTCAAAGCAAGGATGGGGGCGCACATATCTTGCCACATCTTGAGAATGATTTGGGGAGGTCCACTTGTGTCATCTCCTCCCTAACCATGTTCACACTTTCAATGGCCACATTAGCATCCAATTTAAAAAGTCTTCCTTGCTTAATGCCACTAGCTATGTACTTATCATCTTTCAAGATGGAACAAATTCCATTCTTGAAATGTACATCGAGTCCATTATCCATCAATTGTCCAACACTGAACAAATTTTTAGTAATAGATGGAACATACAAGACATTATCTAGATCTATCCTCTTAGATGATCCTAAGCACAATGGGATAGATCCAATACCATCTACTTTACATTCTTGATCACTAACAATGTATATAGATTTCTTAGAATCATTACAAGAAAGTAAACTAGAGAAAAAATCCTTGTTGTATGACATGTGGGAACTCAATTCACCATATGTCTTTGCTTGAAGTTGGATTTGATGCTACCATCAAGGATGTGTTGAAACCATCCTCTTCCTCCTCTCATGTGCAATATTGCATGATCTTCATTCCCTTGAGCATTCTTCTTTTTAAAGCATTCAAAAGCAAAGTGTCCTTTCTTTCCACAAAAGAAACACTTTAACTTTGCTTTATTCTTGTACTTTCCTTTGGAGGTAGATCCACCATCTTTGCCCTTGGTCTCCTTGCCTTGGTGCTTCTTGAATGGTTGGAACTTTTTATTGCCTTTGGATGTGAAGTTTTCCTTCTCATCACCACCTTGCAGTTGTGGACTTTCAAAGACTCACAAGACATCCTAAAAGAGATCCTTGATCTACCTCTCCTTTAGATCTTATACATTCTGATGTACATTCCTTTTCACATGCTAGTAATGGAGGTGCCTTGATGTACGTGACTTTCATAGATGATTGTACTAGATTTACTTGGATAGATCTATTGCCAAAGAAGAGTCTTGTATATGAAGCCTTTGTTAAGTTTAAATCTCTTATTGAGAAGCGACTTTGTTTTAACATCAAAGTACTAAGATGTGATAATGGAGAGAATATATCTCTAGTAGAATGAGAGATTTTTGTGAGAGTATCTTGGAAATTTCTCTTTCGGAGGGAAATATGGGCTAGCTTGGAGGTACACATATTTTGGCGGTCGTAGGTGATGGAGGTGCGAGGTGGTGCCAGTTGGAAGCCATTGGGCAAGATAGTGGACTTGCATTGGACAAGCTATGTGTGGGACACACATAGGATGAAGAACGGGTCAATGATCACACTTTGGATGCTCTTGGCGAGTGGTAAGTGTGAAGATTTTGTTTTTCAGTCAGTAAGTCAATTTTGATCAAGTCAATTTAGTTGTGGAGCAGTGTATCAGGTTTGTCATCGAGGAGATACACTTCAACTGCCTATTCTAAAGTCAAGTCAATTTGCCATATCATGATTGAATCAAGGATGCGGATTCCAGTGATAGTAGGGTACAGATCGTTTGGTTGGGCCATGGAAGATCTCACAAGTTCACTTGGAGGGATATTGGCATGCATAGTCATGTGAGGGACTTGATGCTATCATCATCGGTATCTCTGGGAGATGGGCGAAAAGCAAAGGGAAGGCTCAAATCCTACTACTTCTTACTCCTTCTTAACCACAATGCTTGAAGAGCCATCTAGTTTTGGAGATGCTAGTAAGTCACAATTTTGGAGAGATGCAATGCAAGTAGAGTTTGATCCTTTGCTAGATAATCAAATTTGGGATCTTGTATACCTTCCACATGGGAAGAAGCCACTTTCTTGTAAGTGGATTTATAGATTAAAGTACAATAAAGATGGATCTATTAACAAGTACAAAGCTAGGCTTGTTGCAAAAGGTTTTCTTCAAACTAAAGGCATAGATTATGACGAAACTTTTGCACCTGTAGCAAAGCTTGTAACAATAAGGTTGATCATTTGTATTGCTACTTTATTCAAAGGGGATCTTTTCCAAATGGATGTGACAAATGCATTTCTGAATGGCTACTTGGAGGAGGAGATCTACATGTTGCAACCCGAGGGCTTCATCAAAGAAAGAGATGAAGATAAATTTGCCACTTGAAGAACATCTTATATGTTCTCAAGCAAACACCTAGAGCTTGGTACTCTAGATTGCATACTTTCCTCTACTCTATGCATTTTGTGATAAGTTCTTATGAACCTTCTTTGTATATCAAATGCAATGATGGAAAGATCATCATCTTGGTTCTTTATGTTGATGATATCATATTGACAGGAAATAACCATGAAGGCATAAGAAAGGTAAAAGTTGCATTGTCTAGTGAATTCAAGATGGTAGATCTAGGACTTCTTAAGTTTATACTTGGAATAGAAGTTTCTAGAGGTAGTGATTTTACTTTTATTTGTCAATCAAAGTATGCTACTTCCATTCTTGAAAGATTTGGGATGAAAGATTGTGAAGTGATTGACACCCCTATGGAGCATGTTGTAAAAGTTTCTAATGATGGTGATGAAGCATCCTTTGAGGACCTCACACTTTTTAGAAAGCTTATAGGCTCCTTAATATATTTGACAATCACTAGACTAGATTTGAGCTATTGTATAATTAAGTTGAGTCAACATATGCAAGGTCCTTTAGTACATCATTGCAAAAGTGCCAAAAGAGTGCTTAGATATATCTGATCTACTAGATTTTTTGGTATTCTCTATCAAGGATCTAACTTGCACTTGAGGGCATATTCGGATTCAAAATTTTGCAGGTGACAAGATGGATAGGGAATTCATAAGTGCATTTGCTACTTTCATTTGTGGAGGAGTGATATCTTGGCTTTCCAAAAAGCAAAATACTATCTCACTTTCCTCTTGTGAAGTTGAGTACAAAGCCTTGACATCAACAACAAAAGAACTCCTATGGCTAAGAAGACTTTTGGTGGAGCTTCAAGTGATCAAGGACAAGGAGATCCCTTGCATCTATTGTGATAATCAAGCATCAAAAAAAATTTCTACAAATTCTATCTTCCATGCTAGAGCAAAGCATATCGAGATAGCACATCATTTTGTAAGGGAGAGAGTGCAAGCAAAGGAGATACAACTTCACATACCATCATTAGAGTGTAGTGTTGATATCTTAACCAAGCCTTTGCCAAAGGATCCATTTTTTTATGAAAATTTGCACTTGGTATTGTAGATAGATGTACATTGGATTTACCAAGTTAGAATTGAGGAGTGTTGAAATGTCACTTCTAACTTGTAGATCAAATATGTTGATCTCATGGTTAATGTTCACATTTTGATCCCACACGAGTGGAGCCTATTCCCATTTGTGAATGGAAGCCAAAAGAGTATTTGTATATAGTTGGATTTAAGTTGGATCAATCTACACGAGTTTGAACTGGTTTTTTGTCTAGAATCTATGAAATTGCCATTTGGCACTATCTCCTTATATGTAGCTAGCACTTCCATGTGAATGAGTAAATGCTTCCACATGCTAGATGTTCTTCACAGGTGTGAAGCTGGCTGTACTATATCACATGTACATATTCTCCTAGATCCTATTTTTTAGGGAAGATTTCTATTCTCAAGGAGACTAGTAGTTGGATTTTAGCTATTAGCATAAGTCAACTTTGTTGTATGGGAATAACTTGCTCCCATTGGTGGATCTAAATGATGTGGCACACTTTCACCAATAGAATTGGTTTTTTATGCTTTGTGAGCTATCATTAAGTATTGTACTTTTGTCCATTTTTTGAAAAAAGGACAACGATTGATTGTACAAATCAATCCACAAGAGTTATTGATTGCTAAATCCAAAGATACATCAAGTTCTTTAGGCTAGATCTTGATCTAGAAACAATGCACTATGATTTTAGCAAGAGCAATGGATCTAATGATAAAAAACAAACGAAGGCGGCATCACACGTGTGGAGGACAGTCAGTGCACGGACGACAACCTGAGAGCAAAGTACATTTGCATACAAAACCATTCCAAGCATCAAAACACAATTCTAATGACTAAATTACAAGCAAATTGCTAGAATGCCAATGTCTCATCAACTTTCTATTGATTTGGTTGATCTCTTTATAGATCAAGTACATCCACGAGTTGTGTACTAAATTGACGAACTAATTTTGGTTGCATCTATATGTCTACCTTCGGTGGGCACATCGCCGTCAACGACCATCGGCTTTCTTCCTAAACCATCGGCCGCCAACCTAATCATCGGCCGTCACCCGGATCGTCCGCCCTCGCTTGTCAACGGCGGGCACACTTAGCTAGTAGCAAATAAGTGATTTATGTTTGACACAAAACCTACACCTTGATCAAAGGCAAAGTTAAGTATTATAATAGAAATATCTCAATCTTTCAGTATAAGATTTGAGAAACAATTGATACCCAACATTCTTTCTTGAGTTACATGCTTCACTAGATGTAATTCCAATTCTTTTGTGACCTGTGTCATTATGGTTATGGTAAATGTTAAATATGTGAGAGTGTTGAAAAGCATCAAAAAACTTGCAAGACCTAGCTGATTGAGTGTCTAGCAAGTCAAGTTGTACACCAAGACCAAGATTTGTTACTGGTATAGCCAATCATGCAATGACAGATACTACCTTGAAAACGACTCCTACAATGCACGGTGACAACACAACTTTTAGACGAACAAGAAAGGGAGGAAATATGGAAAGCCTAAACGAGCATGATAGCCATAGACTCGAGTACATCACACATACATGAAGTCTCAAGCCTCAAAATGAACATAGAAGAGTGGTTGTAGAGGACAAGATGGAACATGAACATAGTGAATGCCAACATGAAGAGGTGTTAGTGACACAAAAGAGCAGTAGAATTGTGGAGAGTAATGTGAATGATGCATTGTGGGGCATTGTGGGCAATCAGAAGAACACCCCCTAAAAGCAAGGTGAGGTGCATGGGATGGTTTTCTTGTGCTAGGAAGGATCATGATGTCCATTGCAGATGGGACATCACGATGGATAGTATAGCGCGGAGACTGGGAAGTATCGGTAGAAGACATGATGAGCAAAAAGGAAATGTAAGACGCGTGAAAGTATATCAAAAAGCAAGTCAGGAAGTTTGGAAGGCTTTGGTCATGGAAAAAATGCGCAAGAGCTTCGCTAGCACAAGTGAGGAATGAATCGAATTCAGCCAACTTATAGGTGAATTTGGTGGGTCCATTACACTGAATACTAATTTGGCTAATCAATTTTGAGCAAAAATTTGTCGTGTTTTGGATGGATTGTGGAGGGGGGGATCACAGGGTTTAGTGGAGTGTGGGGTGCATCGCGAAGGGAATGCGGACCTAAGTTGAATGTGAACCTAAGTCAAATGGCGGGCCAAAGTCCAATGTGGCCATGGTTAGGTGCAGGGCTACCATGAGATTATAGTATCGTAAAAAAGAGGGTTTGAGAGAGAGAGAGAGAGAGAGAGAGAGAGAGAGAGAGAGAGAGAGAGAGAGAGAGAGAGAGAGAGAGAGAGAGAGAGAGAGAGAGAGAGAGAGAGAGAGAGAGAGAGAGAGAGAGAGAGAGAGAGAGAGAGAGAGAGAGAGAGAGAGAGAGAGAGAGAGAGAGAGAGAAATGGGGGCCTAATTTTCAAAATGAGAAAAAAAGGTGGGAGGGGGCATGGGATACAATGCCCCTTACTCCCCCCTTCCCCGTCCTTTTCTCCCTCTCTCCCCGTACCCGCTCCTTCCCCCTTCGCAGCTTGCTCTCCCACCCCCCGGATCGCTAGCCCGATTGGGGGCGTAGAGGCCCGAGGGAGCCATGGCACACATCCCACCTTCCAGGAAAGCGCGAAGGGGGTGGGGAGAGTAAGTCCCCTATCTTAACTAAACATAACTATCCTAAAGATAGTTAGCCCTTGTTAAGTCTTATTAAATATATTTGGCCCCTGTTGGCCTATTATCCTTATTAATTACTTTGGAGGGCCTAAAGAGGGAATCGCCTTGTTCTATAGGCTAATAGCTCCTTTTGGGCCTACAAAGCTTACAATGGATATTCTAATGCGCTGATAAGCGCTAATGTACTAGTAGTACATGACAGTATTTTAGTTGTTCTTGGGCAGCTTGAGGTTCTTCCTCAACTCCTAAAACAATATCAAAGAGGTCATGGATCACAAGTAGTGATTCCATCCTCACTTTCCAAATGGAATAGTTTGTGAAAGCGAATTTCTCACTAGATTCTAACAAATATCCACCCATGGATGACATTGTGAATGAAAGCCTATGAGATGCACAAATATCTCTTGATAAAGGGTGATCTAAGATAGATTTCTAGCTTTCCAAGAAGCTTCTAATCTCGGCCCAATCAACCTAGTTCAACTTGGATGATGGTATAATAGATCTACTTCAAATATCCTAGCAAATCACTCCTCCAAAATTGATTCTAGTACAATTTTGTGTGATATTTCAGACACACTTAGGATATGAACAAATCAGCCTTATAGATCTGATCTAATGCTTCAAAATGAATTGCTTCAATGAATCAAAACACTATTTGATCATTAGCATTCAATAGATTGAACCTAGATCTAGACAATGCACCAAAAACCTTGAATTTTTGACTAGTGTGCACATTTTTGGGTCAATAACACTAAAGGAAGTTAATTTGAAGGTTGTTGTACGATTTCACATGTGTGGACAGTACATCAATAGCCCACAAATCGATCTTGACCAAAAATATTGATAGTACCTATCTCCTTGAACTCGCCCTCTCAAGTAAAGCTCAAAACAACTCATTGTCAATGATTTCACAAAATTCATTAACCATTAGATCACTCTTAGACTTGGCTCTGATACCAGGTCAACTTTCAAATAAAAGGACAACTTTGATTGTACAAAACAATCATTAAGAGTTATTGATTGCTTAACACAATGATCTATCAAGTCCTGAGTGTTAGATCTTGATCTAGATGCATTACACTATGATTTAAGCAAGAGCAATGGATCAAATGATTAAAAACTATGAAGACGGCCTCACAAGTGTGGAGGACAGTACTTGTACGGACTGTAAACAAAGATTAAAGTATTCAAGCATGCAAGAGCATTCCACTCATCAAAACTCAAGACAAATGTGAAAAATACAAGAAAACTAAAATTTGCCAATGTCTCATCAACGTCTCGTTGAGTTGGTTGATCCCTTTATAGATCAAGTACATCCACGAGCTGTGTACTGTCTAGCAAGCCGTCACACGTGTGAAAAGTGCCTAGTCATCGAGATCCACCAATGGGAGCCATATATGCTCATTTCTCAAAGTTGACTATTCTCTTTGGCTAGAAAACAAAAAGCTAGTCTTCCACATTTATAGGAATATTCCCTATAAAATAGGATCTAATGGAATCTCTCTATATTATCATCTACTATCTTATCCACATGTGTGAATGGCATCTTTACATGTGGGAGCATTTACTCATTCACATGGAAGTGCATTCTAATTACAAAAGTTTAACCAATTTGACTTATCAGGGCTCTTTTTGGACTCAAAAAGGGCCTCTTCCTTGCCTAAACAGGTTTGTTAATCATAATTAGTTTAGTGTTAATCAATCCTACGTTGCACTTTTACCTTGGATTACCACATAGGGTGAGCAAGAGTTAAGGGCTAAATATAGGTCCCATCATCCATAGACTTTTGTAGGTACTTTGTAAGGCAAGACTAGCATATTGATTGCCTTGGTTCCAATAGGACAACAGCTAGGGCTCTAGGTGGGACATAGACTTGCAGGTCTCATTTAATGCCCAAGTACATTTCAAATTTGAAAATTGCTTATGAATTTTAATCAACCCACTTTTGTGTCCCCCTTCACATTCAAACTAAGACTACCTCACTTTCATTAGCCTTTCACATACCAAATAATTTATTTTTTTCAGATGGATATCATTTTTTCCAAACTGGCCTTCGAGATACATATTCATTTGCCTAAACAGGTTTGTTAATCATAATTAGTTTAGTGTTAATCAATCCTACGTTGCACTTTTACCTTGGATTACCACATAGGGTGAGCAAGAGTTAAGGGCTAAATATAGGTCCCATCATCCATAGACTTTTGTAGGTACTTTGTAAGGCAAGACTAGCATATTGATTGCCTTGGTTCCAATAGGACAACAGCTAGGGCTCTAGGTGGGACATAGACTTGCAGGTCTCATTTAATGCCCAAGTACATTTCAACCCACTTTTGAAAATTGCTTATGAATTTTAATCAACCCACTTTTGTGTCCCCCTTCACATTCAAACTAAGACTACCTCACTTTCATTAGCCTTTCACATACCAAATAATTTATTTTTTTCAGATGGATATCATTTTTTTCCAAACTGGCCTTCGAGATACATTTTCATTTTCATTTTTCATGGCAAAATGAAAATGTATCTCGAAGGCCAGTTTGGAAAAAATGATATCCATCTGAAAAAAATAAATTATTTGGTATGTGAAAGGCTAATGAAAGTGAGGTAGTCTTAGTTTGAATGTGAAGGGGGACACAAAAGTGGGTTGATTAAAATTCATAAGCAATTTTCAAATTTGAAATGTACTTGGGCATTAAATGAGGCCTGCAAGTCTATGTCCCACCTAGAGCCCTAGCTGTTGTCCTATTGTTGGCTACTAGGTACTGTGTGTAGCTATTGTTGAAAATTGTCACTTCTCACTTGACATTGGTTATTGTAATATTGATCAAACATTAGAATAATGTTGATGATCTGATTTCACACGTGTGGAGCCTGTTCCCACGTGTGAAAGGATGTACTTTTCATACTTGTATATATCTAAATTGATTTTGTATTAATCTAGTTAGTGTGAACATGATATGACTAGTTTTTTAGTCAAGTTGACTAGTCACCTAGAAATTAGCCTTTCTTTGCATGTGCATGAGTAAATGCTCCCACATGGCAAGTGGATGTTCACACTTGTGTATAGAGTACTAGAAGATAAGAGTTGACCATTTTCCTTAGATCCTATTTTGTAGGGAATATTCCTATATCCTAGGAGACTAGCTTTTTGGATTTTAGCCATATTCTAGAAGGTCAACTTTTGGATAAGGATCAAGGATGGATCAAATGGATAGATCTGAGTGATGTGGGACTCTTCACACGTGTGAAGACCTACTGGACTGTACCAGACTCGTGGATGTACTTGATCCATAAAAGGATCATCATTTTGCTAAGAAGATTGATGAGACTTTTGCATTCTACACTTTTGTGAGATTTCTAGTCATTTGTCTTGTGATTTCTATGAGTGATTGCTATCTAGGACTATTGTACTTGTTGTTTTAGGTGCAGGCCGTATTGTGGACAGTACTCCACACGTGTGAGGCCGCTCTCACTAATTTATGATGTGTTGATCCATTGCTCTTGCTTAAATCCATGTGTAGTGAATCTAGATCAAGATCTAATGTGTAGAACTTGATAGATCCATTGATTAAGCAACCAATAACTCTCTAGTTGGGAAACCAAACTGTTCTCCGCTATCTGGGCGTACCGCACCACTCCCAAGAAGGCCACTAGATGGGTTATCCCATTCCATCTCGTATATGGTCAAGAGGCAGTGATGTCTGTTGAATTCCTAGTTCCTTCCTTGCGAGTCGTGCAAGCTTTCTCTACGGATCTATGGGAGAAAGCTACCATTGAACAACAAGTCAATAACAGGCTATTTACGTTAGCCCAATTGTGTGAGACTTGACTCATATTGTATAACGCACAATTAGTTAACAAACGTCGCCAAAAAGCCTGGCATGATCGTCACCTACGCAATAAATATTTACACCTAGGTGATCAGGTGCTTCTCTACACATCTAAGAAGCACCCAGGGAGATTAAAATTCAGAAGCGAAGGACCATACGTTATAAATAAAATCTTTCCTAATGGAGCTGTCCAATTGGAAACACTTGACAGAGTACTTCTCGACACTGTCGTAAATGGTGGTCATCTACGACGGTACTACGAAGAGTTGTTTTTTGTTGACCCCATATAACTCTACCACTATTGTATATATTTTACTGATTTGTTTTATTTTTTGTGTCTTCTTTTTGTTTTATGCTTTTTTATTGTCTCTGTTTGTCTTTATTGCATTCTTCTTTTCTGTAATATTTTTCTCTCATCCATATCCATTCACAAAGAGTGTTATAGATCAACAACTGATGGTCTAGTTCACATGGATAGGATTTGTCACATAGACTAATAGACTAGCCTACGACTAATTACAGCTCGTAACAACTGTCAACATTAATGTACATCGTAAATAGTAACAGAATGAAGTTTATCATTGATTTCTAACACTCTCCCTACTACAAAAAACAAGATCAATGGCTCCATCAAGAATTTTCTCTCGAACAAAATGATAGTTTATTTCGATGTGCTTGGTTCGAGCATGTAAAACTGGATTTTTGTCAAGGTGAATGCAGCTTTGATTGTCGCAAGATATAGTAGTCGCATTCACTTGTGGTTGACCTAAATCCACAAGCAATCTTCGTAACCATACCGCTTCTTATGTTGCATTGCTAAGTGCTCGATATTCAACTTCCGTTGATGATAAGGCTATTGTAGGTTGCTTTTTGCTGCTCCATGAAATTGCGGTTGTACCGTAACTGAATGTATGACCACTGGTAGATCTTCAGTCATCAATATTACCTACCCAATCGGCATCTATATAACCTACCAAGACTGATCATACTTCAAACCAAAATTCAATGTCCCTCAAATGTATCTGAACATACGTTTAGCAAACTTCCAGTGTGCTTGACTAGGATTTTGCATAAATTGACTAACAACGCCAACAACATAAGAAATATCGGGTCGTGTGTGTGTCAAATAAATCAAACTACCCACTAGTTGTCTATACAAATAAACAACACTTTCTCATATTCATCATATGCAATAAGCTTCATGTTGACATCCATAGGTGTACTCAAAGACTTACAATCCCGCATATTGAACTTATAAAGCAAATCTTGCGCATATTTGTTTTGTGTAAGAAAGACCATGTCTTCCTTTTGCCATAATTTAATGCCAAGACAATAGTGCATCAATCCTAGATCGCTCATGTCATAAGCATTGAAAAGATCTGATTTGATTTCATCAATTAAGCTCTCATTACTTCCTGTAATAATCAAATCATCCATGTACAACACAATGAACACTATATCTAAATCTTGCCTTAGAATGTAAAGATTAGGATTAGCATCACTCTTTACCATTCCCCTTTGCTTGAAGTGTTCATCAATTCAAGAATACCACGCCCATGGTGCTTGCTTCAATCCATAAATTGCTTTGTTGAGCTTACAAACGAGATGTAATAGCACTCAATTCCTTCACAATTCACAATATTAATAATAATGAGATGTATGAATTTTTTATTGCAAATGGACACACAAATCATGTAATAGATGGGTAAGGTGAGTTACTTTACAAGCTCCCAAATTCATGTCATGCAAAACGTGGATTTCTAATTGCTCATGGACACAAAAACAATCTAAGAGAGAGAGAGAGAGAGAGAGAGAGAGAGAGAGAGAGAGAGAGAGAGAGAGAGAGAGAGAGAGAGAGAGAGAGAGAGAGAGAGAAGCTTTATTAACGTCTTTTCCATGCCAAAAGGCGTATAAGATGAGCAAGTACATCAGGTAAAGTGGACCCAAGACGGAGCAGTGTCATCAAACAACATAACTGAAAAACAATCCAACTAAGAAGAGGATAATGTCCACGATTATATGGTACGAAGACCATTTACAGATTCAAATGACATCTCTTCAGTGCTCTAACTCTCACACTAACTCTAAATAATCTCAGATATCACATTAGTAACAACAAGTTTAATATCTATAAAGCGAATGATACCATCCCTATAGATCAGTCGCTTTCCATTTGTTATAGCCTCCTGTTTTGCCTTTTTCCGTTCTTGAACCTGAATGAAAGTAAGGTCTTCATCCATGTATATCGTAGTGCCCCGCAGTGTAGATCTCTTCCCTAGCACTTCATGATGGCCAGTTGCAGATGCAAACCGTATGACAAGAGTGTCTGGGTCTTTCTTAGGTCGCCATGCAGTATCCATATCCTTGTGGTGGTGTTGAAGACTCTCTTCAAGAAACTTTTTAGCTTCCCCAACAACATCATGGGAGTTTGTAATACCTCTGACTCAGATATTAAGAGCCTTTTGCTCTCGCAAACGGCTCTCGGTGAACGTAGTCGAGATAAAAGAAGATGGAGGTGGTAGAACAGCAATATTAGGACAATTAAGCACATCTGCCCAAGATAGCGGTAAGATGCTGTTCCACTTGACTTTCAAGCTGTTGGATCTTAGCTGACGTAGTCGAATGAGAGGAAGTTTCGATTTTGATGGCTGTAACTTCTTTCTTGAGATCTGCGATAGACAAATCTAGTTTCTGAAGGTGAGATTGCACAGCTTGGATCGTAGCTTCAAGAGAAAGAAGTGTTTTTCTATGGTCGTTGAGATATTCATATGAACGTAACTGATCTGCACGAATGACGGAAATCATAAAGGCTAGAGGCACATGTGATTCCTCTTCTAGGGTATTCGAGGTCAAAGGGTCAGCTATAATGGATTCACTTTTAGTGAGAAGAGGATCTGACGGAGAAATAGGGATTGCAACCGAAATAGAAGATGTGATTCCATATGCAGATGCGATAATTCCACCTGAAACAGGTACAACAGTGATGAAGATGGATTCCGGGCTAGCAGGTACAGGGGCAGGTACAACAACAGCGATGGAGATGGATTCCCAACCAGAAGGACGCGGTGCAGGGTGCGGATCAAATGCAATGGCAAGTTCTGGGCCAGCAAGGCGCGATGGAGCGTGGGGGGAATTACCTCCCCCCCTCTTATGCGGAGCCCTCAAAAAAAGGTGGAGCACGCTAGTAGCAGGTGGCTAGAAGGCAGCAACGATGGAGGAGCAGAGATCAGCAACAACACTTGAGCAAAAGAGCAAAGCTGATAATTATGTTAAAAGGGTCAAGAAGTCTAAGAAAACTGCAATAGCCATCTCGCGATCATCAGCCACACACACACACACACACACACACACACACACACACACACACACACACACACACACACACACACAGAGAGAGAGAGAGAGAGAGAGAGAGAGAGAGAGAGAGAGAGAGAGAGAGAGAGAGAGAGAGAGAGAGAGAGAGAGAGAGAGAGAGAGATTTGGTCACATTTTAGTATGCTTGGTTTTCATTGAAATGTTTTTGATTGAAGCTTTATAATTTGGGCTACAATGGTGATCTAAGAGATATTGTTCATGATAAGAAAATGACATTCAAGTTAATTGTGGCATGTTCTTGGCCTTTGGTTTATGAGCAACGTGACAAGTTAGGCCTACAATAATAGATTCATTATTGTAAACGTCTTCTAAAAACATTTTCAAATGTAAAAAAGGAACTAAAAATAAGGGTGGCTTCATGTTTTTGAGTGCATGAGAATCAGAGATGAAGATAAGAAGTTGTCATTTGTTAATTTTTATATTTATAATCAAGAGTATAGTTATAGTATCGTTGGGTACAAAATCTATGGTTTTTACCTATGGGCATTCCCATAGCTTCATGTTTTTTAGTTGCATGAGAATTAGAGATGAAGATAAGTTGTCATTTGTTAATTTTTATATTTATAATCAAGAGTATAGTTATGGTATTGTTGGGTACAAAATCTATGGCTTTTACCTATGGGCATTCCCATAGCTTCATGTCTGTAATGTAGATTGCATGCTTAGACATGTATGGGTCCTTGAAGAAACTGACATAGCCATGATTTTCTTTAACCTCTGATTGCACTCCTTGTCAGAAAGCAAAGGATTTGATAAGAGCATCATCCTTAACATATTTGATAAGAGCATCATCCTTAAGAAGATGGAAAAATGAGCTTTGCTCTCAAGTGCATAGGTTTTGGGCACATTAATTATGTGGCTAAGATGGAGACCGAGCTTTTGTGCAAATGGACGTGATGCAAAGCTTGTGTCATGCATTGGCTTGGAAGTGAACCAGTGGGTTTCTCGTAAAAGAGGAAGATTCATAACTCCGGATGAATAGATATTGAGGCCTCTATGGCTTGATTATGTGATAAAACGTGAGTTAAAATGTTTTCTGATATTTATAGATAAATTTTTCTGCTTGTGCATTCCATGGATAAATCACAAACTTGGCATAGTTGCACTTGGGACAAGCATATGAGAGCTAGAAATGATGAGGACACTGCACATACAAAATGCACGACCCCCACGTCATATCTCTTGTGATTTGGAAAGATACTCAAAACAAGATCTAGCTCAGTTAACTATGAAATCTTGTCAACTCTTTACAATAAAAGAGCAGAAGTATGTTTTTTGCAAAATGTCAAACTACATTCAGAAAACATCTAAGAATCTGCTCTTCAAAATTATATAAAATCAAATGAAACACTAGGATTACCAAGCTTAAGCAAGAAGAGTCTCCAGAACAAATTTTGATCCCCAGGTCACAGGAAAAGTTCTTCCCAAATGCACTGATATAGATAACATCAGAAATTTCGAATACTTCAACTTTGCTTAAGTGCAAAAATCTGAATGAATGAATGAGACGTACAACTTCAACAACATTTACATAGGAGGGCTTTGATATTATGTCCCTAATAAGCCCAAAAGGGGTAGGTTAGAATTTTGACCAAATCACTAATGTTGAAGACCTTATAAGAAATCAAACGACAATACAACATTTAACAGAAGTGATCTTATAAGAGGTGCTTTACAATTGGCTTACAATCATTGACGTGTACATTTGCGATTAGAAAAAATCATTACAGGAACATGCTCCATCCTTAAAGTGGTGAAGGCGATATGCGTCCCGGATAAAAATCTCTCGCTTTTCAAGCTTTGAAATAATTTTGGTGGCACTATGACAGTCTGTACATACTCGCAGACTCTTTGCTGCACGAAGAGTTGTTCCTGGAGGAGTACTTACAAGACCATATGCGATTGCCAGTTTCTCTACATGTCCACATAAGGCATCCTCCTTGTCCTCATCCGACACTGGCTTCACTACTAACTCTACTTTTGGCACATAGCCTTCTTCCTTCATCTGCCTACTTAATACCTTCAGTTTGGCATAAATAAAATCACTTTGAGGATGACTGTTGTCTCCAACATCAAACCCATGTATCTTGTTATCAACCTCAATCCAAGCCTGCGCTGGCTTCTTCCAAGCACCTGCTTTTTTCCTCAGCTCTTCTACTTTGTGAGCATCGGCCCACATATCAGCATCAGCAAATATATTCGACATCTGAACGTAAGCAGAAGCATTTCTAGAATCTAATCTCAGCATTTGATCAAAACATCGTCGTCCACGCTCCAGATCACCATACGTTTTGCAGGAAGACAACAGGGAACCCCACCCCTTAAGATTGGGTGGCATCGGCATATTAGAGAGTAAGTTTTCTGCGTCATCAAGATGCCCTGCACGGCCAAGGAGGTCAACCAAGCAGGTGTGATGTTCGATACTCGGAGTAATGCCATACTCTTCGCTCATTGACTTGAAATACTGAAAGCCTTCATCCACTAAGCCCTTGCGACTGCATGCTGCAAGAATTATCAAAAATATGACTTTATCCGGCTTACAACCTTCTAATTGCATGTCATTAAGACATTGTTGTGCCATCTTAAAGTCACTTTGTCGAGCATATCCTCCAATCAATGCCCCCCATGACACAATGTCTCTATGGGGCATTTTGTTGAAAACTTTGTGTGCCTCGTCCATGCTCCCACACCTGCTATACATATCAACAAGGGCATTTCCAATAAGAAAATCTGATTGAAGTCCCCTTCCTAAACTTTCAGCATGAAGTTGCCTGCCTTGCCCAAGTGCTGCCATGTTCCCACATACTTTCAAAATGTTTGCATATAAAACATTGTCAGGATGTACTCCCTCTTGTTTCATTTTGTCAAAAAGTTCCAGAGCTTCATGGCCTTGCCCATGATGAGCATATCCTGTGATCATTGTGCCCCATGTCACCACATCATGGTTTGGAAGCCCATTGAACACTTTGTGAGCCTCAGCAAGACTCCCACACTTTATGTACATGTCAATAAGAGCATTTCCAACAACCACATTTGATTCAAATCCATAACTCATGATTTGGATATGGATTTGCCTACCTTGAGCCAGGCTTGGTATACTTCCACATGCTTCCAGTAGACTTACAAATGTTACATGATTTGGCCTTACTCCATGCCGCTTCATTTTCTTAAAAACATCTAGGGCTTTCTGACCAAGCCCATGCTTTGCATATCCAGAAGTCATTGAGCTCCATACCACCACATCACTACTTGGCGAATTCTCAAAAACTTTAATTGCATCATCTATACTACCACACTTGGCATACATGTCAATGAGGCCACTTTGAACAAATGGATCAGATTCCAGCCCTCTTCTGATAATTTGGTCATGAATCAACCTACCTTGAATGAGAGTTGTTGTTTGAGCACAGGCATTGAGTACAGCAACATAGGTATAACTATCACACTCAACTCCTCTTGACTGCATAGTGTTATACAAATCAAGAGCTCTTGCTCCCTCCCCCAGTTTAGTATGCGCAGCGATTATTGCACTCCAAGTATATACACTGGGCTCGCAAATACTATTGAATACCTGGTTGGCTTCATGCAAACAACCACCCATGGAGAATAGGCGGATAAGGTGGTCCCCTAAAACAGCAATTGAGGCAAGACCAGTTCTGACCATAAGCCTGTATATGCGTCTCCCTGCCGGCAAATCCTCTGTTCTGCAGCACCTCTGCAACAGATAATATGCATCATTTCGTGATAATGAAACTCCCTGCTGATCCAGAAGCTCCAAAGCTTCAAGAGTATCACCTATCTTTCCCACCATACACAAATTGCTCAAATCTGCACAGAATTCCATTGTTTTGTAATGTGTATCCACCTTGATAATCAAAACATGGACAATGTCAAAGCTATGACCAAAACCTTTACTAAAGAAGAAAATGATAAGCGATGAAACGTTTATTCGAAAAAAATATGATAAAGCAAAAATCACACAAGGTAAGATGATATTATGCAGGCTTTCCTGTGTTCTGTCTTGAAAAACACTGTGAGATTTGTTCCTTTTCCCTCTTCATTGCCTCTGGTAGATGATGTTATATGTTGGAATAACTAGTCAATTGATTGTCACAAGTTTACTGCAGAGCTTTAACAAATAAACTAATTTGTCATATCCATGTTTTGCAGCTACTGGAAATTTTGGGTGAGTTGAATGCTGAGGGGCAGCGAGCATTTTTGCGCTTTGTCCAAGAACCATACAATCTAAATTGTTGCTGTTTGAATGTTTCTTCTAAGTAGTATTACCTTTAGACCTTTCTTTCAGTTTAGGCAAACTGATGTATGCTTATTTGTTCTTCTTTAATGGTGCATTGTTCGACCACATACCTTGTCTTGGTGGACAGAATCGCAAAAAAAAAAAAAAAAAAAACCCGATTTTCGGCCTCCTCCTCGCGCACAGAACCGCGCCAGCAGTGGAGGAGGCAAATTTTTTTTCTGAGAGCCGTGGGCATCCAATCTTCGCAAGTGAATACTTGGCAGGCATCTACTCGACGATACGGAGTTGGTGTGCACGGTGCCGGGTGGGTCTGAGCTTCGTGGAGAGCGAAACGACCAAATTTCGATATATGGTAAGTGTAGGCTTGATTTTTTGCAATTGTTGACATTGAGCTGTAGGCAACCAAATCGAGCGTAGTCTGGCTCTAGACCACCTTTCTTCACGCCCACAGTGATTTTTACAGCATCAGTTTCAGCCGTCACGACACGCCTAGCGAGATTTGAACACCACATTCCAAATGCTTGTGTATTTTGGCCATTTCCACGGAATGGCTTGTTGGAAACCGAGTGAGGTGATGTCTGAGCCTAGAATGCATTTCCACATGCTTGCACAGACTCCTATGACCTCCGTTCCGCCCGTCTACGTCCGTATCACAAATTTCAATTTTCATGCCCTGATTCCATACTTTTTAGGGTTTAGGCGTGGACCATCGTGCAAACATCTGCTAGGGGCGCGGTTTAGGCCCACACTGCACTCCTTTATGCCTGCACGGACTCCGACGCTAACGTCAGTCGCCTGTTATCCCTCATACAGAAATTATTCTATCCCACGCCCTAATCTCATGTTCTTCTTTGGCACTTGATATAATGTGTGAACTGGAATCGTTCTGATGTATGCTCTGGTATTTTGAGCTCTATTTGAGCTCGGTAATGTTGTTCAATGCAATGTATTTTTTTTTCTACTGAACGTTTGCCTGATTATTTGTTGTTTGCAGGTTTAGGGACGTGTTGATACGATGCCAGTGCGGGACCGAGGCCTTTGGGCCGAGGTTGAGCTTACCGACGGGGATGTGGGCACACACCATGGCTCAGGCACCCGCAGATGGAGATGCTTGCATTGCGGTGGTCACTTCACGGGATCACTCACCAGGGTTAGGGCTCACTTGCTGCGGGTCAGAGGACCAGATGGGCGGACATTGGCCATATCTGATTGCCCCAGGATTTTTGATGAGGATCTGCAGAGGTTGTCTACCATGTACGGGCCCGATACTGCATCACAGGGTTCTAGACAGGGACAGGCAGCAGGAGCAGCTACAGGTAGGCATGCAAGAGGGCTCACAGGCAGACAGGCAGGGCCTACCATGGATATTGGGCCCAGTACATCACGGGCAGGGCATGGTATAGCTGCAGGGCGTAGTGCATCATGGGTTGGGCATGGTACAGGTGCAGGGCCCAGTACATCACGGGCAGAGCATGGTACAGCTGCAGGGCCCAGTACAGCACGGGCAGAGCATGGTTCAGATGCAAGGCCCAGTAGAGCACCTTCAGTTCCATCCGCAGCAGCAGCAGGACCATCAGATGAGCATGTTGGTTCAGCAGCAGCGGGTGCTTCTCGACCCTCCTCCTCGGCAGCAGATGCACCACATGCTTCGGCAGATGTTGCCAGAGAGAGTGACACACCCACAGATCAGCCATCCGTTGGGCATGCCAGACCACGAGCACCATATACACAGCAGAGAGGGGTTAGGCCCAGGCAGCAGACCCTTGATCGATGCGGCTGGCAGAGAGAGCAGCAGGCCCGTTGCACTCGACTGTGTGGCCAGTTCTTTTACGAGTGCGGCATTGCCTTTGCTGTTGCTGACACTTGGGTGTTCAGGGAGTTCTGTGCACAGATGGCGGCCGTGGATGCTACATGGACACCTCCCAGGTGAGAGGCACTACGAGGCAGGTTGCTTCGTCAGGAGGAGGAGACCATCACGCGGGAGTTGAGTTCCATTCGCTCAGCTTGGCAGCAGTAAGTAACTTGTCTTTGTAATCTCTTTGCATGTGTTTAGGATTTACTGGTGCCGTAATTTTTGCATGTAGCTAATGGGTGTTTTGCGACAGGTATGGATGCACGATACTGAGCGATGGATGGACCGACATTCGTCGGCGATCCGTCATCAATGTCTTGGTTTCTTGCCCGCTTGGCACAGTATTCCTACGTGGCGTGGATGCCACTCGAGGTGGTGATGCCATCACAGCCGATTTCATATGGGAGGTCATTAGAGATGTTATTGCTGACATCGGAGATGAGCACGTGGTTCAGGTTGTCACCGACAACGCCTCGAACTGCAAGCAGATGGGCGAGATTATGATGAGGGAGCACCCCAGCATTGTGTGGACACCCTGTGCTGCACATTGCATAGACTTGCTCATCCATGACCTATGTGCGCTTCCATGGATCAGAGAGGTATAGTTTGTTCTATTTGCTATGCTTTCTTCCTTCGATGCTGCTAACCACATCTCAACTACTGTCTAAACTTTTTTACTGGGTGTTTGTGTTGCAGATCACTTCTACGGCCATGCGCCTGGTCACTTTTGTCACCAGGAAGAGGCGTGTGTTGGCCCTGTTCCGCACCTTCTCCACCCTAAACCTGAAGAAGCCCGCACCCACACGCTTTGCGTTTTACTTCTTGGTGCTAGAGCGATTGGTGGTGGTGAAGGATGCATTGCGGCGGATGGTTTCCAGTGTGGCCTTCCGGGACTTTACAGACCTCCCCCATTCGGCATTTTTCCAGTCCACTGTGCTGCTGAGGAGATTAGTGGGATCCTACTACCCATTTACAGAGTGCTGCGTCTGGTAGACCGTGAGGGGTGCACCCTCGGTCTCATTTACAAGTTCATGGAGCGCATCGGCGAGGGGATTCTGTTGTCAGCCTTGGACGAGCATAGGTATGACTCTTCAGTGTCTAGTTTGTTGTTTCTCACTCGAGTTTGATGCGTTTCTTTTATGCTACGGTTTAGTGATTGTTGTAATTGTCTGCTGCAGGAGGCGCGAGATCTCACGCATCTGGGAGGCCAGATGGGACTACTTCCACCGACCCATCCACGCCGTAGCCCACATGTTACACCCCTTGTGGCGCTCTACACGAGAGAGGGACGATCCGGAGCTGCACCGGGGATGGGTGGAGTACACGGAGCGCGTATGGCCCGGACCAGGTACGTGTGAGAAATCATTTGGTAGCAATGTTACTGCAGTATTGTACTCATTGGTAGTGTCTGAATTTGAGGGGTCTTACATGTGCCATGTTTTTCCTTTTGCCAATAGGTCCGATGCTGGCCAACATTGCAAGCCAGCTGCTCGCATTTGAGCGCTTCCAGTTTCCTTTCGATGGAGAGCAGAGTCGGCGGAGGGAGGATCAGCTGAGGCCCGTTACATGGTGGTGCATCCACGGGCGCAGCACAGGTGACCTGAGGCGATTGGCTGAGAGAGTCCTTGCACAGGACTGTTCTGCAGGAGCTTGTGAGCGGAATTGGAGCACCTGGGCCTTGTATCACACGCAGGTGGTTGGTGTTTGTGAACACCAACGGCCGTATGCTGAGGCGCACACGAGGAGAGGGTCAGATGCTCGAGGTGAGTCACATCATCACCCCTTTTTTCTTGGTATGCTTTGGTGAATTGATTTGCTTTCAAAATATGCAGTGAGTTGCACAATACCTGCCTAACAACAATGTATTGTTTTTGGTTGCAGGTGGACCCCGACACTTGCTTGGTGGATTCGATAGCTGCTGCTCCTCGGGCACCACCCACACAGGAGGAGATGGATGATGAAATCCATAGAGAGCTCTACAGACGAGCACAGGCTGACGCACGGGCTTTACGGCGGCAGAGGAGGACAGAGAGGCAGAGGGAGAGGGCTGAGGAGGGAGATGACGAGGTCTCGGAGGGTGGAGAGATGCTCGGGGCAGACTATGTGGAGGAGGAGGAGTGGGTTGAGGAGATACAGAGGAGGACGAGGAGATGTGGGCGGAGGCATAGGGGGATGACCTGGCTAACCTGCTGGTGGACCCTGATGCAGAGACAGAGGAGCCAGCCATTCCTGCACGTAGGCCTAGGGGAGACCTAGAGGTTCTAGGAGGGGGGGGCTGAGTACTCTTTTTGTAGACAGGAGTGGAGCATCACAGGCAGTCGTCGTCCAAGGCATCATCACAGTGGGTAGGGCCATCCCAGGGCGTAGGGTTACGGCCACCTGACACACAGGCACGACGGAGTAGACACAGGGCTGGGGGCAGCCAGATGGGGGCCAGAGGAGGGGAGAGAGGCAGAGGCAGAGGTAGAGGCAGGGAGAGGGGGGTGGTCCAGAGCCAGGGCACGCAGCAGGGATCCAGAGCACGCAGCAGAGCCAGGGCCACACCACGACATATGGCTCCCTCCAGTTCCGATTCATCTGCGGACCCATGGGATCTGCAGTCCACAGATTCGGATGATTTATCCTACCATGACTCTGACGAGCCTTAGTTATATAGTTTTCATTACGTTCATGGAACATCATTGTACCCCTTTTTGGTGCCATGTGGCCCGATATTATATATTATGATGATCCTATTCACAACATTGTCGTGATTCAGTATTGTTCTTTGTGGATTTAGTTCAGTAACTTCGGTTTCATGGTTTATGATTTATGGTTGTAGAGAGAGAGAGAGAGAGAGAGAGAGAGAGAGAGAGAGAGAGAGAGAGAGAGAGAGAGAGAGAGAGTATGGTTGTTTTGTCAAAAATTGTTTCATTTAAGGCTAAAGTTCAGAATGATTCAGCTAGGTTTTTGTTCAGCATGGTTTTCTTCCTCGTTGTAGGTCTGTCTCTTGGCTATTGTTGGATTACTCTACCTATCAATGTAACGTTTTAATTGGGAGGAATCAGAAAAGCTCACTTGAGATGGTGGTCGAGATCTTGGCTCATTCTTACTTACTAGCACCTATTACAAGGGCTTCAAATTACCATCCAAAGTACATTCCATAGTTGCAGCGCGATTCAGAATCGCCATCCCAATTCGCAATTCGGGGTTTTCCCATATTCGTATAGAATCGATTTTTTTTTTTTTTGGAAATTTTTTTGTGCAATATGGGTATCAGATGAAAGCTCTGATCGAGGGGAATATGATTGTGTAGTTTGCCGACTGTTTCAGGTGCAGGATGGTCCCTTTATGCTAAAGCTGCATCCCATATAAAAAAAAAGAGAACACATTGGGGCATTCCCAATGAACATAGCAGGAATCTCCATTTCTCTGATTCTCCCTCTCTCTATCTCTCTCTCTGATCACGATTCACAACAAACGGAACTAAAACCATGTTGAACAAAAACCTAGCTGAATCATTCTGAACTTTAGCCTTTCTACAACCATAAATCATAAACCATAAAACCGAAGTTACTGAACTAAAACCACAAAGAACAATACTGAATCACGACAATGTTGTGAATAGGATCATCATAATATATAATATCGGGCCACATGGCACCAAAAAGGGGTACAATGATGTTCCATGAACGTAATGAAAACTATACAACTAAGGCTCGTCAGAGTCATGGTAGGATAAATCATCCGAATCTGTGGACTGCAGGTCCCATGGGTCCGCAGATGAATCGGAACTGGAGGGAGCCATAGTGTGGCCCTGGCTCTGCTGCGTGCTCTGGATCCCTGCTGCGTGCCCTGGCTCTGGACCACCCCTCTCCCCCTGCCTCTACCTCTGCCTCTGCCTCTCTCCCCTCCTCTGGCCCCCATCTGGCTGCCCCCAGCCCTGTGTCTACTCCGTCGTGCCTGTGTGTCAAGTGGTTGTGACCCTACGCCCTGGGATGGCCCTACCCACTGTGATGATGCCTGGCTGACGGCTGCCTGTGATGCTCCACTCCTGTCTACAAAAAGAGTACTCAGCCCCCCTCTCCCAGAACCTCTAGGTCTCCCCCTAGGCCTACGTGCAGGAATGGCTGGCTCCTCCTGTCTCTGCATCAGGGTCCACCAGTAGGTCAGCCAGGTCATCCCCCTGTGTCTCCGCCCACATCTCCTCGTCCTCCTCTATATCTCCCTCAACCCACTCCTCCTCCTCCACATAGTCTGCCCCGAGCATCTCTCCACCCTTCGAGCCCTCGTCATCTCCCTCCTCAGCCCTCTCCCTCTGCCTCTCTGTCCTCCTCTGCCGCCGTAAAGCCCGTGCATCAGCCTGTGCCTGTCTGTAGAGCTCTCTATGGATCTCATCATCCATCTCCTCCTGTGTGGTTGGTGCCCGAGGAGCAGCAGCTATCAAATCCACCAAGCAAGTGTCAGGGTCCACCTGCAACCAAAAACAATACATTGTTGTCAGGCAGTTATTGTGCAACTCACCGCATATTTTGAAAGCAAATCAATTCATCAAAACATAGCAAGAAAAAAGGGGTGATGATGTGACTCACCTCGAGCATTTGACCCTCTCCTCGTGTGCGCCTCAGCATACGGCCGTTGGTGTTCACAAACACCAACCGCCTACACTACTCGATGGACAACCTGTTCCTCTTCTGCGTGTGATACAAGGCCCAGATGCTCCAATTCCGCTCACAAGCTCCTGCTGAACAGTCTTGTGCAAGGTGTAAAGACCACTAGGGATAAACACAAGAGAGACTGTGGAGCAAAACCACCCAACCAATCCTAGATCCCTCCTGGAGAATCCTCCTGGATCTAGCCCCCAAGCCATGCCAGTGTGACAACAAGAGGAGAAGAGCTCAACAAGTAACCTAGACCAAGTCGTCGACGAGATAAACTCTACCATAATATATAGAGAATAGGATCCAACACATGAGCACATGCAATCCCCATGCAGGTCAACAATAAATAGGTTACAGCTCTACATGCACACCTCTTGCCTATATCAGTCACATGTACATGCACTACTCCAAATGTCTCAATTAGAGTGTCTGGGTCCTCTCAAGGTCATTAGTCACCAACAGGTCTTGACTTGGAATTAAATCTAGGCGTGACCAATAATCTCGAACACTGGAGGGCCGGTCTACCATATTAGGACTATTCCAGGTCCTTAACCGAATATGGCCGTAACATTCTTCCTCCCTTAAACAGGTTCTGTCCTCAGAACAGGAAAAAGAAAATATGAAACTATTCCTTAAGCTTTCAAATCTTACCCATGAATCATTATTTTTAGTCTGATCTTTCCATCTGAATAAATATTCAAAGATGTAACAATTCGTTAATTGCTTGCTTCCTACTCTTGGATACTAATTCAAATTCCAAAAGATACACTAAGCTATTAATCCTCCAAATGGGTAGATCTTATCCAAAATAAATACTCATCACCTTTACGTAATCCCAATTACATAAAATACTGGGTGATTTTACTTTATTTCAGAAATCAAATCCAAAAGCTAAAGAAATTCCATGTCAATTTCTTGTAGAAAATAATGCTTCTTGGTACAAATATTCTTAGAATATCCAAATATTCTAAAATACCACAATTTCGTCATCTAAAATCTCTAGGAGATCCATCAAGTCTCAGACAGTTTGAACTCAAACCAGAGTATTGCAGTTACTCTAATGAGTTAACAGCCCCATTTCTAGCATCATATGCAAGAAATCAACATCTATCTGTATCTTAATAGATTTATCTGTCTCCTACAAAACTGGAGATATAGACTGAACTTTGTACACAAGCACTTATAAACTACAAATTGTAAGGTAAGCAAATTCCTCATAAGTAAGCAATTACTTGATGAAAATGCCTGTGAGATCCACACAATCTCAAGTATACACTGGAGTAAAGAAATTTAGAGTTCAAATAACAGATCTAAATCCTTGACTCACCCAATTGATCAAGAATTACTCATTATCTTAAGAATCTTCACATTTCCCTATAATCTTCAAATGATCTTTAAGTATCAGTTTATGATTCGTCAATCATAAATATTTAGAATCTTATGATTTGTCAATCATAATTTACAGGATTCCAAAACCATACTTAATCATTGAAAAATACTGGAGTATATGTACAACATACAACTCAGGAAATATAAGAATCATTCTGAAATCTTTTCCACAAGGAAAATCACTAGATTCCAAGAATATTCTTTCAAATTGATCCTTAATCAAGTTATGAGTTCCAAATTCTACAATCAACAAAGAAATTAAAGACCTTTATAACATTCGTCTTTAACAATATAAACTTTATACAATCTCCTAGAACAACATCTAGAGATTTCAAAGTTCTGCTGAATTCCCAAAATTCAGTATACCATTCTTGGCACCATTAGGATACAGTATCCAATTGAGCTCACAAGAATACAATCACTAATGAATCAAGTCTATTTCCCAACTGAGAAATACTCATCCAAGAAATTCAATATCCTATGCACATAATTCCTTAATGAATCTGAATGACTCATAAATTATGTGTCTTACAAGCAATACACACAAAAATAAACAGTTTCCGGTGAATTCTCTTCACACTGTCCGTTTTATCAATTAACTTCCACAGGAGTAAATCAACTACTCAAGTTAATTGCTCATGATTTAGAAATCTTAAATGTCTAGGTGCAAATCTCAGCTGTACATGTACAACACCACATTTAGATCATTATCCAAATCATTTTAAGTTAACCAATAGATCTATCAGAACAGATCTGTTAACTATGCTGTTAGGGGTTTTTCGGACGAGGGGTTGGTTCCGTCAGAAATCCCTAAAAGGGGAAGGGCCCACAATGCCCTTACGGTAGGAACCGAGGATAGCCGCTTCCAACCCTGGTGGCTCGCTCGAGTGCTCCGTGCTCTTCCAGCCAATGGAAGTTTTCCAGGCTTCCAGAAGTATGGTAGAAAGGGGGTAGGTTCTGCTTCAGTCAACTTGGTCTTGGCCCAGTACTACGGTCATCCTCTCACACTACTATCGAGACTGATTCTCCTAGAACAATACTAAAACTATGACATCCCGCGTCCTTGCAAGATCCACTATTGGTAGGATGCAGGGCTCTGGTGCTCTAAGGATTTCATCCAACCGCTCTATCCCGAGCATGGATATAATTCTCTGGCCGTGGTGTATCTTCAGCCCTAGCAAGATAGTAATGGTTAGATGCAAAGTACCGATGTATGGCATGTTAGGTCCTAGAGGGAGATTGGGACGCATCCCTGCCATTGTGGTGTTCAGACCATACACGAATTTTAAGGACCCTAATTATTGAAAATATTCCGGACCTTTAGAAATATGACTACCTAAAGGGTCGGTGGCATCTTAGACCTACTAGACCTGAGTTCTTCTTTCGAACCTCTAAATTGTTCTCATCTCTAACGGTGAACTCGTGGCAGTGCAACCACATATCTCTGGTCTCGATTAGTACTATTGTCTGATCCAAGCGACCGTATCGTTGGTTCTCTAAGTAGAAGGGGGTGGGCTCTATCTGCGTACGTGACAAAGGTGGCTTCTGTCAGATGCCAAAATCTGTCTTCTGTGAGTACATATGCTTCAAAGTAGCTGTACTCCCCACAATGTTGTGTTCTACGTAGAGTGTCTCCAGGGCATAGATACTGGTAGAGTTCTGGGGTGAAAAAATAGTAGCATGGAGGTCCTCTCTGCCTCAATTGACAGATGTCACTACGCGCAGGTTGGAACTGACCCTCTTCTCCCATCATACAGGGTCCAACTCATTGTTTCTATTATCTCAATTCTAGACCCCTCCTTTGACATTAGGTTATGTGTCTACTAAAGTCCTAGGACTGTTAAGGGTATATCCATTGAAATTGTTCAATTTTTATTGGACACCCTAAACACTGTTTTTCTAAGTGGGGTAGGTCAAGTGAAATGTGGTGAGTACATTACGCGTGCCATCCTATTCACTGGACGGTAGCGTTTCCCAGATTCCGGGTCTAGGTATTTCGCTAGACAGTACCGGAAATGGTGTGCTTACTTTGCGACTTAACCGTGACAGCGTATTTCAGCTGTTTCCGGCGGACTACCCGCTCTGGTGTTTCACAGAGGTCGGGCCCAGTTAACACTTTCCATAATAGAGTCACAAAACGATTTCAACTTGGAAACTTCAAATAGCGTACTAACGGAGATTTTAGCACAGAGTGACTAGTGCTAGAAATCACGTAGTATCAAGCAATTGCTTATTGTCCGGTCCACAAGAAAACGATTTCATCATACGAGTGAAACAACATTCAAGATTTCGGTGATTCTAGTAATTTCATGCAACGAGAAAGCATTTGTCAGCCGCTCTAACAATCCTTACGTTTGTTAATTTCCAGATAATATGACATAAGCAAGTAAGGACTTCCAACCTTAAACCACCGTATGGTGACGTGACTTACTGCTAGTCTAGATCCAATATAACATGACTACGGAAAGTTTGTACACCAAATCACTTATGTTCACTAGCATTGCGGGTATTGTATTGTAAAATTGCTTGTAAGTCCCTTCGATATGTATCACAGGATTTCGGATCCCATACATATCCACTCTTTCACGGAATGGTGTGGAAAACCGACTAAATAATAACCAGCATGCATACGAATATCATGCCATATAACAACATTGAGATGAAAATGAGTTGCCTTAGTGATGAATGAGGTAGCCGAAGTGCCGCAAGGACCACTAGTCATGAATGTCTCAAAGTCCTGGTTGTTTTACCGTTACTGTCTCGCATGGCTTCTTGGAACGCGATGGGTATGTGCTTGAATGCTGGCTGACTCAGAAGAATGCTAAAAATTAGCAACAACAATGTCTTGAATCTCTGCCTCAAAGGTAAGGTGGATTCGCCATAGCGGTGCGCTCAGCCTAGCTGGAAAACAGCAGAGGTATTCTGCGATGGTCACTGAATTAGATTCATAGACTTGATCCAGCGTTGGACAGCAGGGTTGAGTTCATACTCCCTGAGTCCTCTGTCAGAGATAATTCAAAAACCAGAAGTTTGTTCAATCACTTTCTATCAATGATGAAAGATAGAGTAGAATCTATAATCAATCATCCTCTGTCAGTGTCAGTGATGGATAGCTTCAAAATTTGTATATCCACAATAGAAAGTAACTTCCATTATGCTCTCTCTGTCAATGATAGAATACTCTTGGATTCACAACTTTTTCCATAAAAGGGTTCTCAGTAGTGGGCCGAATTCCCGCTGGCAATGGTGTTGGCAGACAGACAATGCACAGGCAGAAACCATAGGTAGATGGCAGGTGGGCACACGGCAGCGATGAGGTAGCGATCAGAGGAGGGCAGCGAGCAGTTGCTGAGGCAGCGAGGAACTGCAGTAGACTGCCAGGAATCCCTCCAGCGAGCACACAGAGGAGCGGTCAGCGCACAGAGGAGGGCAGCATACAGTTCGCAGGGCCAGCAGAGGTCTCCAGCGAGCAGTCAGACAGCACGCAGGGTGACTGGGCAGGTCGCCCACTCCTAGATAAAAAATTTTTCCCAATTGCTTCTCTGGTTGCGATGGAAATCATAAAAAGGCCATTCACTTATCCTCTGAGGATGATAGATCAATGGAGTTTCCATCCTTAGTTCCTTTGTCAGCGCTGGATAGGATCAACACGTATTTTGTAGATAGGAGACTGAGATGTGCTCAAAATGTGGGTACAGATGCGTATGAGCCAGCGATGGAGCAAAGAACTTCAATAAATTCTCTGTCTGTGACTGAAGCCCAATGTGAAGTATGATAACTCTCTTGAGAAAAGGTGATCTCTCCTAATCAAAACCCATTAAGATAGTATGGCCCTTCTATGAGCTCTTTCATACTACACATTTGTTCTCAAATATAAAGGTGAAAGATAAGGAGCTTCTCAAGGACTCAATCCTTAATAGCCTCTCAAATGAAAGTAGATGAATTAAAAAGGATGAAACAAGGTGAAAGCTCTCTCTATTCATCACATATGACTCCTAATTCACACACCTTACATAATTTTCTTTCATACAATCTCTTAATACATGCGAAAAAGTCATAAGGCCTTATTATGTGATCATAGAAAGAATCTTCATCCTTCAAATCACTCTCACCATTCTCAAAATAGATAACCACAAAGCAACTAACCCTTTGTCCACAACGTCATGCAATACACTGTTCAACCCACCAAACAGCCAATTGTAAGAACTACAAATGTTCAAGCAAACATACTATGGGGCAACTAGCCTCAAATCTCTCTCAAGCAAATTAATATTGAACAAGTATCTCTCCAAATTTTAGCATACTACGTTCTCAATCGTCAATTCTAGCATGGGAGACAACGAGACCACAAGACACACAAAGTGAAGTTAGCTTCCCACATCCCGTACGAAGCACTAATATTGAGCAACAAGAAAGTAGGCATACCCAACCTCATCCTCAAACTTATCAACCTTCAATCAACAACCCAAATGCATTCCGATGAAACTCTCAATCAACATGGCATTCAACTATCACATCAAACTCATCAACTCCAACTCTCAAATCACTATCAACTCACTATCACATCATCATCCACCTATATCTTAACACAAAGAGTGGTCTCCTTTTATAGTAAATCCCAAGTGTCCCCCTTCAAAATGAGGCTTTGCCAATTTTCATGCCCTTCCAGCCTTCTTTCCATTTGTCCAATCCCCATTGGCAAGTACATCAAGTGGCCTCCTTGAGGGTGTGGGGGTTGGTGCCATTTAAGGCCCCTTCCCAAAACTAGCCAAGATGCTTCTTTTGTCAACAGCTAGAGGAGGTATCTACCAAACTTTGCTAGCCTCTAAGGCCTTCTTGCATTTATGATCCAAAAGGTTGTTGAAGACTCTTGCCAACCTTTCTCTCTCTTGTTAGGTGTCCTCTATTTCCCTCGGTCCTTCATTTTCCTTGGCTTTTCATTTGATTTTCCTTGTAGTATACACAGCCCGGCTTTTGGTTTTTGGTTTCTCGAGATTACCGACTTTTTTGCGTACTTTGCCCATTTCCCGTAATCTGCCCAATTTTACCCGTTAGGGTTTCTGCCAGTTTTCAGTATTGCCCATAATTCACAGGTTGGGTTTTGCCCGATAGATATTTTTCTTTGATGGCTCTTTGATTGGGGTTGACTTTTTTGGCATTCATGACTAGGGCTCCCACGACAACACGGTTTCCCTGAAAATGCACTAGGCAACCATATATTAGTAAAACCAACTCTGTACATGGTAGGATTTTAGCATGGCTATGCCGGCTATTTTTACAACTGGCCAAAAAGCCGTAAAACTTTATCACAAGCCATTTCTAAGGCTGCAACCTTTTCTCTAGCCACATTTAGGGCGGGCTGGGACCCAATTCTAGGTGGACCGGCACTTTTGGCTCGGTCTTACAAAACTTGACCACAAAATATTTTTGACGATTTTTTCGAAAGTCAATTTCTTACTTTTAAACTGTGTCTAGCCACTTTAGGGTGGGCTGGGACCCAGTTCTAAGGCAAATTTGTGCCGATTTTTCTCTAATAACCGGGTTTTACATGCCTGTTTTTTCAATTATTGCAAACTTAAACTTCAATATTAGCCCGATTTTCCATGCGGAAATATCGGCTAACATTGGCGACTACCACTGGGTAGTATGGTCCCCATGCGGCGGACCCAAAGTCTCTGGTTTCGCAGACCAGCTCTTGGTGGTGGATCAAGTTTAGTGGGCTCAGCACCCTTGCTAGGTGATGCTAACCACAGTGAGTTGGTAGGATGTCTTCAATAGCTTCCTACCCAAAGGCCATCGATTTAGCCCTTAGGATCCATCTGCAACCGGATTGGATTTAAACACAGCATCTTTGAACAGTTTGGTGTCTTCATACCTGCAAAAACCCACCTGTGACCTAAATGGCAAATGCTCCCAATTCTATCAGATGTAAGTCAATGCACACTTTCGGACCCGTGCATGGAGGGATATGCAAATGCAAATCTCAGGATTGGAGATGGGATGATATGGATGCAAGTCATCAGTATTGTGTCTAACACCGTGTCATTGATGTGTGTGTGAATGTATACGCAATGAGGCTTTGATGCCCCAACTCTGAAACCGGTCCAGACTGGTGATTACCAGTTCTGTTTTTGTTTAGACACTCAACTTATACTCTCTAAGAACTGATTCAACAGGGAATAACCATCTAGTCTCCTCTCTGTACTGACTCTTCTCTCAAGCCCTATATTCTGACAGTAGTCCATGTAGGACAACTTACTGTCCTAAGATCCAATACACAAGATGGTAGGAAGTACTGGTTTTCCGCTAGTCTATGGAATCAATTAGGAAAATCGTCCTCACCTCTTATGGATGTGCGAGGCATTACTCATCCTCACAAATTGGTTCGAGATCTGATACATACAGTTGAAGTCTTTTTCTTTTTTCTCGTTTTTCTCTTACTTTTCTCTCAATCTTTCTTTCTCTCTCTTTTTATGTTTTCTTTTTCTTCTGTATACTCCTTCCTTTAAGTGGTAGGGTAGTTGTTTTTGTCGTATAGGTTTGGTTCCCTCCTTCAGTGGTATTGTATGAGTCACTAGATCGGGTGGAATCCCCTTCAAATCTGAGAAGTCCCAGGCAAAAATATGCTGGTACTTTCTACACAGCCGTTCGTATTCTTCTTTTTCTCCAATGCCTAGGGAAGCACCTATTTTGATGTTCTTGGGCTCTTCTAGGGTTCCTAGGTTTATCAAGCAAATATCGGCGTCTCGAACTTTGGGAGGCCGCTCTTTTGGAGTGTTCCACTCTACGTCCAGTACTGATCTCAGGTCTGGTTCATCTTCACTCGTAGTGGACTCACCATCGTCCTCACTACTCGTGACCTCCTCCCACTCAGACGAAGGTATGGGTGCTCTTTCTGACTGAGGCACCTCGGGATAACCGTCGACTATGGTACGCTCTTTACCCCTTCCAAAAATCAATACTCCTGCGGGGATGTCAACTGTGCAGTTGCTAAGCCTGAGCCATGGCCCTCCTAGCAGTATAGAGTACCCCCGGTTCCCGGTGTACATCCTCATGACGTAAAAGTCCACTTGAATGGTCTTGTTAGCCACGGTAATGGGTTCATTCTTAAGCTTGCCCTCTGGTTTGATCACAGAGTTGTTGGCTAGCTTTAGGGCTGTCAAGGTAGCGGGTTCTAGAGTAAAACCAAGGCGGTCTGAAAGTTCTAGACTTATGATGTTAACTGTCGACCCTACATCAACTATGGCCCCTGAAATGACTAGGCCATCTATGAGTACGTCTACTTTAGGGCAGTAGCGATCTAACAAATCCGCATCTACTTTCCCTATTGTAGGTGGCTCCAATGTTCTGGTCGTGGGTGGTCTCATCAATCGTTTGACCGTGCGTTTAATAGTGGGTGACAACTGTACTAGTTGCCAGAGCCCTATTTCCAATTTTAGATTCTGTAGGGCTTGACCTAGGTCAATATTCCCTCTCTTCAAATTGAGGTCTATATCCTTCCTAAACCTGCGGTTTCTGGTCATAGTCCTCTTAGTTTCTAGGCCGGTTTTCCCTTTTCTCGGTCCTAGGAATCTGGGATGCCTACGCCCTTCCAAGACACTAACCTCACCTTGCTCTTTGGGCAGTGGATCCTCGTAGATGGGTGTAGGTTCGAATACTGGCTTCTCAATGACCACTGGGTTATCTACCTCCGGTGGTGGTTTTGGTGTAGGCTTGGGTTTCCTGGGAGGTAGCTCCGTCTGGAGGTTACTCCGGGTCACTACTAAAACCTCTTTCCTGCTCGTGGGTTCCTCTAGCGTCTCCACGGCGATGAAGTTCACGGGTGGCCTGTCATCTTCTATGCATGCCTTCCCTTTATCCACCTGGCTAATCTTGGGTCCCCGTTGTATGTATTGAGGTGGCCTTGATGGCCCCGCCGTTCTGTCCTCCTGGGGTCTATGGTTCACTGGTCCAGGCATCCTATTCCCAGTGTTTAATGCGTCTTTACATACCCAGCATCTATCCTCCAAGTGTCCAGGCCTCTTGCAGTACCCGCAGACTTAGTTGGGACAATTTCGATTTAAATGATTCCCTCTATAGTGTCTACACACTAAGGGATTCGGTCCTTCTATGGGGTGTCTCTGACCCAACAAATTTTGGTGCCGTTTGAGAAAATTTACATCTGCTGCTAAGGTCTGCATATTCTCACTCATCACGTCCATGTATCCCTTTAGCATGGCTCGCATATCGCCTAGTTCTGCGTTAGAGCCGGCGCTCTCATAGCCTCTATCGGGCATCTGTGCCTGGAGCCTTCGTGCATCTTGTGTTTGCACGTTCCTGCCTTGTCGAGGTTCAATAGCCTGTATGGGGCGGGGTTCCACTATGGGGTGTGCTCCTATAGCTGTGATTGGGCCTCCTCTCCACGTTCTGGGTTTAGGTTCAAGCTGTTCACTGCTTGCGATAGGTGGGATGCGTGGGCAACCGCAATCTGTGTGTCTTCTACCACGATTGCCTTCTCTACTGCCTCAGCCAACGTCTGGGGGTTACTCTGACGTACAATCATTTGTATGCCATTCTTGAGCCCTCGCAGAAAGAAGGTCAGTAGTAATAGGGGTGGTAGTAACACAGTGGGTTCCACTTGGCGTGACAACCCTGTCAAACGACGCCAATATTGTCGGATGGTTTCGTTACTTCCTTGTTGTAGGGAAGTCAGTGTGAACAGTAGGCCATCAGCCGTTCGGTGGGGAGCATACTCAATTAAGAACAGTCTATGGAACTCCTCAATGGTGTGAATTGAGCCTCTCTACAGACTATGATACCAGTGCCTAGCCGTTCCAGATAAAGTGGTGGCAAAAAACATCATTTCATGATGTGGGTTTGTGATGGCACTGGTAAAGCAGGTGGTCCAAAAAGCATCAATATGCTCTTCGGCACTTTCATACGGTGCTCCATGAAACTCAGGAGTGGATCCACTGAGCTTCGGTAGTCCTCCTGTCTCCGGGGGTACTACGATTGGTTCAGTCAAACGTCGTGCCATTCTGTTGGCAACAGGTTCTATAGCAGCAGGTGTTACGGTCACTAACGGTGGTTCTGTAGCGTCGGTTGGCTCAAGTTCTGGTACTTCTTCTATAGGTTCCAATGTATCATCCAAGTCCATTATAGGTGGGTGAGACTCATCATCTAAGGCTGGCGGGATAAGAAACCCACGATTGCTTCTTCTAAGCCCTAAACGCTCTCTCTGGGGATTTGAAGTCTCTCCGTGCGGTGCTCCCTTAGACCTAGGTTTCCTTGGTATACCTATGATGTCTTGTCTAGGGTGACACTAATGATTGCTGCATAATAGATTTCTCACTTACGGATAGCAATCAACTGTCGTTGCACATGCGTTTTGTGATTTTCCCACGTTATCCCATAGGTCATCCATCCTTCGTCCACTAATACTGCATACGACCTAACTAACTCTACTTGGTCGTTTTTCTGCTCAATCCTAATCCAACCATACCCATGTACAGTTTTTCTTGGTTCTTTGTACCAGGTGTCGTCTCTACGGGATGCTAGGGTTGGTGGGTCGTAGGGTAATCACTTTCGACTCAGGGCTCTGGTCTTCACTTTCACCCTAGGCTTCATACAGAACCCCATTCTCTGATTTGTCCCGTCACTCTATGAAAGATTTCTAGTAGTACTTGGCATCACAGCCTAAACTCCCTGTTGGTGAAAATTGTATGCAGTCTCCAGTCCAAACTGTCGGAAGTAGAATGGCCTTTGGGGGACGTGTAAAACAAAGAATGTTTTCATTATTCAATAGAACTTACTAAAAAATAGGCAAAATTATAAAAGATGCTAGAAACGCACAATTTGGCTAGAAGTAAGCTTGACATTGGCTGACTTTTCAAAGATTATTTTCATCTCATAGCATGTTCAAAAATTTTACTAACCTGAAATGTAGCAGCGAGAAAGACGATGTAACGAATTTGTAAGAACTGACTTTCTCACATTTTGAGTGCCCAACCTCATTCTCTGTTGGCAATGTTTGCTCCTTGTTTATGTCATTTGAAGTTGAACGAAGTTGTCGTAATTATCTACGTAAGAAAAATGCCAAAGAACTTTACTCAATAACTTTATGTTCATATGAAACCTCAAATTGTCTAAACAAAATCGATTACTTTCACACAAACACTACCAACATAGTACAAACAACTCAGCACAGTTGCAAAACCAATGTAGCTCAACGTTCTTAAAAAAAATAAGAAGCTGAAAGACTTCTTGATTATCACATGCAGGGATACAATTGAAGGTGTATTGAAGTTTTCACCTAACTAGAAGTTCCATAACAGAACAGAATTAACGTGTAGATGGTCTTGATGAATGAGATAACGAAACATAAGTAAATGATTATAGTGCATGCTTACAATTACATTCTCAACAGACGCCTTGTTGTGAGCATTCACAAATACATGGCTATCCATTCATTCACAGAAACTTACAAGCTTCTAAAATTTAATGGTTATCTTGCATACTTGTTATGGAATGAGGCGGGTGATAAAATAGAGACTTGGGTGTTGTCGCATGCTATATTGCGACTGACTCTTCAACAAGCTAGCCAAGAAGGAGATGAATGACCAATACATTTGGGTAAAAAACAACTCCTTTGAAAAGCTAGTTTATGTTTGTGTTTGCAACTTTGCATCTTAAAAATCTACTTTTTAGAAAACCAAAGATTTTGATGGTGAAGATATTTTTTGGGAAAAATTGTTTTAACATTATCAACTTCAAGATGGAAGGGGATGTAAGCCTCTTGGGGAATATTAATGGAAGGACGGGAACAGAGCAAGTGACTCTTTATAATAGCCAACACAACTCTCTTGGGTTGGGAGCACTTTCCTGTTATGAACTTAATCACAAATATTGAGATAGCTTATTTGGTTAATTGCAGATGTTATTGTTCGTTTAAAAAGACATTAGTTCAGTTTTAGTTTATGCACAAATAAGACAGTATTTGAACTAAGTATCTGCTGACCAGAGTTATTAGTTACAAACAATCTTCGAACATGCGAGACAATCATCAAATGAAGTATAAACACAGCAAATAGCATCCTTCAACTAAGAAAACCAATGAACAACAATGGTGCCAATAGCTCACACGGATTTCCCACTAAGATCTCCAAAAAATAGAACTCCTCTACAAGAAGCACCAAACTCAATGATCTGAAAAAGGAGAGTTCATGGGTCTTATTTATAGTATCTTAAAAATATTCTAGCAGGTTCCGAATGCAACCTTCCTGTAGGGTGCCCCAATTCATTTCCAATGTCAAATAGTATTATCCATGGCAGGCCAACTTAATAAAACAATGTCATCAAATAGTTGAGTCCCAAAGTCAGCGATTAGTCATAGCACTATATTACAGAAGCATGGACTAAATGTTCAAAGCACTCCCCTACTAAACAAACATTGCCCACCATGTGGAGCTCTAAAATTTTATACTTTTGTGTCACTACTTATAGTTTTATACTATAGGAGCTACTTTTGTACCACTACTTATAGTTTTCTTATTTATTATGCATCTCGTGCTAGTGGTGCCGGTCCAAAAGCCGAGTCCCTAGAGCTGCGGGAAATAGAGGACAAGCATCCCATTGAACCAAGGATTCTACAAGCCATAATTAGGAAATGAACTTGATTGTGAGTCGCAGAAGGAAGTTGAGCAATACAATAAATATCATAAAAATCAATGCAATTGTTGTAAGCAACCAAAAGCGCATCAAACCATGCAGGTAAAATGGTAGTAAGGACACAAAGAACAGTCGACAACATAGATAGAGCATCTATGCCAATGGCTTTACAAAAAGGTGATGGCAAAAATCTACATTTCAAATGCTACTGAAATTTCAGCAATATTGAGGTTAAACAAGGTTTTCTTCTCTCTCCCACTCTTTTCAGCATTTATGTAGACAAGCTAAAAGATATTCTTAATGAAAGAGGAGGAGGTGGGTTGATGCTTCTACACTATGTACTCAAACTTTTGTTGTATGCAAATAATGTAGTTCTTTTTGCAAACTCTTGACATAGTTCACAACATCTTGAGGTTGTTTAATAAGCTTTGTGGAAACTAGAGTCTACATGTCAATTTGGAGAAAACAAAGGTGATGGAAGGGTTCATGAACCACAGTTATTATTTGATGGGGCAACTATTGAAAAATGCGTAAAAATTTCACAAAACCTTCCATGGAACTCATGCATTGACAAAAGATTTATTGGAGGTTGGAAACCCATTGGAAATAGCATGTCGACGTAATAGATGGTAGAGAAAGAGGAGTTTATTCGAGACCTTGGTTAAGCTGGTAATCCTTTATAAAAGTGTAGTTTGGAGAGATAACATTCCTTGCTCCAAATGGGTTGAAGTCAAACAATGCAAAAGAGGTTCTTAACATCCTATTCAAGAGTGAGACAAATTACCTCTTATTCTATTCTCCTGGCTGGAACTGACTTCCTTTCAGGGTGGTGCTATGACTATTTCAATTCAAATGCATGAAGCGTTACCCATTCCTTGCCGTGCTTCTCGGTTCCTGTAAGCCTTAAGCTCTTCTCCATAAATATCATAATCATTGGAAAAAGCCTTGCTTCCTTGTTGCTACACTGCTTTGCCCACCATCTGCTACTCTGCACTTATACACCACTTTGTAGAACAGATGCGCAGAAAAATGGATGCTTGATATCTACTCCTGAAGTGAGCATGGTAGGGATGTGAACTTGTTTTTTGGTTTGAAGCTGTCTGGCATGGATCTGGAGTTGGGATCAAATACAAGTTTAGGTCTAGATTTGGATGGTGGCAGTCATGATCACAAGTCATGGAGCAGTCACCTTGTCACAAAATGGTTGCAATTTCTGTCAGCTGGCTCTTGTTTCAGATGGCGTTGTATGGCGTGGCACAGGATCTTGCAAATCATATCTACTCACAATCCACAGGGTTTCTATTCATCTGCTAATGGAACCAAGGGCAAAATAAAAAAGACAATGTCTGTGCCTCCAACGCTGGAAAGCAAAAAATTAACGGGGCTGTTCATCGTGCTTCAAAAGGATTTAATAATGTGGATTGGGGTGTCAAGCATTGCATGGTTGGCAAGTTCAGGCACAGCTAGGGTAGCTGTCAATAAGGCGATGCCTGGGATTCATCCACTAACGAAAATGTAAGCCATTGTTGCATCTGCGTGGCCCAAAACTTTGCTTGTGCCTGGTCCAGTCTTCAGAGATCAGGGTCTTCTTCTGTCGGTATTGTTGGGCTTGCCGGCGTTTTTCTACATGGCAGAGACTTCCATTACAACCATGTGGCCTTGGAAGGTGAAGATTGGATTTGACCTAGTGAATACACCGACATCCAATTTATCCTAGTGGATAGTCAGAAGCTAGATTTAGCCTATCAAATATACACACAGAAATAGGATTTAACCTAGTGAATTGATATAAAAAGGCACATAAATTTTTAGGCCACTGAGTTCATCGTATGACCCAAGCAATGGTCCCTTTCTGCTTTCACCTAAGATACTTGGCTTCGATACGGTGACTATCTGTAATTTGAGGTCTTAGATATATTGAAATAGAGCTTCATTGTAGCTTGTCCATGTTAGGCACATTGTGCTGCTAGTCTCCAGGCCTCTGTTTATAGTTCTGATTGTTAATGTGATCAGCCACTTGGCTGATATTGGTCAAACCTGTTTAAGTAGTTGTGACTAGTATACTAGTGGTCCACCAAATCTTTTAGCCTTCACTTTTCTGCCACAGTGCAAACTCTACTGAATTTGATGCATGCAACGGTTCCAGGCCACATGACGACATTTTTAGTAGCAGCGCAGCTCATCTCTCTAACACAACCAGCAATTGGAGGGATACACAGGGGATAAATTTGAAGTCAATTTTTTGGGGAGCAAGTCTTAGTGCAACGAAGAATCTTGTGGCTGAGCACAAGCGCAAACAGGAGATCAATGAGAGGCTATACATGCTGAGATCGTTGGTTTCAAATGTTAGTAAGGTATGATTAGCTTGAACAGTGAGCTTTCTTTCCCCACTAAATTCATATCGTGCACTTTCGGTGCTACAGTTGAGTTGGAGTGCTAGCTTTCAGCTATTGTTAGTCATCAGGTCAAACCAGAGAGAAATCTATCACAAGCATTAAGCTTGGGGACAATTAGTTCTCTTAGAACTACTTGGCACGCCATCTTTGAAGTTTGGATTTCCCATCATTCTTATACGGCTTTTGACAAGCAAAAATTTCTACAATACCTTGAAAAATTCAGCTTGAATCTAGACTTGTATATACTCTTGGAAATGGAGAATGAAAGATTGAGTTCATGCAGGATGGTCATGGGAATATGAGAATCAGCTTTCAGGAATTTGAGCACCAGCAAAAAGTCAGATGGGCAAAAAACCAGTACCACCAAAGACAAGCTTAGCCCATTAGAAAGGTCCTGCCATGTCAGATGTATAAGAACATAGAAATAACAAATTAATGGGCGTGCCAAATCCTAAATTGTGATTCATTTCAAAACCGTCCCACAATTTACAGTTATCCAATTTATTTAATCCAATTTGCCTTCTAAGCGATCAAATCTGCCCATATTTAACGGTTTGTTCATCATATCACCTAACATATCCTTAAGTGTGATACCACTGTGAAGCCCAAACAATGCACGGGCCGTTGATCCCTCGCTACATGTGTACAATATCAAATTAGGGTCTAAATTGTGTGGTGCCTTAGTTGGCCATTCACTGGGGTTCTTGGCCTCATCCTACTTAATTAGCTTGCCTCTCAAAACACAATGATAACATACATTTTTGAAAGAAAATTGGTCTCCATTCTAATGCCAGTTGTTACGTGGGGGGGGGGGTGAACAAAAAAAATGTATTCATGAAGGTAACTTTCCTCAAATAGGCCGTCGATATTTTTTCTCACATTCCATTCTAATGCTTGCATCAATCATTTTTTGGCATTTTTTATCAATTTATTTGCAAGGTTTGTGAACTACTCACATAATGTCAAAAACCCAAGAACTTTTATATATAAAGTTTTTGCAAGCTAGTCGCTTAAGGTGAACAGCCCAAGTTCACTCAAAAAACTTGCCAGGAATCCCCTCACAAATTGTTGAATCCAAGTTTTGAGACATAGGCTCAAACATATATCCATTTTAAATCGATGAAATAATCAAGAACATTGAGATCTACAAAGTGAAAATCTCACAAGACATGCCCACATTAGAAATCATTATGCTTTGTGTTACTTCTCTTACTGTCACATTGCAATCAATTTTGCACACATTGGCAACTCATCTTGAAATTCAGGATGTACTCAAGATGATCACATATATTAATAGGTCAATTATTCAATAATGATGAAACTAATCCTACTACAGCAGGACTTGTGTTGGAGAATGTGAGAAAGGCATAGCAATTAAGTGCCTTCACAATCTAGAGCTAAATAGGCACAGACAGAAGCAGAAGCAACAACAACAGATACTATTCCCCTCTAAACTGAAGCCTAACTAGCTTCAATTAAGCAATATATATTATTGGAATGATGCCAATGCCGCTTGCTCATTACTTGCTTCAGCCTCATGCCTTCATGCAACAGTCACCTATACTTTGAAGCTTTACGTAAAATCAAGGCTGAAAAGGTCTTAACTTGTTCATTCAATATATTGAAGCTCGCACTACTCGTGCTAGAACTTTAAAAAAAAAAAAAACTGGAATTACAAGTTCCACAAGCCATTGCAGTAAAGAATCAAAATATCTCATCACTACCTGCACTTAGGTATAAGATGCAAGGATGGCGTGCCGTACAACTCCAGTCATGGGCTAGAACATTATGGCTCTAAGCCATCAGCTCGCTGCTGTGTTCCCCTGAATATTTTCCAATGCAAAATCTACTGCATATTTGAAGTTAGCGCAAACTGTGCAATTGAGAAACTCTCACAACAGCCTGCTGTCGTCACGACTGTGTAAAGATAGTTGTAATCCAACCTGCAGACCACAAAATCGTGTCAGCAAGATCTCTCGCTGGGAGAGCTCGTTTCCAGAATCAATGATCTTTAATTGTAAAGGTCTGACATTCATAAAGTGCGAACTAGGAGCAAATTCCTCAACTGATTTCCCCTATAACCCAAATTCCAATTCATAAAGTGCGAACTGGGAGTAAATTCCTCAACTGATTTCCCCTATAACCCAATGAATGCTACACAGTTCACAAATGTAGAAAGAGTTTCCTGTGCACCATAAGCATGATATCCCATGGACTGCTACGTTTGTCATTAGCAGTATGTATGGACCATAGTATCTGCCACCGCCACCCTACAAACGCAGATCGGCAGAAGCATTACTGCAGCGGTCATGTATACTGCTAATAACATAAACTTGATTTCTTTTGTAGTCAAGAATGAGTTTCACAAAATGCCTCGACCCTCCTCGGTGCCCCTCTAACTTAGGTACTCGGATCTCAAAATTACTGCAGGTCAGGAGTAGCATTTGCTATACTCCTAATCTATCTATATTAATTAAAATAATAGTGCTTCGCGGGCAGCCAGGTCACGCTGCCCGTCACGCGAGAACGTGGATGAGACGAGACGAGACGAGAGAGAAAAGGACGGCCATCTTTATGTTGGCAGCATGGCAAAAGTAAGCGCCTCACTATTGTTTATGTATCATTCGTTGGATTGGAATCTTTCGTGTTTTGTTAATTTATGATAATCTTTCGTGTTTTGATAATCTTTCGTATTTTTTTAATTTATGAGGGTTGAAGCAGGAGGCACTGGGCATGCAAAGAGGAAAGGCAGGGCAGGAGGGTGGCAAGGGTAGGTGGCTGAGGAACAGCGACGCTGGATTGCAGAGGGCAAGAGGAAGAGGTGAGGCAGATTATGGCAGTGGCAGGGGCAGAAAATTCATTCCCTCGACATGGCGTGCCATTTCCAGCTACTTGCGGAGTGTTTCGTCCAACACCAACAACATTGCAGCCACGGTGCGCACAGCGAGTGCCTCCGTTGCCTCCACCATTTCTCAGCCTGACAGCAATGAAGAGAGGCACGAGCAAGACGCAATTGCAGTATTTTTTAGATCTTCTTCACATTTTCTTGCAAGTTACAGTGGTAATATGTCTCATTGCCGCTATTAATGGAGCATGAACCAGTCGGAAGTCAAATATATCCAATTAAAGCAGCAGAAATCTGTTATTATTTTCAATTTGCCCCTTTTCTGGGCCAAGGGGGTTCTGCTCCCGCCGTAGGCCAAACAAGGCGAAACCTCACGAGGGCATGAGCCTCCTCCGACATGATATTGGGTGGACTCTAAGATTACATCCCGGTCCAGAGCATACATATGTATGATGGATTTGATGGTCTAAGATTTTTGGTGTAATGTAAAGTACTACTGTAGGCTTCATACTGATAAATCTCCCAGCGGCAGCCAAGGAGGGCAAAAAGAAGAAGAGAGTCAAGCGCAGTGTTGAGACATACAAGATCTACATATTCAAACAGGTGCATCCCAACATTGGTATCTCCAGTAAGGCTATGGGCATCATGAACAGCTTCATTAATGATATTTTTGAGAAGCTTGCGCAGGAGATGCTTCGTTGATCTTTTTGCTCTCCACTCTTTGATTCTCTTCTTCTATTCCCGTTTCTCTACTCTTCGCTTCAATCCATTTCTGCCATCGCCTTACAATCTGCATCTCACCCCTTGCGATCTCTACCCCCGCAGGTCATCAGATTTTGCGTTGCTCTCTCTGCCTGCGGCCAACAACCCTCCACATCTTTCGTTGCTTGTGCTGCATTCAGCTTTCAGGTTTTTGGATGTTCTAAAGTAGTTTTTTTCAAACGCCTAATGCATTGTGGTGAGGTGTCCTTTGTATTTTGGGACCACCTTCCGGAGCATAATATTATGTCCATCCAATTTTCTCTCCTACGAATCTTTCATTCTCTCTCCTCTCTCCGATGGAATTCAATTTCTCTCTTTTCTCTCCGGTGGAATGCACGTTCTCTCTCCTCTCTACGATGAAATGTGCATGTGCTATGTGGCAGCCCGTCATTGGCTGTCCACATCCACATTCCACCACAAACGTAAAAAAATTTGCGAGAAAAAAACGACAAAAAATCGCAAATAAAATAAAATAAAAAATGGTCCACGTGTACGGCTGTACGACCATACCGTACGGCCAAAAAAAAAAAAAAAAAAAAAACCTTCGCACAATGGCCCCGAAGCCCTCGGTCCCCCCCACGTTATCTATTTTTCTCTCTCTTCTTTATCCATCTGTGCAAAAACGAAGCTATTTTATGCGTAATCCTTAATGTAAGGCGATTACTGTCATAAATAAAAATCATAATCTTATCAACATCAACAGAGACAGGCACGTATATGTTGTTCTTTGGAAGACTTGATTTTCCATAATATGTTTTGGAATTAGGAATTCTTGCTTTCCGTCTCAAGGCTGAAGCATCAATATGGTAGGCCTAAAGTCACCCTAACACTAATTTAGGTATTAAATTGGGGCTGAAAAAACAGATTAGTATTGCCATGACAAATAAAAAGTCACATAAATGTTCAATCCAATATAGTTAGTGATGAGTATTTCCTAGAAAAAAGTTTACCCTACACCTATATGTGACATGTTAATCACTACTTACGGCCCAATCCATCGTTGCAGAGGATTACAATCCGCTGCAAAAACGTCCCAGATCATGCGATGCGAAACGTTGGTGATTCGGGACCACATTTTTGGTCTTGGATCGCAAAAAAGATTTCAAATTTTTTTCTAATCCCGATTTGCAAATGAATAGCAGCTTACTGCTGCAGATATAGACAGTGAATGGAGATATATCTTCATGAAGAGCAGATTATTGTTGTAGATCTATACAATGAATGCAAATATATTGAAGCCAATGAATGCAGCTAACCCCAAACAACCAGAAAGTTCTGACAACCAACAAGTTTTTGAAAAGTTTTCTAATTTGTGGGCCTAACTATCTGAAACCAACATAACTGCATAAGAACTGCTTTTTAGAAACCCTCACATGACACTCATTGGCAAACTTTGAAAAAAAATAATCAAAAAAATTTGCGATCCGGAAAACCCTAACGGGAATTTCCGGAACACGTTCTAGATCGTGATCTGGAATGCATTCTGGATCGCAATCTGGAACGCGTACTACATCTTTGGTCCAATCAAAGAGCGATATCCTGAACCAGATTGTCAAAGTGTGAGTCACAACTTTAGAGACTTCTATATTTCTAAATCCCAAATATATGGTTGTTCAAAACATTTGTGGACGATTAAGCAATGCACCTGTTATAGCAATTTTTTTTACCACAACACAACTTGGTTGTTTTGGATTAGGCAAATGCATAAAATTTGTTGCCATAAATCACTATTTGAAGTTTAGTGTCCTCTAGGATGTGATGTAGAGGATAAAGTGTGGGGCTGATCAACCTGTCATTTTGGAGCCTTCTCAACCATTCATGGCCAAATTTCTTTTCATAAAAAGGCATATTCATGGCAATCTTTTATGAAAAAGGTGAATCACTTGTAAAAAGCATCACATTAAAACAATGTTACTAGATTGATTTGACTTAAGAGGTTTGAATTGGCCAATTTAGTTGATTCGAATCGGTTCACAAACATTGAGTAGGTGAATTGGTTTTAGGGTTTTTGAAAAATGATAAATTCATGGTGAGGCACATGTTACAACAAAAAACAAGTGTTGATTTAAGGTTTAGGGTGCAACCTACATTGTCAAAATGGAATTTCAACTACTTAGGTCTTGGATTTCGGATCTTAAATCACCAATTCCGACTTCTTTACCAAGTGATATTCTTAGTGATAGAGATCCTAAGTTTATAGGTTACTTTTGGTCAACTGTATTCCATAAGGTTGAAATCTTATTTAGTTTCAGTTCTATTAATTATCCTAAATTAGATGGACAGATTGAAAGAACTAAATTAGACTATGAAAGATATGTTGAGAACATATGTGTCTCACAAGCAGTCTTAGTGCAAGGATTTTACCTAGGTCGTTACCAAGTGGTGGATTAGTGTTTCACGGGCAGCTCACGCTGCCCTAGACCACCCTCACGCTTTCATGGAAGGGGGGGTGTGTGCTGTGCCATGGCGCCCTCGGGCCGCTGCGCCCCCAATTAGGTTAGTGGCCTGGGGAGTGGGAGAGAGAGAGAGAAGAGAGGGAGAAGGTACGGGGGAGGGAGGGAGAAAAGGACGGGGAAGGGGGGGAGGGGGGGGGGGTTTGTACCCCATGCCCACTCCCACCTATTTTTTTGAAGTTTTTTGATTTTGGGAGCCCAATGAAATATTGGGCTCCCATTCTCTCTCTCTCTCTCTCTCTCTCTCTCTCTCTCTCTCTCTCTCTCTCTCTCTCTCTCTGCGCGCGCACTCCATTTGCCACTTTGACCGCTTCTCCAAATTTGACCTGATCGTGTTAAAAGGACCATTTTGCGGCCATTTTGATCGCAAAAGACTACATTTTGACCACATTTCTCGCTGCATAAGGACCGCATTTCACTACAGAGGATCACATTTCACGACATTTTGACCACATACACATGCACACACACATACATACATACATGCACACATACATACACACACACATGCACACCTAAAAGCACACACCTGCACACATGTCAAGGTGTCAAAGTGTCATGTCGATGCATGTCGAGACCATCCAAAACACCACCCCCCAAATGATTGGCCGACAAAATTTTGGCCGCATCTAATTATGTCCGCCTTCAATCATCAATCGCCCGTCGCTCTGAGCATCATCCACATGTCTTGACCACAATTTGTCACCTAGATTGTCGGCCGTGCATTGACCACAATTTGTCACCTAGATTGTCGGCCATGTATTGCCCATCAACGACGGGCACACTTTGCTAGTATTAATTAAAAAATAGCGTTTCGCAGGCAGCTCACGCTGCCCGCTAATGCGTGGCGGGCAGCGTGAGCTGCCCGGGAACCTCCTTTGAATATATGTTAAGTCATAATAGATAATCAGGATACAATTTGAACGGTGCTGGTAAAATTTATTAAGCTTAATTCGAGATCGAAGCTGTTACTTGATGTAAAACGTTGCTAGTTCTGTTGGTGAGGACTCATCGACAATGTTTATTACGATCCGACCACTTATATGCTGACCACGTGTTGAAAACTGCCACATGGAGATTTTCAGTGGCACCATGACGAATATTAAGAACCCATCGTCCCTTTGTGAGACGACAGGCCTCGTTGAAAACTCTTAAAGTGGAGCTATTCAATAAAGTAGATAATATTTTATATTCTATGTTTCCTGTCGAAGTATTAGACTATCTACGAGATTGAAGTATCCAAAATCCTAGACAGACTCACGTATTGTCCAGCAACGACGAGGGATGATAAACTTCAGTTATTGTCGCCTGGATCTAGACATTATCATGCTCCAAATAGCCGTCTGGGAAGCTAGCCCTAGCCGCTCTCTCAGAGTTCCAGTCTCTGAGGCCTGAGCTCTGAGAATCTTGCGTTCTATCGTTTTCAGAAAGGTCGGCTGATTAGCAACAAAAGCTCTTGATCGACCTGATTACATCCTTTGATCCCCATACCTTCTTACTCACTGATACCGATAACAAAACCGATTTGGGTCTTCCTTCTGATCTGATCTTGTGCTTTGCAAACAACAGAGAAGACATCAGTGTGATGCTGAGAGTTCGATCGATCTGCAAACGTGCAGACAGAAAATGAAAGGAAAACACAGCAGCTGAGCAATGCTTCTACATCAAGTGCGAGAAGGCTGAGGGATTTGTGGATCAGAAGCTCTACATTATGTAATGAAATGCAAAGCAAAAGAATCGCCTCCCTCGCTGGCTCCCTCGCTCTCCTTCTCTTACCTAGCGCCCTCTTTGGGCGCTCTCTCTCTCGCTTTAAAAGAAAATTTCAAATAAAAGGAGGCTATTTTTTTAATTAATATAGATTCAAACAACAATCAAGAAGGCAAGGTAAGCAGAAAATTACTCAAGAGATTAGAATCATAAGATAGATCTCCTCAGTTTTCATTGATTTATTTATTTTGTTTCAAGACTTAAGCACATGGAGCTTGATGTTACTCTGTATTGTTCTTCAGCCTATGAAATAAAATAATTTTTATTTTAACTTCACGTGACTTTTGTTAGTGCGTTGTGTGTTCTTCCTAATTCTGTGACTCACTTAATAAGCTCTTTAACTCAACGCTCTCCAAACATACATCCATAGTTTGCAATCCAATGCTCTCGAAAAGTCGACAAATACAAACAACATAATTGTTTAAATTTATTTTTTATCTTTTTATTTTAGATTTTTAAGTTTTTGATATGACTCAAAATCAGTTGATTTTAGTTATAAATTTTAAATTTATTTTATTTTAACTTTTAACCAATTTAGTAGTACTTTTGTGGGTTTTTTATAATGTTAGTTTGAAACTTTATTACGAACACTGTTCCAATCCAGGGCGCCGGGGCCCGCAAGGATCCGGGCCATCCGGCTGTGCTCCCAAATAGGAAACACCATAAAATTCCGATTCCCGGCATGGCAGCCTCGACAGGCTTCCTCATTGTTCGTTGAGCTCTCTTCTTTAAGGCAAGAATCATAAATGGCTTCACAAGATACATAAGGTGGTCAGGGTTGTTTAAGGCTGATGAACAAGCAAGTGCCACCTCAAAAGTTAAAATGACAATGGCACATCCATCTTCCTCGAGAGTCAAATCTACATAAATTCACCCCTAAAATCAATTTCAGATTAATAAGCCAGTCCCAATCCTAAGGCTTGGATAGATTCTATGGCTGCTGTGATTGATCTCATCAAATGAAACATGAACATTAATGTAGTAGTTGATTAGCTCTGAAAATTCAAAATCGCTTACATGTCACATTTAGAAAAAATGGTACAATCGTATTTGAGTGTCTAAGTTTGCCTAGATGGCATCAAGCCAAATTGTCAAATTTTTGTCATGATTAAGGGGGTTATGCTTTCAAGTTGCCAAAATCATGCTATTTCTTTCTATCATTTTTAACAAAATCAGGGATAATTAGGAACTTTCTATGCTAGCATTCCCATCTTTAGCCTTTAGTTGGTACTTGTTGGTTCATTCACTTCCATATATAATCCTTCAATCCAAATGATTGTAAAAAATGCAATTGCAAGTATTTAAGTTAATGCTTTTACTTTTATTATATCCAATTAGTTTTCGTGTTATATTTAGAATCTCATAATTTGTTTCATTATGTAAAAAAAAAAAATTCGTCAAACATAAATGAATGGAAACTCACATAATCACTTGTAGGTATATTGGATGTCATACATTTTAAAATAAAAATTGTAGTATCTCCAAAAGAATTTTGTTGATAGTAGTATCTATTTTCAAGAATCATTATACATTTCTAATATGCATAGGTGCTTTGGAATTTTTGGGGTCATTTGACTTTTGAGATTACTTCTGATTCAATGCAAGCGCGAGCGCTACCTAGAACACCCCCCCCCCCCCCATCACAACACAAGGGCAGGAAGCATTGACTAAAATGGATCATCTGGTGTTGATATTTTGCTAGATTGCAGAAGTGAGAGCTCGACTAAATGTCGATGTGGAAATCACTCTTGGAACATGGCTCGCTCCTATTCCGATAGGGTCCTTTGAGGACATGGTTTGTACTTTTGTTTTGTGGATCGTGCGAGTTTGATTTTCTTAGCTACTGTAGCAAGGGCCATGATAAAAAAAATGTTCCATGTATCAATTGTATTTTCTTCCAAGGTTCATAGGACTTATACGTTTGTGTAATGCTAGCAAAATATATGTGCTTACATGAACCATTTGTATCAGAAGTTCAGTTGTCCCTAGCTTTGTGCAATTTGTTGTAAAACCAGATTAGATATAGGAAAACTAATCACTAGCTAGCCAAATTAACCTAAAGATGACAAGCGGCAATCGATGTATCCAGATGCCGATTAGATTGACTACCGAATTCTTACTATCGTCACGGGCAGCTCAGGCTGACCCGGGCTCACGCCTGCCCGCTCGCAGACTTGCGAGCTCACATCACGTGAGCTAGGAGCTCCATCTCCTATTCTTCCTTTGTGAATGTGAGCCTTGGGATCTTGATCTTGCTAGGGCTCATGTCCCCCATCACATGAATCCATGTACTCCTCACTCTCCATTATGGAATCCATCTCCTTTTGAGTTTCACTTTGATATGAGCTTTGTGGTAGCTTGTGGTTATTCTTCATCTTTGGTTCTCTTCAACATAGGTGTGGTGGTTGCCTTCTTGTTCTAGCTTGGTTGGTTGGATTGAGAGGTATGGCACATGACATTTGTGGTATCAGAGCTTAAGACCAATAATCATTTGATTCAATATGAATCTCATTTCATTTGAAGAGTTTATTGTTTTTGTAGCTTTCTTTTTGCTAATTTCTAACTTTGAATTTTCAGGTATGTTCAGACTCATTTTTAGCATATAGATTCATTTTTTATTTTTAATTTGATTCCATAGGCTTTTATATATTTGTTTTAGCTTTCAATTTGCACCAATTTGCAAGCAATTTGGGTAAGGGATGCAAAAGTCATTGCAATTTTCCCAAAAGCTGTCTTGAATAGGTGATTACAAATTTGTTTCTAGTTTGTTTGAATTTTTCAGATTTGATTTGAGTCTTTTATCCTAGTTTCTTTACACAGGCTTTTAGAGCATTGTCTTAGCTTTAATTTGATCCATATGGCAGGTCATTTGGATTAGTATTTAAAAAATTATGACAAATCTTGATTTCTAGCTCTAGTTTTACTAGTTTTCTTTCTTCAAAATTTTCAAACCTGTTCTATTGTGAATTGTTCTGATACTTTACGCTGATAGAGCTTGTTCTTAGCTTTTCAGAGGTATCGAGTTTATGTGATTTGGATCAATTTTGAGAGAGTTATGATCAAGCTGGGTCAAGTTTGCTAGAATTCTGGAAATTTTCCTTTGTATTTCTTGGTGAGAGAGCAGCACTTTAAAATTTCAATTTTGAAGTTTCTTTTTGCTGTAAATTTTTTTCGGTTTCTTCAATTTAAAAGGTCCTTAAGTCTTTTTATGTCATTTTTTTTCAAAAAAAAATTAATTTTTTTTTTTGCAATATCGCTTTTGAGCATGGGTGGACTATTAAAAAAGTTCGACTATCCTATTTGCGCTTGAAACCAAAATCGCCTGAAAACAAGATGAAATGGAGTCACAATTGTGACTCTCTCTCTCTCTCTCTCTCTCTCTCTCTCTCTCTCTCTCTCTCTCTCTCTCTCTCTCTCTCTCTCTCTCTCTCTCTCTCTCTCTCTCTCTCTCTCTCTCTCTCTCTCTCTCTCTCTCATCGATAGGTGATATGTTACTCGTTTGTAACGAAGCTTCGAGTTAGTTAAGTTTGATGTATGTCGGGCAGCTTGCTTGGAGGGAAGTCACCCACATCGGGACCCCAGGTCTAGCATGGCGCCAGGTTGGATGTCAATGTTGGTTTCGGAACTTCAAGTTGGTTAAGTCTGATCGTTGTTGGCGAGTTGGCTGCTTGTATGTCAAGTGGGTTTGGACGGTAAGAGTTGAAGGCTGGGAAGCTAAGTCGTGGTTTCCAGCTCCCTTTGGGATGCTTGTGCAACATGTGATATCAGAGCTGACTGGCTGATCAGCTATGCGCATCTCATGGAAATGGCCATGGTTTGGGGTTCATCAGAACAACTGTTGTGCAAAGTGCTGCCCACAGTGTAAGCACAGGTGCGTCCATGGTCGGGGTGGTCGGCAGAACGGGGGACTTGATGAGTCAAGGTGCAGCCCTTGAGGTGTAAGCACGGTCAGTTCTCGCGGTTTGGTCTTGGCGCTATCTGCACGTAGGACAGATGAGCCAATGTGCTACCATTAGGTTGGTGTAAGCATGGTCTATGCCTTGTGGGGTGCAGGGTGACATATTTGGACTGTACGAGTTAACCATTGATACAGAGATGCTGCTTGAATTCAGGTGTAAAACACGGGTGGTTAGCTGCCGGTGCGGGATAGCTACCGATTGTTTACCTATAAGGGCTATCAACCAGAGTTGGTGGGGCGTGACTGAGGCAATGTGCTGCTTAGTGGTGAAAGCACGAATAGTTGAATGAGTGTTCTCTGTGGGCTGATTCTGTGATCGATCTATATGGGTGTGGCCAGGTAAAGGTCCTTTGGGAGGGCTATCTCAAAGGGGGGGGCCTTGTCTTTGTTGTCTATTAGTAATCCTGCCTGAGTGTCTCGTTTGTATGTATTCGTGGTGGGTCTTAGTACTCGTGCTTTGTCTGGTTTGCATGATTGCTTGTGATACAAGGAGTTGATGGCTCGAGAAAGAACCTTTCTTTTGAAGAATGATGCCATCAAAAAAAGAGGACTACAGAATCTGTGGGGCGGATTCGCGGTTCAAGTACTTGCACGTGAACGGCAACAAAACGATTCGATGTTTGCACGCAAGCAGGAAGTCAAAAGTTGGAAAGGGCAATTTCAAGGGAGATCTTCTATGGAGCAGTTGGTCTTCATTTTGGGATGGCTATCTTCGGAACTAAAACTCACTAAGCATGGGTGATATCCAGAATCAGTTTGGTTTTTTCTCAAAGGAGAAAGACTAGGATCATCTTCAGAGATTGGCAACAAGTTAGATCAAACCATAATCCTAGCAGATGGAAAGCAAAGTGTTGGAAAGGCTTTTCATCTGAGAACTCTACTCTAAGTCCGATCAAGTGATTTTATAAGTGGAGAGGAACTATCGCACACACCTCTCTCTTGGGGCAAATTTTGAATGAAAATTGATCAAAACGGGGACAAATTCAAGGTGACCTAGTCATACTCACACGAGGAGACTGGCGAACTTTGGACCTAATAAGTTGACAAGTTTTTGTTGTGGAAAGGAAAGCTTTGTTATAGGCTTTTTCTAGACCAGCAATGATGAGGAGACATAATGAGTACGCTGACTTGTGTTATGTGTAAAGCAACTGATCAACGAAGGAACTGTGAAAGTTGAGTCTTGCACGAGAGACTTGGTACTTCGAACGGACGCTAAGGGACAGTTCGTATTGGAATCGAACTAGTGCAAACTCTGGGTGCATGTGTCTGATTCAAAAGAGAGCTACTTGAAGCCAAGCTAGATGTATACTTCTTGTTTTGACTATGAGGCAACTAACCAGTGATGGAATTGTGAAAGTCAAGTTTTGTGTGACGGACATGGTACTTCAAACAAATGTGAAGAGATAGTTCGTATGCGGATCAAAGTGGTGCGACCCCTTGGATCTCCACGAGGTCAATGGTTATATTTGGGCTGATTCAAAGACAACTACTTCAAGCTAAGTGAGAGGTGCATTTCAGAGTACTCAATCTTTGCCTACCTTAAAGAGCCAAAAAGGAAAAGTGTTATGGCCATATTCGGTTAAGGACCTGAAATAGTCCTAATATGGTAGACTAGCCCTCCAGTGTTCGAGATTATTGGTCACGCTATGATTTAATTCCATGTCAAGGCCAATTTGTGACTAATTACCTTGAGAGGACCCAGACACTCTAATTGAGACATATGGAGTATTGCATGTCTGTGTGACGAATATAGGCAGGAGGACTGCATGAAGAGATGTGATCTGTTTATAGTTGACCTGCATGGGTGTTGCATGGTTTCATGCACAGGACTCTACTCTCTATATAATGAGGTAGGGATTCTCTCATCGACATATTGGGTTTAGGTTACCAGTTTTCTCTCTTCTCCTCTTGCTTCACATGGCATGGCAATCAGAAGCGACAGGGGCGAACATTTCACAAAAAGGCCTCTGTCACCAGTTAATAAGGTTCTTGGGTTTTACGTAAGCGATATAAAATCTACGCTTTTCCCAAACAAAGTTATATTTTCAAGTTATGCAATTTTTCAATACAAAGAGTTGAGCCTCCGACTTGTGGTGTTCCAGTTACCATGTTAATAAAAAGTGGCCAGTAAATTGAGTCTGTGCCAAGTAGCTTAAATGTATAGTATTTTAATTGAGAGACACCTTTACTTTAATCTGACATCTGATGAGGACATCAGATTTTATAAAGGTGGAGTGGATGTTGTAAAGCTACCTTTACAAGCTTTACTTCCGACGTCACTGGTGCCAGCATTGTCCCCGGCACTAGCAGCGCCACTGTTGCTCCCGATGCCACTGTGACCATAATCCAGCCGGCGCCAAGTTCCTATGGCTGAAAATCTTTGATTGGTTGTAGCGAAGTCCAGAGAGCTCAGATCGATGTGCAATCACCTCACACGATCTAGGCAAGATTAAAGGAAACCTGGGGATCAATAAATTCTAGAGAGAGAAAATGACTTTCTAGAGAGAGAAAATGTGCTTTACCAGCATGGGTAGAGTACTTGGTATGAGGGGACGTGGTGAATCACACCAATACTATAGGGGAGTGCGGGTTGCGACTCAGGGCGAGCTCCAACCAAGTCTCAGCCTCCCTTGCTGGAATGTTGTCCTAGCGCCCGCCTTAGCATGCCAGCGCAATGTAATCTTCTTAGATTTATTAATAAAGTGGATTTTTTCTCAAACTGACTCTGATTACCTTATGGGCTTCAGTATTGCAGCTTCAAACTTTTTGATCTGGCACATAGTTGAGGGTCGTATCCTGGGACGCCAGCGGTATGCCGTCGGGACCATTCGGTCCAAGGCGCCAGCGGTATGCTATCGGGACCATTCGGTCTAGGAACTAGTTGTTTCCATATCTGTCGCGGCTTGTGATTTTGAGTATTCCTTGCATGAACGTGAATGGGTTAAGCTCTTGGGAAACAAGCTCTAACCTGTCGGCTGAGTTGGATGGCTTGCTTGGGTGGAAGTTACCTGTTTATGGTTGTCCAGTCTGGCGTGGCGCCAGGTTGGCTTCCAGCGCTCGTGACGAAGCTTTCAATTGGTTAAGTCTGATGTAAGTCAAACAACTTTCTTGGAATGGATGTTACTCATTTGTAACGAAGCTTCGAGTTAGTTAAGTTTGATGTATGTCGGGCGGCTTGCTTGTAGGGAAGTCACCCACATGGGGACCCCAGATCTGGCATGGCGCCAAGTTGGATCTCAATGCTGGTTTTGGAACTTCAAGTTGGTTAAGTCTGATCATTGTTGGCGAGTTGGCTGCTTGTATGTCAAGTGGGTTTGGACGGCAAGAGTTGAAGACTGGGAAGCTAAGTTGTGGTTCTCGGCTCCCTTTGGGATGCCTGCGCAACAGATATGAATCCAAGTGCCTTCCAATTTCCACTCGATGTAGAGCTTGTCTTCAATACCCATCCAAAACCGTGTCTTATTTGGCTCTAATACCAATGTAAAGACCAACATGAAGAAAACTAAAATGAGGACAAGATCAACACACATAGAGACTAGTGGAAGCCAAACCACCCATCCAACTGAGATGTATCCGAACACCCCACCCCTAAGCCATGACAAGTGAGGTACCTGAGGAGAGGAGAGAAATTGGAGACCAAGAGCCAAAGCTTAGAATGGAGGAGGGTGTGTCCCTATCCATATACATAGGAGTAGGAAGCATGTGCATGCATCCATGCAACCTCCCATGCAGTCCATCGAAACATAGGTACTCACATATCCCATGCTATCCTCATGCATACAACCGTCACAAGCCATGCACTGCTCCACATGTCTCAATAGGAGTGTCTGGGTCCTCTCAAAGTTATTAATTACAAACTGGCCTTGACATGGAATTAAATCGAGGCGTAACCAACATTCTCGAACACTGGAGGGCTGGTCCACCATATTAGGACTATTCCAAATTCTTACCTAAATATGGCCATAACACTAGGTCTAGGACTTGGAACTAGACATAGAACTACTAGAATGAACAAGTATGGGGAGTTATTAATCCCATAACCATTCTCAGAGTTATTACTTGGGCTTTAGCAATTAATAAGATGTAGTTAATCTGATGCTAACATAAGATAGTTAGTACTAGACCTAGTCATTCACTTGTCATAGCTTGGAGTGAAGTATTGATGATCTTCTAGAAAGATCCATGTCGATTTGGTTGGTTGGTTTTGCGTCACATTAGACTCTTTTGTAATTCTTTCTTTAACCTAATCCTAGTTGATTATTGGGTGGTCATGACATTGAACGAGTAGTTAAACAAAGACATATTGGGGAGTATTGTCTAGGGACAATTACTTGTAATTCAATAGGCAAAGTTTGGGTCAAACTATCTTTGCATGTGTGAAACACTCCAAGAATCCACAAATCACTCAAATAAAAGACAATTGTATGAAATAAAGTGGCTATGACCTCAAAATGATGACTAGATCTCAAATAGATGACATTGGCAAGCCTCTTCTTGAATTTTTTGGTCAAACTAGCAAGATATGATCAAACCAAATGTGACCACATAGGTCTAGGTGCCATACCTAATTCTCTTCAAAAGCTTATAACTTTAGATTCGCTCTACCAAATGGATTGAAACAAATTCTTACAAAAACAAGACAAGACTAGCTTTCAAACAAGCCATCTAACACCATATTTGGATCTAACTTGGAAGAGAACTTTCGAAATGAACTTGGCTGTACTTCACACGTGCCTGAGTAGGGAATTCCATACAGTACCCAAAATGATCCAATCATTATGATAATGAACTCTCTTGATTCAAATTTCCTTGAGATAGCATGGGAGATGCAATCAACACTCTCTAGATCTTGATTTTCATGAAATTTTTGAAGCTATGGATGATAGATGCATCAAAAGCTTAGGTAGGCTCTGATACCATGTGAAAATTCACACTTGTGAGAATGTCCTAATGTGTGAAATTGATTTCCTAAGCTTGGCTCATGCACTATAGATCACCTATTGATTGAAATCCAAGATCAATGACAAGATATAAGGCAAACAGACCATTCTACATGCATTCATTCATTATCAAAAGGTGTTTCACACATGTGGAAGACTTCATGAAATAAAGTAAGTCCCAACAAGCTCCTTTCTTGGGGTAGAGAGAGAAAATACAACTTTTGGGCTCATCTATGTGAAGTTTTGAGCACGTGTGAACTTCACCACACACCTTACAAGATCTTACTGAGGTGTTGTGATTGCACAAGATTGATCAAAGAACAGATTACCTGAAAAATCTAAGACAAGAGCACAATGACATACAATAGACTGAAAAAACTAACTTCTCACTATGAGGAATGAATGTCAGAAATAATTCTTAGTGCTCAATATGGAGGCTGCTCTCGAGTAAAGAGAGAAAATCAAAGCTCTACAACTCGGGTAGAGAGAGAATGAGTCCAAAATGCCAAAATCTCAATATTCACAATATGGCAAAACATGCCAAGGTTTCCCTACATCAAAGTGGCTCGACTTCCTATAGTGGCGTTGCTTGGAAAGTCCAATTAGCTCAATTAACTCAACTAACAGGGATCCACATGTGTAACTGCATGCATGGATATTGCATGTACTACATGTCAACTCTCAAAACTGCCTAGACATGTGTAGATCATAAAAACCACTTTGCATGTTGCATGCACTGATTGCATGTGGCTTGCATGCACACTGAATGACATTGCATGCTATCTAAACTTTTGCATGACATCAAATTTGAATCTACCTAACTCAAACTCGACCGATTCTAGAAGGTTATGTGCTCAATTCACATACCTTTATGTATAAACAAAGTTTACAATGGAAATAACATGGATATGGCCCCAAAACTCAAGATAGGAAGATATTATTTTACTAATCTTCACGCTCCTCCTTAAAATATATGCTCCTATCTAACATAGACTTTGAAATTAGGCCTAGATTAGACCTCATCTTGATTAAGACATTATTGAGTAATGGCTTGGTGAGAAGATCTGCAACACAATTTGAAGATCCAACATGCTCCAATAAGATCTCTCTCCCAATGACTTTTTCTCTTACAAAATGATGAGCTACCTCGATGCTTTTGCTCCTTGCATGGAACATAGGATTGTTTGCAAGAGCCTGAGCTGAGATGTTATCATTCTTGATAATTGGAAGTTCTTCATCTGCATAACACTTTAGCTCCAAAAGTAGCCTTTTGATTCATAAAACCTCCTTTGTTGTGGTTGTAAGAGATTTGTATTCAGCTTCACAGGATGATAAGGATATAGTTGCTTGCTTCTTTGATAGCCAAGAAACTAGATTCTCTCTTAGAAAAATTGTGTAAGCACTTATGGATTTTCTATCCAAACTGTCTGCTACAGAATCTAAATCTGAAAAAGCAACCAAAGTCAGATCTTTTTCTTTGTAGAATAATCCATAATCTAAGGTAGAAAATATATACCTCATGATTCTCTTAGCCGACTTCCAATGATATATCTTTGGATCTCGCATGTGTTGACTTAGCTTATGCACACTAAAGCTTAGATCAGACCTAGTCACAGTTAACCATATAAGTGAGCCAATAAGACTCCTATAAAGAGTGATGTCCATAAAGGATTTTTCATCATCTTTCATAGGAACTTTTACAATGTGCTCCATTGGTGTATCTATGAACTTTTACAATGTGCTCCATTGGTATATCTATGCCTTTACAGTTTTCCATTTGGAATTTCTTGAGCATGGAAAGTGCATATTTACTTTGACTTATGAAGGCATGATGTTTCCAAAAGTCAATTTCAAGGCCTAAAATATGGTGAAGAACTCCTAAGTCCTACACCTTAAACTCACTACCAAGTGCATGCTTAGTTTCTTCAACTAGCTTCTCATTATTTCCACAAAGAATGATATCATCTACATAGATGAGAAGAATAATTACAAAATTATCTACAAACTTAATATACATAGAGGGGTCATATTCACTAAGACAAAATCCGAGTGATATGAGATAGGAGTTGAGCCTTGCATACCAAGACCTTGGTGCTTGTTTTAGTCCATAGAGACTTTTGAACAAAAGACAAACTTTTGATTCTTCACCTTCTTTCACAAAACTAGGAGGTTGCTCCATGTAAATCTCCTCCTCAAGGTAACCATTGAGAAAGGCAATAGAAACATCAAGCTGAAACAGTCTCCAATTGTGAAAACATTCAAGAGATATGAGTATTCTGATTGTTACCATTTTTGCAACTGGTGCAAAGGTGTCTTCATAGTCAAGACCTTTGATTTGTGAGTAGCCTTTAGCACAAAGTCTTGCTTTATATTTGTTGATAGATCCATCATTATTATACTTGATTCTGAAAATCCAAATGTTGTTTGGTGGCTCCACAAGCTCCCATGTGTTGTTTGACATCAAGGCTTCAAACTCTTGGGTCATTGCTTCAACCCACTTCTCGGATTGAAGTGCTTGTTGGACATCTTTAGGCTCTTCATCTGATATGAAAAGTGCATGATAGGAAGTTTCACCTTCCACTTGCCTTCCTTCAACATCATATGTGAGCCTTCTTGGCTCAAATCTTTCTCTTGTAGATCTTCTTGGTGTAGGTGCTTGAAGTTGCTCCTCCTCAAGCCTCGGCCTCACCACTTCTTGAGCAGCATCAAGATTGATGATTGTAGATCTTGCATGAGACTCCTTGATCTGTGCTTCATCCAAGTTAAACTTCTGATCTTCATGAAAGTTCACATCTCTACTTACAACATTCTTGTCAGTAGAGGGAAGATATACTTTGTATGCTTTTTTAGTAGATGCATATCCTACAAAAATGTGAAAAACTCAGATCCAAAAGATGCTAAAGTTTCATAAAGATCTTGGCCATGGAAGTTATGCACATCTAGATTGAAAAAATGATAGAAATTGTGATGTTAAGCATACTAAACATCAACTAAACATCAAAATCTGATCATAAGCTTCCACAAACAGAAACTTGCTGTCCCTGTCCGTACTTCAGAGCCTACAACCTGCATTTCACACGTGTGAAGCCATAGCAACAAAGAAATCACAATTCTAGTGGCTAGAATGCAAGATATGAACAAAAAAGTGAGAGAGAAGAAGATGGATCTTCAAAGAGCATAACATTCATTCAATAGAATGAAAATGAGATGTGTACATACTCGTGGAGATGGCTATTTATAGCAGCCATAGTGCCTCTTGGCCACTTGTCTTATGATAGGCTAAAATTGGGGTCCAATAGGATTCACCCATCTACCTAGAAATTTGGTCAAATAGGAATGCACCAAATTATGAGCCAATAGAAGAGCTCCACACTCGACCTCCTCTAATTAATGTGACCTCAAAAGTAGTGTACACATACTTTGGGCCTCTACATACATGTATGAACCTATCTCTAACTTTTATTTGGCCATAGGCCTACAAAATCTCAAGTTAGGAAAATACTACTAGTTGACAATTTTTCACACTCCCTCTTCAACTAGTTTTAGCATAGATTTAGAAAGTACACCAAGACTTGTTCTATGCTTGAAAAATAAGTCCTTTCCCAATGCTTTGGTAAAGATATCAGCCACACATTCCTTTGATGGGACATGTTCAAGCTTGATCTCTTTTGCCAACACTTGTTCTCTCACAAAATGGTAAGCCACCTCGATATGTTTGCTCCTTGCATGGAAAACCGGATTGCTTGCTAGACTTTGGGCTGAAAGGTTGTCACAAAAGATGATTGGACTCTCTGAAAAATCCAGCAAATGAAGCTCCATAATCATCCTCTTGATCCACACCATCTCCTTTGTGCATGATGTCAAAGCTTTGTACTCGGCCTCACTAGAAGAAAGTGATATAGTTGCTTGTTTCTTCGACATCCATGAGATAGCTCCATCACCTATGAAAATAGCATGTGCATTTATGGATTTTCTATCCATAAGGTCTCCTGCAAAATCTGAATCTGAAAAACCAAATAAGTTAGGTGATGAGCCTCTATAAACAATGCCAAAATCTTTTGTTCCCGAGATGTATCTCAAGATCCTCTTTCCTAGTTTCCAATGTTCTATGCTAGGATCTTGCATGAATTGGCTTAATCTACCAACACAATAAGATAAATCAGGTCTTGTGATGGTTAGATATATAAGAGAACCTATTAGCTTCCTATAGAGAGTAATGTCCTCGAAGGATCTTTCATTACCTCTTATAGTTAGCTTTACATGTGATTCCATAGGTGTATCAATAGGATTTGCATCTACCATATGAAATCTATTGAGAATAGAAATAGCATACTTCTCTTGTGAAATAAAAGTGATTTGAGAAGTTCTAATTACTTCTATTCCTAAGATATAGCTCAAAAGACCAAGATCATGCACTTCAAATTCCTTTTTTAGTGCTTTCTTGATATCTTCTATATCTTCCTTGTTCCCTCCACTTAAAATAATGTCATCCACATAAATTAGAAGGATTGTAACATCATTAGCACTAATTCTAAAGTAAAGTGAATGATCATACTCACTCATAGTGAAGTTTTGAGAAAGTAGAAAAGAGTTAAGCCTAGCATACCAACTCCTTGGTGCTTGCTTAAGACCATACAAACTTTTTTGTAGAAAACACACATGATTAGGCTTGCTATGAGAAACATAGCTCTCGGGTTGCTCCATGTAGACTTCCTCTTCAAGATCACCATTCAAGAAAGCATTAGAAATGTCTAATTGCCAAAGATCCCATCCATAAAGAGTTGCAAGGGAAATGATTACTCTTATGCTCACCATCTTTGCCACGGGTGCAAAGGTTTCCTCATAGTCAATGCCATGCTCTTGAGCATAACCTTTAGCCACCAACCTTGCCTTGAACTTGTTGATAGATCCATCTTGATTTGTCTTTACCTTGAAGATCCATTTGCATCCAATTGCACTTTTGCCCTTTGGAAGCTCCACCAATCTCCATGTGTTGTTCTTCATAAGTGCTTCAAACTCAAGATCCATTGCTTGGATCCATTCCTCTTCTTGCCTTGCTTCATCTACACATGAAGGTACATCAAAAGAAGTTAGGAAAGCATAGTTGGATCCATCCACCACTTGCTTACCTTTGCCATCATAAGTGAGCCTTGAGGGTTTCACTTTATGCCTTGGAGTTCTCCTTGGAATTTGACTTGAAGAGGCTTCTTCAACATCCACATCCAATGTGTCATCAACTCCATTGTCATCAAGCACATTAGTTGCAACAACACCATCATCACTTGAAACAACTTTTTGAATGTTACTTTCATCAAAAATGACATCCCTACTTGTGAACACTTTCTTGATTGAAGGAACATAAATCCTATATGCTTTGCTTACTTCACTATAACCAACAAAAATGCCCTTTCTTGAAGATGGATCCTCCTTAGTTCTATCATCAAGAGTAATGTTGAAGTAGCAAATGCATCCAAAAGTTCTTAGAAACTTGACATTAGGCTTCGTACCAAACAAAGCTTCAAAAGGGGTTTTTCCTTCCAATACAACACTTGGCCATCTATTGCATAGGAAATTTGCACACAACAAAGCATCACTCCAAAAAGGTTTAGGAAGATTAGCATTCAATCTCATTGCCTTTGCACTCTCACACAAGGTTCTATTCTTCCTCTCGGCCACTCCATTTTGTTGTGGTGTTCTTGGACATGTGTACTCCCTCTTGATCCCATGCTCATCGCAAAAGGCTTTGAATTTGTTAGAAATGTATTCACCACCATTGTCGCTCCTCAAGCATTTGATTTTGGTTGTAAATTGAGTCTCAATAGCAACTTTGAACTTGACAAACACATCAAACACCTCATCCTTGCTCTTTAGTAGATAAACCCAACAAAATCTACTAAAATCATCAATGAAAGTTACATACATCTTAGCACCTCCATTGCTAATTGTAGTAACACCATGAATATCCGAATGCAAGAGAGAAAAAGGCATCTTAGATCTAGATATAGATCTAGTATATGGCAATCTATGTGATTTAGACAAAGCACATTCTTCACAAACATGATTCAAGCAAGTAAGAGACTTGGGAAGTCCCCTTACTACCTCCTTTTTGGCTATTACCTCCAAGGCCTTGTAGTTGAGATGTCCCATCCTTTTATGCCATACCTCTTGAATTGACATTTGTTCATTTGCCATGCATCCAACTTGGTTAGCAACAACACATGCATCAAGCTTGAACAATTTCCCTTGCCTTTTCCCTTTTGCAATGATACTACACCCCTTTTTGATCAAGCAAGCATCACCATCAAACTCAACTTTGAATCCTTTGTCAAGCATTTGGCTTACACTAAGTAAGTTCTTGGTAATGGATGGAATGAGCAAAACATCTTTCAATTCTATATTCCTATTTGTAGAAAGTGAAATAGGAATTGTGCCAATCCCCTTGATTGCACACTCACCATCATTTGCGGTATAGATTACCTTCCTATCACCATCAAATGCCATTAAAGATGAAAAATACTCTTTATGATATGTCATATGAGAAGTGGCTCCACTATCAATCCACCAAGGATCAATGTCTCCATGATTAGCCAACAAGCAAGATGACATAACAAAAGCATCATTTGAAAGAAGCTCATCCCCACCCTCATCAATAGTTAGATTGGTTTGCTTTTCCCCTTGATCCCTCTTTTTCTTAAAACAATCACTAGCAAAATGCCCTTTGACTCCACAATAGAAACATTTTAGCTTAGATCTATCCTTCTTTTTGCCAAAAGTAGAGTGCTCACCTTGGTCTTGCCCTTTAGACCAATTGCTTTTACCTTTGCCCTTGAACTTGCCTTTAGAGAACATTGCCTCCTCTTCTCCTCCTTGAGATGTAGAAGATGCTCCCACTCTTGCTTGCAACCTGAATTCTTCAGCCAACAAGACCTCTTGCAAGTCTCCAACACTTGGTAAACATTTTTGGATAGCATAACTTTGAACAAGATTAGCATGATCATCCAACAAGCCATTGAGAATCACTTGAACAAGCTCCTCATTATTTATGCCATCATTAATGCATGCTAACTCATCATTCAATGCTTTAACTCTCAAAACAAAAGCATGTCCACTCTCACTCTTCTTTTGCATACAAGAAAAGATTTGCCTTCTTAAAGTCAACACTCTAGAAGTAGACTTGGATTCATAAACCTTCTTCAAGGCTTCCCAAGCTTCACTAGATGATGTGCACTTACCAACCTCTTTGATAAGCTCATTTGTCACATTCATCTTGATCATGTGAAGGGCTTTCTTTGCCCTCTTGTCATACCTCAATTGTTCTTGAGGTGCCAAAGGTCTCTCCTCCACACCTACAACAATATCCATCAACTCATTCATCTCAAGCAAAGACTCCATCCTTACTTTCCAAGTAGAATAGTTGAGGGAGGTAAGCCTATCATTGCTTTCCAACATGTAGCCTCCATTTGTAGCCATGTTGCAATGATTGATCTCTGATCTTTGACCTGTTCCAATGCACTAAGCACTCTCTTGAATCAACAAATGAAACACAAGAAGAAATCACAAAGATTTGGAACCTAAAACCTTACTTTTTCTCTCTTTTCCTCACTTTTTCCTCAATTTTAGCCACTAGTTTTATGATTTCTTGATCAAACCAAGACCAAACCTCAATATACTTGCTTTTCCCTCACTCCTAAGATTGAAATACACTCTTGAATCATTCAGCAAACTGAAAATCAGAGGGTTACATCAATTTTGAAGTTTTTGACATGAAGAAGCAAGAAATTGAATCAAAAAACTATATGCTAGAATGGAAAACTAATAGGATCTTGTTGGATCTTGCATCTCCCTCTTTCCAAAACAATTTTTGTCTCCTTATTCTGATAAGTACAGAGGGAATTCGCCCTACTTCAATTGAAATGCATACAAATGATGTTTTGATCACAAAGATCCAATTTCTACACATAAATCAACAAGATTTTTAGCTAGAAACTTGATTGGAATGCTACAAAAGCAAACTCGCCCACAAATCTCTTCTAAATCTGGCAAAACCTGCACATTTGGCCGCCTAATGCTCTGATACCATGTGAAAAACTCAGATCCAAAAGATGCTAAAGTTTCATAAAGATCTTGGCCATGGAAGTTATGCACATCTAGATTGAAAAAATGATAGAAATTGTGATGTTAAGCATACTAAACATCAACTAAACATCAAAATCTGATCATAAGCTTCCACAAACAGAAACTTGCTGTCCCTGTCCGTACTTCAGAGCCTACAACCTGCATTTCACACGTGTGAAGCCATAGCAACAAAGAAATCACAATTCTAGTGGCTAGAATGCAAGATATGAACAAAAAAGTGAGAGAGAAGAAGATGGATCTTCAAAGAGCATAACATTCATTCAATAGAATGAAAATGAGATGTGTACATACTCGTGGAGATGGCTATTTATAGCAGCCATAGTGCCTCTTGGCCACTTGTCTTATGATAGGCTAAAATTGGGGTCCAATAGGATTCACCCATCTACCTAGAAATTTGGTCAAATAGGAATGCACCAAATTATGAGCCAATAGAAGAGCTCCACACTCGACCTCCTCTAATTAATGTGACCTCAAAAGTAGTGTACACATACTTTGGGCCTCTACATACATGTATGAACCTATCTCTAACTTTTATTTGGCCATAGGCCTACAAAATCTCAAGTTAGGAAAATACTACTAGTTGACAATTTTTCACAAAAAATTCCCTTAACAGCACTAGGATCTTCTTTCTTTCTAGTCTCTAAAGGTACATGCACAAAGCATACACAGCCAAAGATCCTAAGATGATCTACCTTAGGCTTTTTCTTATACAACATCTCAAATGGTGTTCTTCCTTCTATTGCAAGATTAGGAAGCCTATTACAAAGATAATTTGCACATGCAACTGCTTCTCCCCAAAATTCTTTAGGTAGAGAAGCTTCTAGCCTAATGGCTTTTGCACATTCACACAAAGTTCTATTTTTTCTCTCAGCAAATCCATTTTGCTGAGGAGTATATAAACATGAAAATTCTCTTTGTATTCCCTCCTTCTCACAAAAGTCTTTAAACTTATTGGAGGTGTATTCACCTCCACTATCACTTCTCAAAGCTTTCAACTTGAAAGTAAACTGCTTTTCTACATAAGCTTTGAAAGTAAGAAAAACATCATAAACCATGGCTTTAGAAGACAGCATATAGATCCAAGAATATCTTGTATAATCATCTATAAAGGAGACAAAGCAATTTGTTCCTCCTTTGCTTTTGGTTGAAGAGAAATAAACATCAGAGTGCACGAGTTCAAATTGATGCTTAGTTTTGATGCTTGATCTTGGAAAAGGCCTTCTGTGTGATTATGCCAAAACACAAGCTTCACAAGGTTGAAGCTCCTTTGACAGTGTCTTTGGTAGTCCAACAGCTTTTTCCTCCTTGACCATAGATTGCATGGCTTTGAAATTGGGATGACTTAATCTCTTATGCCGCAAATCCTCCTGAAGAACCTTGGTCTCATAAGCAATATTTGAAATGTTAGCACTCTCCCTAGAATCTAGTTTGTACAACTTTTCAATTCTAGATCCTCTAGCTATAACTTCATTTTCTCTTGAGATTATACACTTGTCAACTTGAAACTTGACATCCAATCCACTATCAAACAACTATCCTACACTAATGAGATTCTTAGTTAGTCTAGGTACATAAAGTACATTATTCAAACAAAAAGCTTTTGATGATGATGCATGCAGTGGAATACTACCTATTCCTTCAATTCTACACTCTACATCATTAGCAGTATAGATTGATCTTTTTGCACCTAGATATGGCATGAGACTTGTGAAAGAGTTTCTAGAACTAGACATATGGGAAGTAGCCCCACTATATATCCACCAGATTTCTTCATTCTTGAAAGAAAAGATGATAAACTAGACATCATTAAAGAATCCTCTCTTTCACTCTCAATACCCTCACACTCATCTTCATTAGTAAGGTTAGCTTGCTTAGATTGGTTCTTCTTCTTGAAACAGTTTGATGCATAGTGGCCTTTCTTGCCACAGAAAAAGCACTTGACTTTTGACAGCTTCTTTTTGCCATTGGATGTTGCATCTTGTGAGGACTGATCCTCACCTCCTTCTTTGGCTTTGTCCTTCTTGAAGTTTTGTTGATCTTTGCCCTTGCCTCTTGACTTGTCTCTGATGAAGAGTGCTTTGTCATCTCCACCATCTTTCAATGAAAGTCTGTTGATCCTCAGCATCTTGTTCTCTTGCCTGCTTTCTTTAGCAATGAGAACACCTTGCAGTGTCTGCGAGGATGGAAGTTCCTCCTTGATAGCATAAGTCTGCACAATATTGTCATACTCATCTCTAAGTCCATTAAGGACTTAGAGATACAAGTTGAGTGTTCATAAGAGCATCTCCAATACCAGCTAACTCTTGATGGAGATCCTTTACTCTCATTACATATGATAAAGCACTCTCATCTACTCTCTGATAACTTAGAAAGATTTGGTTTCTAAGTGTAAGCAATCTAGAAGTATTCTTAATTTCATAGATTGTTTTTAGAGTGTCCCAAGCCTTCTTGACAGTGGTGCATGTACTAATCTCTCTTAACACTTCATTTGTGACATTCATTTTTATAAAATAAAGGGCAATTCTGGTTCTTTTGTTGAATTTTGTAGCTTCATTAGGTGTTGCAGGTTCTGCTTCAGCTCCACTCACAATGTCCATTACATCCTGTAGAATCAATAATGATTCCATTCTAATCTTCCACATTGCATAATTGGAAGATGTTAATCTTTCACTGTGCTCTAAGAAATGCGAACATGATGAAGACATGTTCTCTATGACAAATTCAAGTAATGACAAAGATGGAGTTGAAAATGTTGCTGAAAATTGAGGAAATTGGTAAAAAAAACTGATGTGTGCTCCCTTTGGCATATCACACGAGATGAGTACTCTCCCAAACTCTCTGATTGCCTAAAACTCTTCTAAAAACAAATCCAATTGATTTAGAAACTCAAGCAACACATTCTGCTCTTCAATACCTATCCAACAAGCTATAGAACATCAAATTTGGATCATTCCTTGAGAAGTAGCACTCCAACAAAGAGGGCTGATTTTACACGTGTGAGCTCTCTGTCCGTACAAGGCTCAGCTGAGGCAGATCAGGCTTGATTTGATCCACTTATGGTCCACAGATGGCTTGTTTGTTAGCGAGTTTGGATTCCTCTCCCAAATCCAAGTTCCTGCTAGCAAAAGCACTATGGTTCTGATGTATACACCCTCACCTCTTCAATGCATGAAGCTCTGATACCATGTGAAGTTTTTAGCACATGTGAACTTCACCACACACCTATTGAGGTGTTGTGCTTGCACAAGATTGATCAAAGAACATATTACTTGAAAAATCTAAGGCAAGAGCACAATGGCATACAACAGACTGAAAAAATTAACTTCTCACTATGAGGAATGAATGTCAGAAATAATTCTAAGTGCTCAGTATGGAAAAAATAGGCCGCTCTTGGGTAGAGAGAGAAAATCAAAGCTTTACAACTCGAGTAGAGAGAGAATGAGTCCAAAATACCAAAATCTCAATACTCACAATATGGCAAAACATGCCAAGGTTTCCCTACATCAAAGTGGCTCGAGTTCCTATAGTGGAGTTGCATGGAAAGTCCACTTAACTCAGTTAACTCAACTAACAGGGATCCACATGTGTAACTGCATGCATGGATATTGCATGAACTGCATGTCAACACTTAAAATTGCCTAGGCATGTGTAGATCATAAAAACCTCTTTGCATGTTGCATGCACTGATTGCATGTGGCTTGCATGCACACTGAATGACATTGCATGCTATCTAAACTTTTGCATGACATCAAATTTGAATCTACCTAACTCAAACTCGACCTATTCTAGAGGGTTATGTGCTCAATTCACATACCTTTATGTACAAACAAAGTTGACAATGAAATAACATGGGTATGTCCCCAAAACTCGAGATAGGAAGATATTATTTTACTAATCTTCACAATCTAGAGAGAGAAGGCAATACAAGCAAAACTGGCAAATCTCCAAATTGACTCAAAAACCTCATAGATATCTCTTATGATTGGACCCTTTGACCTTTGCCACCACATAGGGTGCATCACTCATCAAACCTAAACTTGACGTGTAAGAAATCTAACTAGCTTGAGTTACATCACAATTGAATTTTGGCCTAATCATGAGAAAACATGTGTACTTGACCATTTGACCTCTAAAGCCAAAATTGGCCCTATCACCTAGTGACACCAAGATGCTTTACTAGAAATCTTATGATACCCCTACAGTCAACATTATAAATTATTTCTAACTATTTTACACATGTGGGAACATGCTCCACACATGTAAAATGTACTCACAAACATAAAATCATAAAATCACCAAGATTGATTTTGACTATTTTTCACATGGTTTGGGTCAAAGGTCAATAGTTTGGATCAAAATTTGTCAATGACAATTAGCCGAAATTTTGGGTGGCGGCTGATGGTTTGGGTGGACGGCCAATGATCGTACAAATATGGTGCGGATTTAGGTGGCCGCCGACGATCTAGGTGACGGCCGATGATTTGGATGGTGGCCGATCTCGCACATTTTGCATCTCGAATATCTAACATATCTCACACATCTCGGCCATAGTAGGGGTCAAAATTTACCCATGTTGAACAATAGCACAGGGAGTATCTTAATAAAAGTTGATGGTGGGCGATAGGCGATCTGTGTTTGCAAATTTATGTTAACGGGCGGCCCACAATTCAAAGAGAATATGTTGTTCATGCATGTGGTATGTATGTGTGTTTTGTTGAAATTCAATACTCAGCCTCAATAATGAGCATTCTGAAAGCTGTACAAAACCTAGAAAAAGAAGGCTCAAGTCTTTCATAAGGTCAAAAAATCTAGTGTCGGATTTTTTCTGACCCAATGTCATTCTTGTTAATAAGAGATTTTTTGACCCTGGATCAGATCAGATCGAGACGAAATTTATTTGAGCGTGTTCGACCCTGGATCAGGTCGGATTGAGTCTGATAAATCTGACCCATGTGCATATTTTTGTCCCAATATAAATTTTTGATCCTTTGTATATTTTTTCATACTACGTTACTTTTCAACCCAGTATATAAAATTCGACCCATTGTAAAATCCGATATTGTTGGTCAAAAATCTGATTCATTGTAAAATCCGATATTGTTTGTTAGGGTTTATGAGTTGACAATACAAAGGGTCAAAAATATACAAAGGGTTGAAATAAATCTGCCTCGATCCGATCCGGGGTCGGAAAATATTTCTTTAGAAGCTCAACGTTGGCTCGAAAAAGTTTGATCCTTCGAAAAAATTTGATCCTTTGGAAAAATTCCAGTCTTTGGAGAAATTCTACGTTGATAATACAAAGCATCGAAAATTTACAAAGAGTCGGATTTTACTCTGGGTCGGAAAATATACAAAGGGTCAAAATAAATCCACCTCGATCCGATCCGATCCAAGGTCGGAAAATCCTTCTTTACCAAGCTCAACGTTGGGTCGAAAAAGTTCGATCCTTCAGAAAAATTTGATCCTTTGGAAAAATTTGAGTTTTTTGAAAACTTAAAGACTTTGGAAAAATTCGAGTCTTTGGAAAAATTTGATCCTTTGGAAAAATTCGATCCCTTGGAAAAATTTGAGTCTTTGCAAAACTTCGAGTCTTTGAAAATCTCAGATATAGATATTTGTAGTATATCAAATCAAGTATCTTCATCAGAAAACTTTTTCTTATAATATCTTGAGCCAAGAGCCTCCCATTATATAATATAATGGAATATATTGAATGGGCGTCAATTGAGCGTTCTTCCAATAATACTCCACAATGACGCTTTACATGCCTCCTCCAACTCCTTAACTTATTCTATATACTACAATAGCTCCAAATAAAAAGTTGAACCCCATATATGTTTTTGGCCAAGCTTAGTCATCTATATTCATGGTCAACAAACAAAAGCCTTACATTAGTCGTCTGACTTACATCAGACTTAACCAACTGAAAGCTTCGTCACGAGCTCTGGAAGCCAGCTTGGCGCCACGCCAGACTGGACAGCCATAAACAGGTAACTTCAACCCAAGCAAGCCATCCAACTCAACTAGAGGTTAGAGCCCGTTCCCCAAGAGCTTAACCCATTCACGTTCATGCAAGGAACACTCAGAATCACAAGCCGCAACAGATATGAAAACAACCAATTTCTGGATCGAATGGTCCCGACAACATATCGCTGGTGCCTTGGACCGAATGGTCCCGACGGCATACCGCTGGCGTCCCTAGATACGACCTTCAACTATGTGCCATATCAAAAAGTTTGAAGCGGCCTTACAACTGGTTACCGAACACTGAAACCCAGAAGGTAATCAGAGTCAGTTTGAGAAACATCCCACTTTATTAATAAATCTGAGAAGGTTACATTTCAAGTGTGTGACCGACCCTAGTCTCCGGGGCGCTGGCATGCCAAGGCGGGGGCCTAGACAACATTCCAGCAAGGGAGACTGAGACTTGGTTGGAGCTCGCCCTGAGTCACAACCCGCACTCCCCTATAGTATTGGTGGGATTCGCCACCTCCCCTCATACCAAGTACTCTACCCAGGCTGGTAAAGCATATTATATCTCTCTAAGATTTTCTCTCTAAAACGTCATTTTTTTTCTCTAGAATTTATTGATCCCTAGGCTCCCTCTAATCATGCCTAGATCGTGTGAGATTGCACATCGATCTGAGCTCTCTGGACTTCGCTAGAACCGATCAAAGATTTTCAGCCATAGGAACTTGGCGCCGACTGGATTCTGGTCACAGTGGCACCGAGAGCAGTAGTGGCGCTGCTAGCGCCGGGGGCAATGCTGGCACCAGTGACGTCGGAAGTAAAGCTTGTAAAGGTAGCTTTACAACAATATTCCGGATTGGAATGCTCATTTCTCAATTGAAGTTTGGATTTTGATTCACTAATTCAGGGTGAAGCATGGTTGACAAACATGGTGGTAGAGTGCGCTTCCACTACTTTAATTTTCGGCAATATTGCTTCTAGTAAGTGTTTGACTTATTTCCAATTTCATGGTTTTTTGAGTATTTCCTAATAGATGTGGAATGAAATGCATGTGTAAATCAAGGGATTTGTAACTTTGAATCTGCATATTAAAGGAGTTTGAATTATGATGCAAAAACCCATAATGTGTATTAACACCGGATTAGCTATATTCATAGATAAATCGATTTTGAATTGATTTATCCGTGCATGAACAATTCATAGCTAGGAATTTTGAATCTGGCAAACTGCGTATTGAGGAGTGTGTGCTATGCTACACCAATCCTCCTATGGAACCTGCGATTTATGTGCATAGAGTGGGATTGCAAATGGAATAAACTCTTCTAATAAGTAGTCTTTGAAGTTGTGAGGCTCAACCATCCTTATGAACTACCTATTCCCTGTAATGGATTGGGTATGAAATTTTCCTGTTTTTGTTAAGCTTTTAAAGCATAGTGGAATAGAGAGAATTAGTCATAACAATCTGGAATGGATAGAGCATGCTTGTTTCTTCTTGGGGTAACCCATCTGTGAGAAGCTTTTGTGATTTGATTTTGTCTAGATTTACTGTCGTCTAGTTATCGAATGGAATGGAATGATGATTTCTGAATTTAAAAAATCCAGTTGTTTGGTCGTTGGACAGTTGGTCTGCGTCTAGCTGCTGATTATGTTGAAGCAAGATTGTCTAGAACTGACAGCCATTTGAAAATGGTCGTAGCAGCTTGGATTGTAGATCGTCACAGTTGTCTGGAAGATTGTTGAAAGCTGTTCAATCAGAGATTTAAGACATTGATATGATCTTGGATAACTAGTGGCGCTACCTCTGAGTTGTCATTGTCAGAGTGATCTCTTGTTGCATAGATCATGGTGGGGTGTAGCTTCCATACTGACTATGTGGTTGTTCTGTGAGCTGTTAGCTGGAGGATGATGCATGATATTACTAAGCATGGTGGGAAGCTCATGTGGCCTACAAAGGTGCGAGGAGAGCTGTGAAGCTGGGACACAACTGTTGTTATGACAACTCGTTGTAGGCCACCTTTGATACCCAATGCTCCAAGTGTTCAAATCATGCAATGCGGTGAAACGATACTTTGCAGCTATGGCAGCGAGGATAGAGACGGTCTAGAATGAGTGAAACCCTACTTTGCAACCGTGGCAGCGAGGATAGAGACGGTCTAGAATAAGTGATGGTAACGACTAAGTGATGGTGCGGAACGAGCCTCATCCTTGGTGCATGCTTGGCTAAGGAAACCCTTTTTTAGGGTTTAGTGACTAAATGGGTTGCACATATGAGCTTTGATCTTTTGATCAATGTAACTTTTCCTTGGCAATGACATGGTTATCTATAGTCACGTTGGTGGTTACAAGTAAACCCAGAACTTTTGAAACCTCAGTACACTCATGTATGTGGTCAAGGTGTATTCGGTTTCAAAAGGGTGATTTTTGAGAAAATCTACCAAAATCAACAGTTGTCCGAAGTGTCCGACTTCTTCGACAACTTCGTTTATCAACTGAAGTATTCAACGAGAAACGTCTCCAGCCACTTCCCAAAATGCGGAGTGAGAGAAAATGTGCGACATTCTCGTCCATGTCAGCGATCCTCAGTCGCCTGACCATGTATTTAATATCCAATTGACTAAACCTACTTGTGCTGATTCCGAAAGTGATGTACTCGACTTAGCTAAGTACCCTTATCATTCACTTATAGTATCTTTGATGTATGCAATGTTGTGTACTAGACTAGATTTAACATACATTGTTAGCATGTTAAGTCAATTCATGTCTAATCCTAGGATCTCTCATTGGAAAGCATTAAAGTGAGTGACGAGATATATTCAGGGAAGACCTACAATTTTTACACATAATCAAATCCAATCAGTCGAACTATTTGAAAGTCGACTTCATCAACTTTCCGACTAATCTACATCAAAGGATAACCATTCCCATCTAATTCTACATTCGAATGGCAAAACATCATGAAGAATATCGAAGGTCTGATCACCCTCGACTTCTTCAACAAACAAGTCAGTTGACATCAAAGTCTTTGAAGTCCTCGACTTCTTCAATCAAGTCTTTGAGGTCTCCAACTTCCTCGACTCCACAAATTAGTATAGTTCTAAATTTTGAAAAAGCAATCTTTCACTATCTAGTACTTGTATGAATGTGTTGTATTTGCTATTGTTTTTTGGTATCTCAAATTGGTCATATAGTAGAAGATATAAACAAGTTGTAGGAAAACACTTCAAACAATATCACGGTGGGGCACGAATTCTGGATGTTTGATTGGGTCAAACGTCAAATTTCGTGCTCCTTCATGGTGGAGCGCGGAATTTTGACATTTGACCCTAAACATCTAGAATTCGCGCTCCACCGTGAACCATAAATATCTTCTTGCTATCATTCACATGAAATGGACAACAAATAAACATTTTAGAATTGCATATGCTTTAACAAAAATTCCTCAACGGACATCACGATGGAGCATGAGATATTGATGTCTACTAACTATGTCAAAGATCAAAATTTCGCGCTCCTTCATGATCACGAATATCTCATGCTCCATCCCGATTTGAAAACAACATCTACGCTATTTTGTACATCAAATGGCAAGCAGACTCACATTACGGAATTGCAAATGCTTAATTTTTTTTTCCCCATTGGGACTGTATTCCAAAATTTTGTTACATGGCGTAGTTTTCACATGTCAAGACGCTTGCCTTGCCATGGCAGCTGTTGTGTAGTAAAGCAGACCCTTTGGCTGGATCCTCCAGTTTGTCATGCGTGTGTAAGTCCATGGCCCAATGAGCACTTGTAAATAAATAATTATGGACATAAACTAGACTTTGGGCCATGTAATCAAAAATAAGATTAGAAGGCCAAAGTTAAGCTTAAATTTTAGTTTCTAAGTTTGTAAAATTGTCAAAGGTCAAATGATGGTAGGTTACACCATAGATTCATTTGTGTTTCTTGTGAATAGTGTGGATTTCAATCCCACCTTCTTGCAAGTAGCCAATGCGAAACAAGGGGCAAGGGCCAAAAATAAAAAGGCACCAATTGTAACCATTTTCCATGCTTAATGAGAAGGAGGAAACTCTACCATTTTGGAGAGAAGCATTCTCATTTGCTATTCAATACTTGCTAATGCTATTGTGTGTTTGCTTTTTGCTTCCTAGTTTCCATGTTTTTGGATTTATTTGTTCATGTTTCTCCATTAGCATACACAATGAGCAAATGAGCTAACCTCCCCTATCACCCTCTTTCTCTCTCTCTTCCTCTACTTCTCCCTTCTATCTAACTATTTCTCTCCCTCTCTTTTTCACTCCAAATCATGATGTGTGTTGTTAGTGTAGGAAAGAGTAGTATGTTAGGAAAAAGAGTAAAAAGCATCTAAATCTAGCAACTTGGCATAGTTAGGTACCTATCTAGTGTTCTAACCCTTTTGACAGGCAAAAGGGCTGCTCACCAACCAATCTACACACCCTATAGGAAATTATGATAATTTTATCAACTACTCTAATTGAAGATCTTAGCGTAACAAATAAATCCTTAGGCATGGATTTAGTGAATAGATCAGCTAAGCAATTCGATGAAAACACATGTTGGAGCTTGATCTCTTTGGCTTGTACCTTCTCTCTCACAAAATGATGAGCAATCTCGATTTGCTTGCTCCTTGCATGGAATGTAGGATTAGTAGCAAGTAATTGGGCTGATTGGTTGTCACAATAGATGGTAGGCACCTTCTCCTCCATGACATGAAGCTCCACCAATAGCCTCTTGAGCCATAAGACCTCCAAGCATGTTGATGTCAAAGCCTTATATTGTGAAAGATAAGGAAATTGTATCTTACGTTTTGGAAAGCCATGATACTATTTCATTACATAAGAAAGTAGCAAATGCACTTGTAGACTTTAGATCCACTTTGTCACCTGCAAAATCCGAGTCACTATAGGCTCTTAAGCCAAGATTAGTCCCATTGTACAATATGCCAAAATTCCTAGTTGATGAGATATATCTTAGGACTCTTTTGGCCATTTTCCAATGTGATACCAAAGGACTTTGTATGAATTGGATTAATTTTGCAACACTATAAGTAAGATCAGGTCTAGTTATAGTCAAATAGATTAAGGAGCCTATAAGCCTTCTATATAAAGTGATGTTCTCAAAAGATGCTTCATCACCATCAATAGATGCTTTTACATGTTGCTCCATTGGAGTCTCACCACAAACATAAAATCATTCTATTAAAACAAACGACACGAATGACGAGAAATCAAGGGAAAATAATGAGTGAGTTGATCAGTGTCTTGCTCGTTGGCGGCCTGTCACTCCTCTTTACGAATATGCTATGTTCTACTCGTTGGCAGACTTTCATGCATAGCTTGAAGTGCTTGAACGTGACTATCTCATTTCCTACGTCTCTCTCCCTCACCCTTACTATTTTAATATTATATCTTGGAAAATTGTGAGGTCACTAAGTAACAGTTTCCAAGATAGGTTTAATCCTGAATTGTTAGTTAGTTATCCTTTGATGATGTGGCCCTTGGCGGCTGAGCATGGTAGAGACTCCATGCTTGTCGAGCTGCCAATTGTCAGCTCGAATTCTTTTCTTTTGGTTTGTGTTCTCTGTTCAGGGTGTCTTCATCATTTGGCTATTGGGACAAATGTCAAAGATTTTGTCTTTGATTCGTCAAATGTTTCATTGTAGGAATGAACACTTTTCTTTCGGCCTTCGTTTCGTCTTCAGGGAACACCAGGAAATGGTTGCACGAGTTCACCACTAGATTTCAGTTCTGGTTATGCCACAATTCTCACCAGCATGTCAAACTGATGAACAAATGGTACAAGCTTGGATCAAGGGGGAGATGCCGATATTGAAGAAGACGCAGATGCACATGCCAAGGAAGCAGGTCCATATACTTCCAGGACCAGGCCGTTATCTCAAAAGTTGATCACCATTGAGGACCAAATTCAAACTTTTCTACAACAACATTTGCATGAGTCCTCGAGGGGTGGATGGGTTATCAAGTTCAAGACCTCTGAAATTGAGGCAGGAAACAAACTACTTGCATTGGGTGAGCAACCAGCTTAGCGAAAGTCAATTTTTAAAAAATCTCCAAATTTCATCGTGAGTTATATCACAAGCCCTCACCAATTGTGGGTAGATTCTTATTATGTGCCAATGCCGCGACTTAAGAAATGGAAAGATTTGGGAATTCCAGTGAAAAAAGTTGGCATCCACACTCCAAATTGGCCCATCATCTATCAGAAGTATAATGGTAAATACCGGTTGATTTCCAATGTGCATTTCAGATTTATGCTGCTGAGTATCGAGATTCGCCAAATCCAACTATTCGACAATCTGCATTTTGCAAATGATTTGACAATGTTGGTTTTTGTATCAGCACGATGGGGTGATTGCCTTCCAGCATTGGCCTTCGATCCCAATGTATCGCTAGCGTATGATAGAGTTCAAGATCAGCTGTCACTAGCTAGGTTATACTAGCTAGGTTACACTAGGTAGGTTATACTATTGAGCTGTGATGCTGGGTGGAGCATGGGAGTCCAGATATATTGCATGGACAACCTCATTGGAGATATACTCTCCTCCATATTTCAACACCGACCGTCTGGAATTCATGAAAAAAGTGCAACATCACCTTATCAAGGTAAGAAGGGAGGCCAACCAGAGCCCAAAATGAATAATCTCCCAAGGTGTCATGGGACCGCCACCAATTTTGGTGGGGGATATTGTTGGAGGGTTTGTGGATCCCAAGCAACCCTAACCCTAGTTAATAAGTGAGAGGGATTTGGCACCTTGTGTGTGTAAGTCCAACCCGATGATCACATAGAGATTTGAAAGTCAATAAAAGGACTTTAGGCCTTTTTGCGGGGATTTTAATATTGTAGGGCCTAAAAGTCAAGTTAGTGAATAAAGTAGGGGTTTCCACCACAATTCAATTTCAAATTGGGTCCTCCAATTAATGAATGGGTTCCCTCCACTTTTTGAATGTTTAGGTTAGAATTAGCCAATAGGAATTGGGGTGCCTAGTATTAACTTTGAGTGAATGAATCAATAGAAACCAAAAAACCATGAAGTCTTGAATTCCAAGACCTTGATGCTTGCTTCAAGCCATATAAGCTCCTTTGAAGATGACATACTTTACTCTCCATCTCGAGCTTGATGAAGCCTTGGGGCTGCTCCATGAAGATGTCTTCTTCCAAATAACCATTTAAGAATGCATTAGAAACATCCATTTGAAAGAGCATCCAACCAAAATGTGAAGCAAGTGCAAGAAGTAACCTTATTGTGACCATCTTGGCCACGAGTGCAAAGGTTTCTTCATAATCTATGCCCTTTGCTTGAGCATATCCTTTGGCAACTAACCTTGCCTTGTGTTTTCTTACACTTCCATCCATATTGAGTTTTAGCCTAAAAATCCATTTACATCCAATCACATTCTTAAGAGGTCTATTTACAGGGATCCATGTGCCATTCTCCATCAAAGCTTGATTGATGATGGATCTTCCTTGGTCCTTGTATCCAAAGGTGTATGCACATAGAAAATGCATCAAAACATAAGTCCTTGAGATTTTGCTTCCTCCCATACAAGACATCGAATGGTGTTTTGCCTTCAATAGAGCTACATGGAACTCTATTCATCAAATGGTTAGCACAAGTGAGAACTTCTCCCCAAAAAGATTTTGGTAAACATGCATCAATCCCGGCTTTAGAATATTCACACAATGTCCTATTCCTCCTCTTGGCTATCCCATTTTGTTGAGGGGTGTAGGGACAAGATAATTCTTTTTTAATCCCTTCTTGATTACAGAAATCCTTAAATGCATTGGAGATATATTCTCCACCATTATCACTTCTAAAAGTCTTGATCTTGTGATCATGATGCTTTTCAACAAATGCTTTGAACTTAAGGAAGCTTTCAAATACTTGTGCTTTAGATGAAAGTAAGAATAGTTACCATCCTTCTCGATGTTACATATATATAGTGCCCCAGCTTGCCACAAAAGTAGCATTTGATCTTTGACTTATCCTTCTTTGGCTTGTTCGAGCTTGGACTTGAAGATCCTTCTTGATCTTTACATTTGACTTGGTTCTCCTTGAATGCAGCACCTTTGCCTTTGGATTTTCTCTTGGCTAAAAGCATGGTTTGGTGGTACAACATGGACTTTCAAGGACACTACCTTTTTTGGGTAGAAATGCACTTTTGTATTATTATACACTATTTTCAACTAATACTTTGCAATAACTTTTAAATCGTACCTTGGTAGTATGTCATGTAACATATCATTGGAAAGCGCTCCTCAAGTGCATTCTAACTCACCAAACTCCACTAAAATTGGACTTACCACTAAAAAGTTATGGCATTTTTAATGTGAACTCAAAAAATTATGATTAATAAAATCCCCATACTTTTGACTTGCCATAACTTTTTAATCGTAGCTCAAAAGTATGTCATCTAACATATCATTGGAAAGCGCTCATCAAGTGCTTTCTAACGCACGAAATTTCACTTAAATTGGACTTACCACTTAAAAGTTATGTCATTTTTAATGTGGAATCAAAACAATTATGAGTAATAAATTCCCAAAAAGTAAAATATACTACCAAAAGGTACAATAAAAAATGGGTTCTTTTTTTGTACCACCAAACCATGCTTTTAGCCTCTTGCTCTTGGTGAAAAGAGCCTTGTCATCTCCATCATTGAGGGAGAGCTTCTCCATCCTTGACTTGATGTGAGTTCTCCTACTCTCCTCGGCCATGAGGACTCCTTGGAGATCTTCAAGTGAGGGCAACTTGCCCATAATTGCATAGCCTTGCACCAAGTTAGCAAAATCCATACTTAAACCATTTAAGATTAGTTGAACAAGTTCACTTTCCTTAATGGAATCTCCTATGTAAGCAAGCTCCTTGTTTAAGTCCTTAGCTCTCAATACATATGAATGTCCACTCTCTCCTTTAGCTTGAAAACATTGAAGGAATTGATTATTCAAGGATAGCAACCTTGAGGACTTATATATCTTTTGAAGAGTTTCCCATGCTTCTTGCGAGGTGCAAGCACCTATTTCCTTAAGAAGCTCATTAGCTACATTCATTTTTATACAATGGAGGGCAACCTTGCACTTCTTCTTGTATTTTGTAGCTTCTTGAGGGTGAATAGGCTCATCCTCTTCATCACTCACTATATCCATTAGATCTTGTAAAATAATAATTGATTACAATCTTATCTTCCAAATTGAATAACTAGAAGCATTCAATCTATCATGTGAATCCAAAAGATATGCATTCACTGAAGCCATCTATCTCTAAACAAGATCTTGCACACAAGAATAGATGCAAAATAGAAATGACTGAAAGACTAGCTATCCAACTACCTAGGGACTTGAGAAAGCTCAAAACTTGACCTCTCAATAAGATCCTACTTGATCTTAAGCCAGATCAAATATATTAGTGTAAACAAGAATGGAAGCTAGCTTGAATTTGAAAAATTGGACCTAGAATTGCCTCCTCCTTGATCTTGACTTCACAAGGATATAGATTTCACCTAACCTAAACCAAAAGGAATCATGTGCACATAAATGCCTCTTCAAATCATTCCTACAAGATCAGGTTGAATCATAATGCAATAATCAATCCAAACTATCTCACAAATCAAGCAAAATTGAACACAATCTTGACTAGAATTGCATTCACTTGATGAGCACTTGTCAAAATCTTTGGGATGACCCCAAAATTGAATTTCTAAGATATAAAATGACCTATTATAGTACCAAAGATAAGGATCTATCTTCATATTGATTGATTGAAAACTATTCCTTGTGATAGACTCCACAAATCAAGTAGCATCAATATGAGAAAAGTGCAAAGTACTTGCTATTTTGATCCAATTGATAAGAGATGACCACAACTCAGCTTTTGAAGCCTGTCAATAAAAAACCATTAGATCCCTCTTCACTCAAATTGATCAAGGATTGAAGGTACTAATCATAGATTATGTCTAGATAGCAATCAATGCTTGAATTGCATCAAAATCTATGATTCTAGCATGAAATGAAGCTCATTTTTTAGAAGGGCTCGGATACCATGTGAAAAATGCAGCAAAATAAACCCATTTGATCCTATAAATGATGGAGAAAGCACCTAATTAAGATCCAAACAAGATCTAGAAGCTAGATTACAAATCAATGTATTGATTCCTTATCTTGGCTTGAACTCCATGAACTAGCTCCAAAACTCTTCACATGTGTGAATGTACGACATGCTGCTGCCTGTGTACTATACTTGAAACTCCAATCTCATTCAATGATCAATAAAAATCATATGATGGCTACACCATAAAGTGAGAAATCTGAAGCTTCCATGCCTCATAAAGATCATAAGATGAGCAAATGTGATGATTATCGAGATTTTCAATTCTAGCTTGACTAGTCCACATACTATGAACTTTTTCCATGATGAATCTAATCTTGAAATAAAACTCTATCTTGATCTTCTTGAGGCTAAATACTTTCTCAAGGATGTAAGTGTCCTTCAAGGATGATTCACTTAATCTCAAAATAAGTTTACAAAATGCCTCAAAACATGTAAAAACATGATTTTCCAAACTATGAGTAACAAACTCATTCTTGCTCTTACTAAATTCAAGAGAATACATTTGATGACACAACCTCTTGCTTTCAAAAGGTTTTGGAAATATATCTAAGCCATTAGAGATAAGAAATATGTCCATACAAATAGTCGAGAGGCCTCAAACTTGAGATCTAGTGAGATAGTGACATTGTCACATGATGTTAGGATTGAAATGCATCTATTTGGCCCAATCACATTTAGAGGAATCGATCACAAGGTCAATCACTTTAAGAGGTGCATTAAATGTGGACCAATCATGTTTAGTGGTGCACATCATGAGGCCCAATCAAATTGAGAGGTGGAAAGAGGTGCAAATCTAGGGGTCCAATCATGATGTAGAAAGGCAATAATGGGGTCCAATCATTCTAGAGCATTTACTTATGCTAGATCTCATGCTAGTACTATTTGGAAGAGCTTTCTTATTGTATATACAAGTTTAAGAAAGCAATCTATGTGATACACATTTTTTTTCCTCATATTCTGTCTCTACCTGAGGGCTCACTCACTCACTCACTCTACCCGAGAGTAGAACTAGCTTTTTCATGTACTTTGATTGCTTTGAGTTCCAATTGAATGTGGATTCATTATGCATGAAATTGTGCTCTTGTCTTAGAATCAATCTAGGAAGATTGTAGGATGCAATCTGTGTGATAGATCTATGTGCAATCACAAATACCTTAGAAGATCAATTGTGGGTGCTGGGAAGGTCTTCACACGTGTGAAACCTTCACACATAACTGCCAAGAATGTGAGATAATGATTGTAGTGAACCTCAAAACCTAAAGTCTCATCGCCAAAAAGATCATTTTGAAGTGTTTCATCACCTAATTGGAGTGACGAGAGAGACATGTTCTACATAAAAAAAGAAAGTTACAGTCACCAAGAGCTAAGTACACAATAGATAGCACAAGACAAGAGGAGGAAAGAGTAGGATGTGTGACACAAAAAACTCAATTATTATGTAAGTCTTGCAAGGCAAAGAGTGAATAAATGTTAGGATAATGTTGAGAGATTGATGAAGTGTTTTCAAGCCACCCTATTGTAGCTAGACTATTCATCTTTCGATGAACAAATCCTAGAGCAATAGGAGAAACTTCAGGAGGCCAACAATTGAAGATTTCTAGGGCCAAAAAGTCATGTTGAATTTTTTGATCTCTCGATTTTGATGGAAAAGACTAAACAAGAACCATGAATCAAACAACTTCAAAAGCGGCCCTTGTCATAGTCAAACGTAGCTGACTTTCAAAACCATGTTGTTCATACATGTCTTGGAATCAAATAACATGATGAGTAATCTTTAATAGAAAATATAATAACATTGTAGGATCGTATTTCTAATTTACAACAACAATTGGCTGATGTTGAGTGTGATGAGAAGCTGGGAAATGAACAAGTCAAAGGTGACAATGTCAAAAAGAGATATTTAACTTTAGTTATTTGGAGTGTCAAACCATGGCTATTTTTAGTATTTCTCAATGTTGTGATGCTATATTTGTTAGTAAATCTATCCTCATTTGATTGGATTGTTAGAACCCTTGCACAAAGATAGGGAGCATTATTTTTCTTTGTACAAGAAGCATATTAGTGTCACAAAATCATTCTTTGGACATAGAAGCATCCCTACCTAGTATCAAATTGTTTCACTTAGTTCTATGCATCGGCTCTTTTATTTCATACAATGGTTGCCATACTATTAGGATCTCCAAGAGTTTGTATACTCTATATTTATGCATGCCACGTATACTTGTGCTCTTATGAATGATTTAATCCTCAATGCAACAGAAAAAATTAAGATAAACTTGCACATATCATCATTTTGATCTTTATCATTCTGTCTGACACTCCTAATTGATGAGGTCAATTAGACGACATCTATGAAAAGCCAAAAGATTAATCAATATTGTGGTTAGTAGAAGAACTTTGGAACAAGAACAATTAAACACCATTTCATGATTTCAATCTATGATGTTGATTCACAACTCCATAAGTGTCTTTTTTACTCACAAATTCAATCATTATTGATGAGGATTTCACACTTGTCAATTTAGATTTTGACAATCTTCAAAATTCGCTTTTTCTTACATTCACAAATGGAATCACGATTGCAAGACATTGTGATTTTATTTTACTTTTATCGCTTATGGTTTCATTGTTCAATATTCAACAATTCAAATGAGGATTTCACAATAATTTTCATAATTGTAGTCACAATGTTACAATTTGATAGTCAAAATTTTGCAATTGATAATATTCACAATTTGAGTCATCATCTAATACACCACGCTCGTACTAAACATACACAAAAACAAAAACCAATCAGCCAAGTATAAATAATTAGAAATAAAGCAACTGCTTGAGATTTTGAATTATGATGTGATGCTCAAAATGTAATATATAGGCCAATTAGACAAAATATTTTCTTTTTTCACTACAGTTTAAATGCAATAAAATATCAAATTGTATTCCTACTTGTTAGATAAATTTCCATGCCACATGTCCTTCTCCTAACATAAGATATAAAGCCAAAAGCTATAATCAATTCCTTTTCTTTGATCTCATTACATAGGTGATATAATCATCATGAACTTAGAATTGGTACATTTCAACACTTTGAATCTTGAACAAAAGATCATGCTATCTTTGTCTCAATCCCAATATTCTAGGTTGAACTCAAGGCCATGGCTTAATCTTTAATCCATGTGTTTGAGATCTGGGTCTATAAGTGCATGCAATATGAACACCAACATTATCTAGCAAGTCCGGCCCAATGATGCCACAAGCCAAAATCTAGTCATAATCAAGATATTCTCTGGTCCACCATTTTGTGTGGCAGTTGCTACAATTTTGGTATTCTAGACTATCTCATTCAAAGTAAATTGATAAACAAAAAACCATGTGGATTTCCTCTACAATCCTAGCAATACACAAGGATGTGAAAGAAAGCCTCCCAAATAAGATCCAACTTTCCAAGTATGGTCTATAGGAAATTTGTTTGCTCCAATCAAGATACCATTAAGAAGCAATATATTGATTTTGATTGAGATATAAGCACATCCATATCCGCTCATTTTCATTGAGATAATCAACACTTTGGTTCTTCCATCCATGCTTTCACAAGGTAGCATGATGCTGAGCGTGGAAAAAATAAGTCTAGCAAAGCTTGGAGACCCAGCAAAACAGATTGAGCTCTGTTGTAACGGAAAATTGCTTTAAGAGTATTTAAAGCTGCTAAAAACTTTGTGAAATCTATTAGTTAGAATTGCATAGAGTAAATCAATCTCCAAGGCTAGCAACGTAATTTAAATTTTTTGGCTAGTAACCTATAGAGCATAATGAGACAAGTGTGGCATACGCTTCCAAAATAGATGTACTGTCTAGGGTTTAAGGTCAAAGGTCTAAGTACAACATAGAACATGAATTTCTATCTTTTGTAATGGCCTCGAAAAATCTTGCTTAGTTGTACTTGACCCTCAAGGCCACATTCTCATATCAATAATAACCAACACTCAGAAGAAACCTATCTAGAAGGCTTGCGTAGTTTGCGAGTGCATATACTAGCAAACATTAGGGCATGCTTGATTTTCACTAACCTACTCTATCATTTTTTTTATTCATCTAGCTCTCGATTATAGATTGAAGAGAAACTAACAACAAAACATGAACGAACAACTCTACTCAAGAATTACACACAATCAAAATCCATTTTTTAAGGTCTCAATCAATAAGAGGTATTGGTAACATACTGGATAAACCAACTACATATATAATGTTGAGTAGAATCATCTTCTATGTCAAATGACCAACTATTAGAAGACTAAGTCAAATAGTAACCTACCAAGAAAAGAAATCTTGAAATAATCAAATCTTTTGAAAAGGTGACAAAACAAATAATATAACAAGGGCTTATGGGCCATGGTTACGGATAAGATGTTAAACCAAAAATTATAAACTTAAAGCATAATATAGCTCATTACAAGCATTCTTATTGTCTTTACAGAATAGGCTTATTTGAAGGGCATACCTTTTAGTCGAGATGAAGCTTTTTGTTTTTAACTAGAGTTCAAATTGATACCGTAATTGCAACTTGATTTTTAATTTTATTTTAAATGGAGGTAGATAATCCAAACCTAGATCCCAATGTCTAGAAAACAATATTTCTTTTTCTTGATGGAGGGTGCCACATCAGTGACAGAGCATGTTATGACATGCCAATGACATGGCACATTCATGTAGAGAGCAAAATTAAAAAAATCGCAATTCAATTATGTAACAGAACTTGCTAGGCTTTGTTGGTTCCACAACTAGGAAAAGGCTCACGTCCCCACTATACATACAGTGGAATCAATTGGTTCTACCCAAGAGCCTAGTGAGTCTCGTTTCAGGTTCAAAAATGATAAACCCATATCAGTTTCACACTGCACTATTGTTTTTATTTTTCTATTTTTTGCAATGTAAGTAGAGGCAATGTACGACATAAGTTGCCTCATGCCACATTAGCGCCACGAATAACATCCTTTCTATATACTAGGAGCTAGGTTACACTTGAGAATTTGGCTCCATTTACTTGCAAAAGAAATCCTAAATGCTTCTACCTAGTTCTTCCTTTGAGATGAAAGAAATAGTGGGCTATTGGTAGGAAGATTGACTTCTACTTGAAATAGCAAAATCATATGATGATTCACATAGTAAGAAGGCATATGGTGATGCAACAATTGCCCTACCTCCTACAATACCATGTGTAGCTAGGATAAGGGAGCCATTTTGGACTCCCACCTGTCATTTCTTACTACTTTTTCAAAGTTGAAGTGTACAAGAGAGGGGGTAGAGAGATAACATCATCTCTCTCTCTCTCTCTCTCTCTCTCTCTCTCTCTCTCTCTCTCTCTCTCTCTCTCTCTCTCTCTCTCTCTCTCTCTCTCTCTCTCTCTCTCTCTCTCTCTCTCTCTCTCTCCACTATTGGCTTCCTTCCTCCATAAAATTGCACAATCAAGTTCCTTCGTCCAAAAAATGGCTTCCAAACTGATTGGAAGCACCACCATACAACAGGATAGGCAAATTGCCTAGATTGGCAACATCTACACACACACACACACACACACACACACATCAATTCTATGCCATTTGAATGACGCTTTCCTACCAAATTCAAGACCACTCTCTCCCCTTCTATGATACTTTTCGATTATGTCACTATTTAGTCCATGATTTTGCAAAACATTTGGAATATGCTTTGAGCTAACTCTCTATTTAGCCTATTGTTTTGAAGATAAATGATAGTGTTTAATCAATCTATAAGAGGCTTAGTTCTATTCTATGGTTTCCAATCGTATAAGAATTTGGGGACTTATGAACTTGACTAGTGACTCAACATAATCTTCTCTTGTACTTTTGGTCATAGTCCTTAATACAACTAGTTTCTTGATGGGAAAATAGGAAAAAATGTTCCCAAATTTAAATCCTCCAAACATGTTCTATAAAGAAATATACAAAGGGCCTATAGAAAGTCACTTTCAAATGAAGTTAGAACCGACAACTAGAGAGAATTTTAAGATGGCTCTGTATTTTCATATTCCAACCAAGAGTCATCCTTATTTTCAGCCAATCTGACTGCATGAAAACTTTGGAGCTTAATATTAGAGTGGATAATGGGGTCTCCAACCAAGATCTTCACGATTCAATCGTAGCCTTGATTTGATAGATAGTGAAGTTCAGTTTTGCTTTCATTGACACTTATGTAAAGTTGAAAAGGGGTGCGATAATTTGATTCTCCTTGCAAATAACTACCTACGATATTAGCAAGAGTGAGATTGTAGTGAGGTTGGTATAAGAGCAACATCTACTTATGTAGCCACCTTGCCTCATGTTAATACCTTATATATAATATGTTCTTTGCATGCCAATCATGCATTTACTCTCTCAAGTATTACTTTATATTACTTTAAAATGATGGAGTATTCCCCAACTTCATGATAAGATTTCAACTACTTGTCCAAGTACAATTTTTTCCCTCTACACCAAGCTTGCCCATATTCAGGTGAACTATATATATTGTACGTTTTAGTCTTGTATCTCGTGTTAAATTGACTACCTAACCAATAGCCTTTTTGTAAAGGTACACCCCAAAACACTAATATTTCATGACAAGTCCTTTATTTTTTACTTCTCCCACAAGCTTCTATTAATCACGTGCACACTCCAACAAGTAGTCTTGATGCCCTCAAAGCTTTGCAAGGCTAAGGCCAAAACCAAGTATATTTGTGAATCAACTCTACAAAGGCCTTGCCGCTCTTAAGTTGTTGATTTGGCTTTGAAATTTCTTCGAAAGTCATGGTCACGTCAAGTTATATATTATGGTATGAGGTAGCTAGTGAGAATATATGTAAACTTGAGAGAGAAAAAGAAATTTTCAATGCCCTTTGACCAATAACACAAACTTGCTTTGACCAATCATAACTCTTTTTGACTGCTTAAACTTAGTCCTTGCATTCCCCAATAAAGACAAACAAGGCCAAATCATATAATACGATACCAAAAATTGCAAGAGTTGCTGGATAAGAGTGTTACATGAGATGATGAAGACCCAAGCTTGAATCTTGGCCTACGCATGAGAAGGGCATCTCGAAGCTCATGATAAAAACAGTCAAACCTTGTGTATGGTCCCAAATTGATTATGCACAATTAGCGACATCAAACCTCTTATGTGGCTAGAGGGTTTCAACTTTAGACGACTTGTGTGGTTAGTAATTTATGCCTTGATGCACATGGAAGTCTTTGCACATATGCTTGTGTGGTTGATGAGTTTTGTCTTCTTGCACATGGAAACCTTTGCACACTGTGCAATGGATGTTGCTTGTTGATTCTACCGAAAGAAGCAAAATCATTCGACCTGCTCCCTGCTCTTGCCAATCGCTGATTTTACACCGTGCCATAATGGGCAAGTCGACTTGTCTACAAGCCCATTATGGTCTACCTATCAAAGGCTAGCAAGCGCAATCCATTATCGTATACAACCAATCAAAAGGTGACAAGCGAAGTTCCAATTGTGTCGTGTAATGGTGGGCTTGCACCTACCAGTATGGTGGAGTCAGAGGCAACTCGTCCAGGCTCGTCGCACCTTGCCCACCATAATGGCTGGTGAGAGGCCCATTCTAGCTACTTTATCGATATTATTCTTGGCCGTCATGCATGATGCGTCAAGCAAGAGATAAAAAAATCGGAAGTGTTCAACAAGGCTGAAAACCGTCAAGCTTTGTATTCTTGCCAGTGCAACATGAGGCCAATGAAGCCGAAGAACGCGAATGTGGCATGAGTGCATGTATGCACAATGCGACATGCATATCTGAGCTCTAACTAGCATTATAAACTTAAATCCAAGTTTTTTAGTTCTTTGTTTTCAAAGTAATCTGAGATCTTCAGCCATGAGATGTGCAAAATTCATATGATTGTACCCCATGTTTTGCATCTAAGTGGAAGGAGTAATAAGTTTGTTCCACCAAGTATGAGCACAACCACATTTAATTTTTCAATTTTTCAAAACAGTGAATGTAATGTTTGTTGCCTGCATGTGTTCTCTGAAACCCAATGCAACTCAACCAAACAATGGTCAGCATTCAAAAAGTTTCATTTATCCATATCAAGACAAATATTTCAGCCTAGGCCCTACAGCATTGTTAATGATAATAGCAGCAGATGATTACATTGTAGTCGGATTTTCATGCACAGATATACCCTACAATGATACGAATCTACATTGTCCAAAGAATGCAGATTACATTGTAATAGCATTTCTATGCACAAATATACATTGTGCAGTGAGGACATACTAAGGGAGAACATATATGTATATTGTACGAACAGGCTATATGAGTGCAAATTAAATTATAGTTAGTACTATCATTTGTATGAACCAATATACATTGTTCTACACAAATATACATTGTACAAAGAGTGCAGATTACATTGTGATTATTATCGTATTAGCAGTTCTATTGCACAAATAAACAACTGCAGGTTACTTTGTTCTAACATAAATATGCAGGTTACTTTTTACCAACATATGTATGCACCTGCATACATTGTACTAACAGATAGACACTGTACATACTACTACAGAGTCCAGATTACATTGTACTAACAGTTTTACACATGAATATAATAATATATATTATAAACTATGGCAATAGCAATTTTAGTCTTCCTAGCATTTTTATGCACAAATATACATTGCTCTAGAGTTTACACAAATGTACTTTTTAGAATGTCCAATGAGTGCCTACCTAAACTTTAAAGCAAAGGCTGAGTTGCAGCCCGTGTCACTGGGGTGGTAAAATTTCCCTCTTACACAACTAGTCCCACCAGCTTTGAACAACACCACTGTTCAAAATACCCTTCAAGATGTTTGCTAATCATGTTTTATTGGACTATATTAATGAAATGCAGATATTCCCTTTCCTTTAGGTTGTTAGTTATGTCAAGTCTATTGAATATTGTGGTCCAATAGAGAAGGCCTTGCAGGGTAGACATGGAGTTGGAGGGATCACCCAGACTCCAGAGTGTGTAAATACCTTCATTTAGGCACAAGAACTTAGCAGCTTAGCTTGAACGGTTGAACCTTCGTAGCATCTCTCAAGCCATGTTGTACTAGTTCTAAAAAGGATACTCGCAATTAAATGTGATAACAATACAATGTCAAAAGCAAGTAATGGCATCCCTGCAGAAGGTACATTGGCTGCAATTGAGTTATAACAGTAATTCAACGAAATTTCGACTGTATCGGTGCTTCAAATGGTACTGTAGGGCCACAAACACTGTCCAGAAATGTGCTTTAAGACCTCTATTTTACGACACTTAGGGCTTCACTTGAGCAATTGATTGACGATTAATCGACAACATCTGGCAAATCATCGGAAGCCTTTAGCACAGCACGCTGCACAAGCGATTTCTAACAGACAACATAAAGAATAAAGAAGTGTTATCCTATGACATCATATACCCTATGTTGGCCAAAGTACATAAAAATACTTCAACACCTCATGCCCTTCCAATGCATAGCTTTGCTCTAGAACTAACCTATACTGGAAACATAAGTTGATTAGAAGCACATTCTGACTGCACTAATGGGCTTTTAATAGAATACCAACCAATTCCCAAAGCCCAAAGAATCACACTTCTATTGCCATCCCAAAATACCCCCACATGCAAAGGTCACACTTCACTCCAGGTGTTCAACATTGTGTGGTATGAAGTAAGCATGAAAGTGCTGGGACACACGCAACCCCTACGGTAGTGTCAGTCGAGGAGCCCACAGTGCGTAATGCAGTGTCTCCTTCCTTCCCCATTGTAGAAACTTCTGCAAAGGGCTCAACCACTGATTCCACAGTAGAGGTCGGGCATGCCTCCACCCAAAAGTACAGGGTAAAGAGAATTTGATTGAAGAATCTCTTGATGTTATCTTTAATGGGTGCAATCAAGTAGCTGCACTAGCCACTGGTGTCTGGAAACAAATACATCAATCCAAGCCTACAATCAGGCCAATAGAAGCGGAAGTAACAGGCGGAATAGCAGAACATGCACAGCAATTTCCACAAGCGTTCAAGCAAAAAAATTTAGTAATGAATCTCTTGATTGACTGAAACGTCCTCAATGTCGAAACATAAACAAAAGACTATTTTCATCCTTTTCTTTAATCTTGGAAGTGGTACCATGTACCAGCACATGATTTCAACTGTCCACGAGAAATAGAAATATTTGCATGTTTCTTGAGCTGAAACTAAACTATTGACATGGATTAAATGATATGCACGATTTCTACACCAGTCATTTTCTTCATGGCAACTGCCAAGGCTCATGATGAAATGACCAACATAAATAATGTGTTCCTAAAGCTACGAATGTAGTGTTGCCCTTCCAATACAGGGCTAAACTGTATACTGCAATGTGTTTCCTGTAGCACCCACCACGAGCAATCGCACTTCATGGTGTCACCTACTGATCTTAAGAATTGCCCAAAACCCCTTCATTAAGCAAGCTGAACCACTGCACCGAGCGGCCATTTATTCAGAGTCACTGTCAACGCTACCCATTGCCTTCAAACCCCTAGGTTTCTGCCACAGAGTTAAGTGAATGAAAACAATTAGCAACTTGCTGAATTCAGTTCTAGAGCTAGGAAGTAAGTAACACTCGACACAAAAGAACTTCGGAAGTGTTCTCAGTATCAATTGAGAAAGAAGCCCACCTTCTTAGTTGTTTTTCTCTCTCTGACTTCGTATCTTTCCCTGGTCAAATCGCAGAGCCACATCCCTGGGCTGACATACTGGTACAAATAAGCATGGAAAAGGTAAGAAGGCTGTAAGAAAATTCTGAAAAGAATATCTTGTATAACTAAACAATTACATAAACGGCACAACACCACATACATGTAAGAATTTTTCAGTGTGCTTAGACCGTTTCTTTGGCCTCTGAGGAAGTTTGGACCCCTTTATGCCAAAAAAGTCGTCTTCTTTTTCTTTCCGAGATAAAGATACTACGAACTTGGGCCATTCAAAAAACTCCAGACTGATTTTCTCCACGACAGCCGTGCCTTGAGCATCCTCCACTTCTGCATGCTCTTCCACATTAGCCGCATAAGAACCCCTGCTCCCACTCTGGTTGCAGGTTACAGCATTATCTGGTTCATCCATAGAAAGAGGTGACTCTCTGCCATCCCTCTTGACTGGACTCCACCGGCTACCATGAACGTCAGCCGCATGGCAAAGAGTGCTGCCATTGTCACCGCAAGCTATTACACTGCATAATTCACCAAGCTTCCAAGTCAGGCATCTTTCTTCCTGAAAAAGTTAAGCACACTTCAAAAACCCCAAATGCTAAAAGCTCGTGGATCTGCAGTATTAGTTAGAAGTATGGAGTTCGGAAATAGCCAGCTGAAAGATCTATACAGCAGGGCTCGCGAGACGACAGACACAAATATATCAAAGGATTGATTGCAAAAACACATGATCAAGCTTACCTTCGTCCATTCCCGCCAGTAGCCTCCAAAACAGATGGAGTACAAGGTCTAAGGGAATGTTCTTTCTTTGATGAATTTGCCTGTGTTTGCACCGCCCCTGAAGTCTTCTCAAGTCTTCTATCCACTCTAAGCTGCTTTTTTGAAGGTACAGGACAATCTTCAGCAATACTTGTCTTTGTGTCTAATCTGCCATTCCTTTGCCGCTTCCTCTGCCCCCACTGTAACAGCACATCTCCTTCGTATCCCTTTCCTTTATGTCTCTCACTGTCACTTTCCGTCCCAGTATCTTCATTGGAACGACCCTCCTTGCCAACCGAATGTAGTTCGTGCCCTCTACTCTGTTGCGAGGAGCCTGAACTTCGAGGTTTGCCTCCCGGCATACACAAACTTGTGCGCCCCTGCTGCAGACTCAAACACACCTCTGAGGCTTGTTTTCCGTTCTCAATCACACGCTTTGGCTTGCTGATTTTAGGTGATAGTGGCCTGCCATGGCGCAAACCAGCAGTTTCTGTGTTTGCGACCTGATGTCTGCACATGGAAACCAGCGCAAATGATAAATGAATCAGCCTATGCGACGCTCTATATCAGTTCTAATAAGAATGGTAATCCGAATATGGAGATCTATAAACTTGTAAAAAGAAAAATAAAACAGAAAGCCCAGGCGCATCGAGCACTCACGAAATAGCAATTTTCCAAAATAGATGACCAAATCTAACAATCTTTCAAATCCGCATGATCCAAATCGCTTTCTTCATGTACTATCCCCTGATCTAGCATTGACCAGATCCAACACTAGACTACGTGAATACGTCTGTCTTGAAAAAGTAACGGACTGTAGCTGAACCATTTAGTTATGCAAATCCCCTCGGTTGCTAGTCGTTACTTCTTCAACCAAAAGCTTTGAAATAAACCAAAGAAAGTCTTTTATTGATCGTGCTTATTTAGTGCTCTAAATCTTTGAGCTCTTGAAACTAGTGTTGCTTGTCAGAAGAGCGTCGAAAATCCTACTACTCTTATGACCGAAGGAGGCTTGGCCTGACATTCAAGGAAGATCAGACCACAGATTTTCGTAGGTTCACGGATCGTTAAAAATTACTTGCTGTTTCGAAACAAGAGCAAAAGCCTCCTCACAAAAGATTAAAGACTAGAAAAATACACCTATTTAGTTATTAATGATAATATCACGGTATAACCTCCAGAAAAGCACCTGAGAGCCATCTACGAGCAATATTAAGAGTCGAACCCAATTTGTTTCGTATCCATGTACCGACTGTAATCCTCCTCCTGAAAAATAGCCTGCACGTCTTTTGACTGAGAAGACTATTGAGCCGGCAATCCAGATACCTTATATGCAGATTTACAGCTTGGCCCTGAGGTGAATTGATATTGAATCAAAAATCATCTGTCAGCCGAGCAACCAACAGAACACCCAAACTTCCTTCCAAAGAAAAACCTCCACCTAGAAGGATCCATGCCAATCTTTTTAAGATACAAGCACAAGCGCGCAAATGCCACCACGGAAGATTACAGAACAACTGCCATAACCTTTCCTGCATACAGTTACATCATCAGCACGATTATCCACCAAAAATATAGCAATCAAAGAGAGAATCCTTGACTTATCGGCATACGATAAAAACTTAAGCAACATAAAATATACTCACAGAAACCTTGACACACACGACACCACATTGAACAGAAAATCACGAGCGAATGATTCTAAGTACCTCCAAGGAACAGAGAAAACCTTGAACAAAAATTCATAAGCAAACAGAGACCAAAAACACTGAACAAAAAATCATCAGCAAACGACTCTAACTACCTCCAAGGAACAGAGACCAGAACAGTGAACACAAAATCATCAACAAAAGATTCCTAGTCCCTCCAAGGAAAAGAGACCAAAACATTGGACAGAAAATCATCCGCAAATCGTTCCCAGCACCTCCAAGCGAGAGAGATAGCAACTCCGGATCGCAACACCTACACTCACCAGTAAAATTGGAATCCCAACCTCCACCGATGCTTACGTTCTCAGAACGAGGCTTCAATCTTCAGCTACACTACTACTTTCCCACCTCTTTCCCTTTTCTCGCCAATCCACCCCTCCCACTCTCTACAGTCCTTTCTCTTGTCCTCTACCGCTACCCCTCCCCCCCCCCCCCTCTCTCGCTAACTCTACTCCTTGCTTTTTCTCCTCTCTGTCTCTCTCTCTCTCTCTCTCTCTCTCTCTCTCGCTATCTCTCTCAATCTTTCTGTTTTCTTTTATTAGTTCTGGCCTTGTTGGTCGGGGAGACCTTTTTTTGGTTATTCAAAAAATTCATGCATTTTTTTTAGGTGCTCGATTTTCTAAGGACAACTCATAAAACAATTCATAAGCCTCTATAAAAAAAAAACCATCAAAAATGTTTTTATATCAGTTTTTGAGAAATAATCCATTCCATTCCTATACTTTTCAGGCTCTCCCCTAGGCATCCACCCTGGCCCCCTTGGTTTGGCCCTTAAAGGTGTTGGCTGGGTGTTTGGCCCCCAATGAGCGCCATGTGGCACAGACAGGGGCAACCAATGCCCAACCTAATTTTTGGTGGGGCTGAATTGTATGGCAACAAATGAAATTTTTTGGTGGTTTCAGACCCATGGGAGCCCGCACCTGAATTTTTGGCTGTTCCAGACGTGCCCAAGTGCCCGAACTTGAATTTTTGGAAGTTTGAGTCGCACACTCAAGAGCACTAGAGTTTTGGGTGAGCCACCAAATCTGACCGCCCATGGACAAATTTTAAGTGAAGTGGCTTTTCTACATGTTAGGAGTGCATAATGCTTATGGGATAAGAGGACAAGTGTCAATCACATGGGCATGGAGAGAACCTTGGCAAGTTTATGTGAATAAAAAAATAAATTTTTAAATTAGAAAAATAATGTGTGGTTGTGGTTGAGCATGGGCCAAAACGGCTCTCATTAGAGAGTGCACCTCAAAGGCACCTGCAATGCCTGTGTTGCACAGGTCCCACACCATCCAAGGGGAAAGATATATTTTTTCTCCATTAACTCCATCGATCACCCTTGGATGGAGTGGGGCCATCACTGCAGCCCCTGGAGTGAAGCTCTCCCGGCCAAAACTAGGGAATCCCTCCAAGATGCACCAATGGGACCTTTTTCTCAAGCATCAATGCCAATTATTTGAGCACCAAGAAATTTCCAAGCACCAACACTTGCTCCCACGCTCACACATGGAAGTGTCCAAGTGTGATTCATTTTTGGAATGACAGAGCATGCGTCGGCGGGCCCAAACTGGTGCATGCTCCTTAGATACGAGCCCTCACAACCCCACTACTCTACGATACTATAGTATACAAAACCAACACTTGGACCCATCATACATCCCTATCTCTCTCCTCCCACACTTGGTCTTGACATGGGCTTTGAAAACCTCTCCTAAGCTTGGGCATTATCAACCATGACAGCCCGACAACTTACCTAAGCACAACATAGAGAACCCAGACATTGATCTATGTTTATATCAAGTAGTCTCTTGAGCAAGGGGGCTTGGTGCCTCGTCGCACCTTGTCCTTGGGCTCCAACCATAAAAAAATAGCCCACATCATGACTTTATCCTCTTATGCCAAATTTCTTGGTTTGTCAATTGTTCCCTAGCCATACATCCTTCATTCTTAGAGATCACACATGCATCCAGTTGAAAAGTTTACCATGCCTTCTTCCTTTAGCAATCAAGGATCCACACTTATCAAACAAGCACCTCCAATGAACTCACCATCAAGTCCCTTGTCAATCATTTGACTAACACTAAGCAAGTTCTTAGTGATTGAAGGAATGTACAATACATTTTCAAGATTAGCTTTCCTATTTGTTGAAAGAGAAATAGGAATTGTGCCTATGCCTTTGATGTCACATTGACCATCATTTGCAGTATAGATGATGTTGCTCTCTCCCTCATAAAACAATAAGGATGAAAAGTATTCCTTATGTCTTGTCATGTGAGATGAGGCTCCACTATCAATCCACCAAGGATCATTCCCATCTACATGTGCAAGCAAACTTGAAGTCATAACAAGAGATTCAGAAATGCTATCATCTTCTTCATCTATTGCTAGATTTCCTTGCCTCTCACCTTGCTCTCTTTTCTTCTTATGACATTCATTAGCAAAATGACCTTTTATCCCACAATAAAAGCACTTGTACTTTGACTTATCTTTCTTTCTAAAAGAAGTAGAAGAGGAGGAGGAAGAGTGATCATCATGATCCCAGTTACCACCTTTGGACCATTGCCCTTTGCCTTTACCTTTGCCTTTGACTTTTCCTTTTGTAAAGAAAGCCTCTTCACCTCCACCTTGCAAGGATGCACCATCAAGCTTTGATGGCAACCTATGTTCTTCAGCCAATAAGATTTCTTGCAAGTCAACCACACTTGGCAAGACACTTTGAATGGCAAAACCTTGCACAAGGTTAGCATGTTCATCTAGCATACCATTCAACATAACCTGGACTATTTCACCATCTTTTATGCTTTCATCAATGCATGCTAGATCATCACTTAAAGACTTAACCCTCAAGACAAATGCATGAGCACTTTCTCCCTCTCTTTGTCTACTAGAAAATATTTGCCTCCTTAGGGTCAATACCCTAGATGTGGACTTTGATTCAAAGAGTTTCTTTAAGGCATTCCATGCCTCACTTGCACTTTGACAGTTACCAACTTCCTTAAGAAGTTCATTGGTAACATTCATTTTAATGATATGAAGAGCCCTTTTAGCCTTCTTATCAAACCTTTGTTGCTCTTGAACTGTGAGTTCCTGCAACTTTGTCCATGAGTTCATTCAACTCAAGTAAGGATTCCATCCTCACTTTCCAGGTAGAGTAGTTTGATGAACTCAACCTATCATTAGTTTCTAACATGATCCCACCATTGAAAGCCATGAATATAATGATTCTTCAACTTTCAGGCTCTATCCTAATGCATCTAGCACATAGATTGAACAGAACATTGTTAGTATTGAATATGCACAAGCCTCACAATCAACAAATGATTAGGTGTTATGATCTGATCCAAAATAGCTTCTTTTCAGCCTCTGATCTTCAATAGACCTAAAATATGCTTTTGATCCAGAAGTTCAACTCAACAAACAAAGGTTAGTAAGATTTGATCAACAATGCAATGCATAATCATGCTAGAACTTGATCAAACGTCCAAATATCACCATAAATGGAAATCTTACTATAAATAATGGACAGCTTGCTCTGATATCATGCGAAAAAAGTGGATCTTGAATGGATCTAAGATCCCAAATGTTCTGGCTAAGATCTTTGCACAACAAGCTACAAAAGCTAGAAATGAAAGCATCCTAATGCTACCTTTGATACACATGAACTTGACAAAGCATTCAAGAGACAAAAGAAACTAATGAAAGATACTGATGGTGGCCAAAAATAGCAGCAAACAGGCCATGGAACAACAGCCTACCACTTTTGGATAGCACCTAAGATCATACACAAGAGCTTGAAGACAATACACAAAGCAATGCTCACAATGGGGGAAGAAACTATGACAATGATCTATTGATCTCTCTCAACAATACAAAAAATTTCTCTAACATGTTTCTCCACGCATTCTCTACTATTTATCAATGAGGAAGATGACTCTCTCTCCTCTCTCTAAAAGGTACTTGACCCTAAATATTCCCTTATATAAGAAAAATAGCTAAAAATGACATATATGGCCAAAATACATCAAAATGAGACCATTTTGAAGGATTTGAAGTTTGACACTTCTTCATACTGAAAAAATACTGTAAACAAAAACCTTTAGGCCTGGTTCACACGTGTGAAACTCCAGTACCAAAACTATGTACAAAAATTTCCAACTTAGGCCTCAAACTAGCTAGGAAATGTTGACAATTTTCACAGACTCTACTCTCTTTATAATGAGGTGGGGATTCTCCCGTTGACATATTGGGTTTAGTTTACCAGGTTCTCTCTTTTCCTCTTGCTTCACACGACATGGCTTGGGGGCTAGATCCAGTTTTGATCTAGGATTGATTGGGTGGTTTGGCTCCATAGTCTCTCCTATTGTGTTCTCCTATCCTCATCTTAGAGACAATCCTTTTGGGTTCTTACATTGGTATCAGAGCACGACTAAGATGCGGTCTTGGAGTAAGGATGAGAGAAATTACTATTTGTGTGCAACAATGAGGCCGGACAAAAACTCATTTTCGTATTTTTAAAATGCTTTGGAGGTTTGTCGCAAAGCTTACAAAGCAGTTCACGCAATTGGAAACTCACGGCTTCAACAAATGCATGCATGACTTCAGAAAGACCCAACATTACCGGGATCCTTACAGGGTCGAACTGTTTCTCCAGATGTTTTAAATGCAACTGCTTGGCTAAAGCATTTCATAGATGTGCACGGAGAAAAATTGCCTAATTCCTTATATTTTCACTTGCCGGATAATTTTACAAAATTAGAAATATTTTTGATGTACAAAGAGTTTGCAAAAACAAAAAATGTTCCCTATTTGAGTTACTCATATTTTCTTAGAATTTGGAAAAGAGATTTTGGACTGGTAAAGATTCCCAAAAAATCACGAATGACAATATGCTCCACTTGCGAGTTGTTAAAGTCTGCAAAACAACTTGCAAAGACCAATGACATCGTAAGATTGATCCATTTTCCTCATTAAATTTTTTGGAATCAAGTATTCAAGCAACTTATCATTTTTTTGATGAGTTTGATCAGCATTGGTGGATGGACTTTTTCGAGGAACAAAAAATCAGTTTGCTCAATCTTGAACATACATCAACAACTGATGAATTTCATTGGGCTCATAAATTAGGAACATCAACTACGACTGTCGAACCTTCAGATCTTCCTCGAGATAATGATTTCATGTAGCTTGTGCAAGGTGAGGAACGTGAAATTTATGTGGGCTCAAGGAAGAATAGGAAAAGTGTAAAAGCTGCAAAAATGAAATGGCGTGTTGATTTGAATGAAATCCAAATTGGAAGCCTTGTTGCACTTATAGCTTTAGAAAACAATGAAGGACATCCATTTTGGATTGCCAAAGTACTTGGTTTTATTCAAAATAGCAATCAAACAAATTGTACTTTAAAAAAAAAAAAGTGCAAATATAATTTAAGTTATTTTGTATATCAATGGGATTTCGAGTTTCAAAAATCATTTGTTCTCTTGAATTATTGTTTAATTTATAATTATGATGGTTTTATGAAGTTTGCAACAAAAAACTTTAAGCTCTTTATTTAATATGCATTTTTTGGCTTTTTTTTAAAACAAAATTTAGAGATTTATTTAAAAAATCCATGATTTTGGCCTAAAACTAGGACCATTAAAAAACACCAAAAAAGATTACTCTTTTTCAGGTCAAAGTCCCAAAACAAATGTCATCGTGTTTTCTTTAAAAAGAGGAGTGAAGTGGTGGGATTAAACTCTATTTGGGAATCTGTGGATTGCATAGTTTTTGGAAGAGAACTAGCTGTGGTATAGAAATGAGATTTGGTCTGAAAGTAATTGTGGATAGATTTAGAGTAAGATACCTAATAACTTTTCAAATAAAAAAAATTCTCTAGGGATTGTGTGGACAATCTGGAACTAGAACATGTTTGATATTTGAATCATTATCTATAAGCGGTATAGTGAAAGGTCAAAGGTTACTAATTCTATTTTAATTGGAATAGAAGTAAGTTTGATCAGAATATAAGTCTAAAAGTTTTGTATTGGATCAACCTAATCTTAGTTTTAGTACTAGGATCGGAGAGGGGTTGATTAGTGAGAGAAATTATGTAATTAGAGGTAAGTGGGATTGGAAAACTGTTGAGAGTGAATGTTATTTGTTTCAGAGATTTCCCGGATATATTATTTACTCATGAGAAATAGAAAATATTTTGTAGCTGAGTTACAAGATCTCAGTGAGATATGTGAGTAACATATGTGGGTTCTGGAGGAATCTGCCAGCTAAGAATGCATTTATGTACTGGGTCATAGTGAGATTATTCACATATGTGCACGATTAATCTTGTATGAATCTGTTGTTTATTCCTGGTTACTAGGGTTATTTGGTGCACTTAACCTAGTCGGTGAACATGAACATGTGATCAAGTATTGTTTTGATAGATACTTGCAGAGTTAACAAATTTTTGGATTGGAGATTTCTGGATTAACTTATAAATGGTTTGGATAAGGATCTTAATGTGGTGTCATACTAGTATAATTGAGATCTGCACCTAGATATTTGAGATTTCTAAATCATTGGCAATTAACTTGAGTAGTTGATTACTCCAAGATGAAGGTAATTAGTAAAACAATCAGTATGATGAGAATTCACCGGGAACTGATGTTTTTTATATTGCTTGTAAGACGCATGATAAGTGAATCATTTGGGTTCATCAATTAAAATTATGTGCATTGGATATACAGTATTCTTGGGATAGATTGTATCCTAGAGCGCTCAATTGGATAATGAATCATAATGAATCCAAGAATAAATGAAGTGCAAGATTCAAATTCTATAACAACTGGTAATTAAAGACTGAACGCATACCAAAATGACAATCATCTTCAACTACAAAAACTTTAGATTACAATCCAGAATCACATCTAGATACCCAAAGTCCTGCTGAATATCAATTCAATTATTATTCTTGGATCCATTATGATTCGTTATCCAATTGAGCTCTCTGGGATACAATCACTAATGAGCTGTGTCCCTTTCTTAACTAAGGAATACTCTATCGCAAGAACACTATATATCCAATGCACACAATTTTAACTGATGAACCCAAATGATTCACTAATCATGTGTCTTACAAGCAATATAATTAAAAAACCATCAGTTCTCGGTGAATCCACATCACACTGATCGCTTTACCAATTAACTTCATCTTGGAGTAATCAAATACTCAAGTTAATTGCCAATGATTTAAAAATCTCAAATGTCTAGGTGAAGAATTCAATTACTAGTATGACACCACATTTAGATCCTTATCCAAATTATTTATAAGTTAATCCATGAATCTTCCACACACAGATTTGTTAACTCTGCAAGTATCTGTCAAAACAATACTTGATCATATGTCTATGTTTGTCGACTAGGTTAAGTGCACCAAATAACCCTAGTAACTAGAAATACACAGTAGATTCATAAAAGATTAATCGTGTACATATGTGAATAATCTCACTATGACCCAGTACATAAACACATTCTTATCTGGTAGATTCCTCCATAATCCACATATGTTACTCACATATCTCACTGAGATCTTGTAACTCAACTACAAAATAATTTCTATTTCGCATGAGTAAATAACATATCCGAGAAATCTCTGAGACAAATAACATTTACTCTCAGCAATTTTCCAATCCAACTTACCTTCTAATTACATAATTTCTTCTACTCAATCAACTCCTTTCTGATCCTAGTACTCAAACTAAGATTAGGTTGATCTAATACAGAACTCTCAGACTTAAATTCTGATCAAACTTACTTCTATTCCAATCAAAATGGAATTAGTAACCTTTGACCTTTTACCATACTACTTGTAGATAATAATTCAAATATCAAACCTGTTCTAGTTCCATATTGTCCACACAATCCCTAAAGAATTTTTTTTTTTCAAAAAGTTCCAATTATGTATCTTACTCTGAATCTATCCAAAATTACTTTCAGACCAAATCTCATTTCTATACCACAGTTGGTTCTCTTCCAAAAAATTATGCAACCTACAGATTTTCAAATAGAATTTTATCTCGCCACTTCACCCCTCTTTTTAAAGAAATTATAAATTTCAATAAAAGTTAGCTAGAAAGATGATATATGAAAATATTTAAATCCAAGAAAAGTCAGTAATAAGTAATTCCACTAAAAGATTCACTCTATTACAACAAAACTTTTCCCTCAAATATTTTCAACCCGAGTGATAGAAACCACATTTCCATTGAAATCCATTTATGCACAGAGATATTCTAGATTTAAGAAATCGAAACACTTTAACCTTAGAATTTTTTGAATTCCAAGTCCATTCCCACAAGTAGTAGTTTATATGACACAACAGTCTTTCAGAAGAATAACTTCATGCTGGAAAGAATCATATAACCCAGTCTGATGTCTATATTTGAGAAATTACTAAGAAGTAAAGGATTAATCAAGAAAGCAAGAAATAGATTTGAGGGCCTCTGATTTTGTAAATAATGAGATACCACATTGGGATCTAGATAGACCTCAAAATTTTCCAAATACCCACATTTGATCAAACGGTTTTTTATTTTTCCCATATTGCGACTAGGTACCAAAACACACCATTGATCATCAGATCTTTACAGGTCTAGAATTCTCTTTCCAAAATTACTAATGTCCCATACCATCAATTTTTTTTTTCCAGAAAATCTCTAACTGCCTTATTTGATATTCTAGAGATCCATTGATCATCTAGCTGTCCTATAATCCATATAGGATATTATCTCTTGTTCCCATAAACTGGAGAATCCATTTATTTGGATGGCTGGCTTAGATGGATACCACAATCCACACTTGATCATGTGATCTAAACAAAAGAATAAACATGGCTCCTCATTACATTCTGATCTATTCTGGTTAATGATAAGCTTCATATCCCACTGGATCCAAGAGCATTAACTCTAGGGATAAGCTTCTATCAATTAACAGATCCAATGTAACCCATGTATCAAATTCTACTTCTAACATCACAATTGACATCCAAAACTGCAATTAACTCAATGTCTTTTCACTTATTGGCTTAAATATTACTTTGTTAAAGACATCTGTAATTAATGAAAAATAAGATTTGGATTCGGGTACTTCTTCCTACACTATATTCACCCCAAAATAATATTGTTGAATAAAGAATTACCTCCAAATACTATGAATTTTTCACTATTAATTATTTAACAAGTATTTCAAAAGCTTTTGGTTTGTTCAATTTTAATGACCTAAAAATCATCAAAACCACAATAACCAACTGATCGGTGGTTTACCGATTTGAAAAGGAGAAAATGAAAAAAAAAAACAGAATTTAACTCCATTTACTAGGAGTACCAATACTCGAGAGTTAAATGGTTGAATTGTTATTCTCACTGTTTGCTATTAGTTACACTTCAGGAATTGAAAGTAGATTAACAAAATTGATCGACTGGGTCAACAAATCATCTACCCCTCAGGTTTCATCTCTTTTCTCCCTTCCAAAAATGGTTCAGGTTAAAGGCCCCAAATTTGTACTAGGAAAAAGTTCAATTTGGTATTAGTAATACAATAACTACTAATGTACCAGACAATTTTGACTGTTTATTTATTAAGTGCCCCACTTAATTACTGGCAAATCCACTTATGGATCAACATAGCAACTATTCCAACATGATTTAAATTATTCTTGGTCTTTATTGATTCCAAAAAACAAAAAATGCTCCTATCAGTTGATAGATTCCAAAATCTACAACTAAAAGCGAAAGGAACTATGACCTTAAACACTGACTGATTTCAACTCAGTAAGATCATCCACTTTACAAGCGATTTTTATTTGATCAATAACCAACAAATTTTAACAAATCCAAAACATCCATGGTTACTTCAAATTTTATGTAAACTGGGATTTTCAAATTTCGTTCGATATGGACTTAAACTGTGAAAATTGATCTAGAGCATCGACTTAGCAGTTTCATAGTTATCATCACATTTCGAAAGGATTCCGAAACATCTGGCATGCATCAGACATGACATGCACTGATTTGTAAAAAAAATCAAATCTTTTAATAAATTGCCTAGAAATTGGAAAATCAGCTTTTTGAACTAGAATTTCTAAAAATAGCTTCATGCATGAAATTTTTTCTGATTGATCTATTGAACACCCATGAACCATGCATCCAAACATGCATAGAGGTCTATCCATACATTTTCATCATCAGAAAAGCATTACATTGAGTTACATGCATGCATGCATGTATCAGAACATTACAGAAAATTTGCAAATCTTAGTTCAAAAATTGCCAAACTTCTGATAGCCATAACTTTCTCTACAGGACACCAAATTGGTCATTGTAAAGCATAGTACGGAGGGAGATAGGTCTAAAAGACACTTGCTACATCACCCTACCACCTAGGCTTCACACGTGCAATCTGTAATTGATCCAGATTCAATAGGAGGGCGCACTTCTGGAAGGTAAAACTTTTCAAAAATCCATCTCCAACCCAATATACCTCCAATAAGAGGTTACAAGCACTCTTATAAGGTTCATTAGAGAGGCATAGAGGCTTCTATCAGGTCTAGCAAGCAATCATAGGCTCAGATCATGCCAAAAATGCATGTTTGGACTCCTTCAACAAGCAAAACTTCAACACAATGGTGCCTAAGCCTTGTGAAAAATGCAAAAATAAGCTTGGTAGAGGCCAAAAATCTTGTATATAGATAAACACACATGTGTGGAGCCTGTTCCCACGTGTGAAAATAGTGTACTTGTCATGTACCATAATCGTATAGGTTGTACATATGATTTAATTCAAGTTCTAGTGGCTAAAAAGGCCAAAAACTAGTTTTCTAGACATATGACACATGGCATCAATCTATTGATTGCATGAGAGCCACATTTGGCCATAATCAATGTGAGACACCAATCTTGGTTTTGGAAGCAATTTTGAGTGATTCTCTCCATTTGTCTACATTTGTTTTGATTGTTTTGAGATTCTATCAATGTGTACTTGATTTTCAGGTTGGATTCCATACTCAGACAATGTTTCACACGTGTGAAACCAAAAAGTACACCTACCTTCAATTAATGATTGTTCTTGTTAGGATTTTGTGTCTAGAATTGATCTAGATTGATCTTAATCTCAAGTAGATTGATAGATCAAGTAATCTGACAACCAATCCCTCTTGAGGATCAGATTAGGATCCACTCTTGGTCCTTTTTGTACTTTTCCCACATGGTATCAGAGCCTAGTACAAGAGGTTTTGTTAAAATTGATAGGGTTAATCCAAATCAAAGCCAAAATTAGCAGTTTTTTGGAAACTAGTCAAATTTTGTGTAGCGAGTTGGATTTGATAGCTATCCTCAAAATTTTTGGTCCAGATCTTGTTGTGGGCTATAGGAACCCTTTTCACACGTGTGAGGCCGTACAGCTCCGGTTTTGACTGAGAAATTTCAAAAATTTGTAGAATTTGACTCACATACCCAATTTGAGTGATTTTTGGTGCAAAATCAAGCATTTTCTATAAAGAATCTAATTCCTTGATTAGTTCTTGGATTAGATCAGCCAAGAAATTAAATTTGAAGCTTGAATTAGGTGAATTAATTGATTATCTCTGATTTTTCGAGTGCATGTTGAAGTTGAGAGAGATTTTGCTAAAAATCATAGATTAAGGAGTGATATGCGAGGTGAGAGATTTTAATCCATTGTACCATCACTCTAGATTTGTTCAAGAGTGATAGGGTCAAGTTTAGAAGCATCAATTTGCTAGAAAACATCCTTGGATCTGTCCTCCAAGTGAAACCTTTGAGAGTTTCTAGTGCATATAGAGCATCTATGCAAACCTTTTGTAGAATTTGACATAGATTGCCTTAAATTGAGAGTTCTAGAAAAGAGATTGAGATCCAAGTCACATTGTTCAACCCTACTCAATTTGTTTGAGTGATTGTAAGGTTTGAAAAGAGTCATTAAGGTGTCTATGGCAAATGTGTAGAGAGAGATCCAATTTTCTAAGAGTTCCTTTCTTTGTAGAAGGCAAGATCTAGAAGCTCATTTTGTGTTGTTATTGGTGGAGAGTTTGTCTCTTCCCAGGTGATCAAATCTTTCTAAGTGGCACTAGCTCTTTGAAGCACAATATCTTAGTGAGAAAAATCACAACTTTTGATTTTGAATTTCATTCCAAGTCTTAAGAGGTAGAGTAATTGGTGGAATCCAATAGGGGTGATTGAATCAATTTGTTGAGCAAAAATTGACATAGTATGTATGAAACTCAAATTAGTTCTATTCCACTTTCTTTGTGAGAGTGTGACGGTCAATTTGTGATCCCATTGGATGATAGAATGAGGAGGAGTCCATATTTGAGTATTCATGCATGGTTGAGATCTTTGTGAATCTCTAGTTGTCTAAATTTTTAAGCTTTGTGAAAAATTGGTGGTATAGTTTGTTTTCAAATCAAATCAAATTCATTCTAAATATCAAGAGTGAGATTATTTGGGTCAAGAGTGAGTTTAAAAGAAGTTATTAAGTTTGATTTTCATGTATTTGAAACAAAACCCATCTTTTGTTCAAGAATCTCAAGTGTTGAGAGAACTAGTCAAGTGAAAAGGAAAATCTAGGTGTCAAATCTTTTTCATATCCATTTCAACTTTTAAAAGAAATAGTCATTGGTATTTGATGAGTCCAATAGGAGATTGGATCTGATTTCTTTAGTGATTTGATTCAAAGATTGCGTGCTTTTGTCTTAGTGATCAAAGCAAAGTTTCCAAGTGACTAGTCATTACTGTGAAGATTGATTCTTAGGTTTGTGAGCTAGACCTTTTGTAGATCCTTCTAGATTGTTGAAGATGTTCAAATCTAGTCTCTTGAAAGTGACAAATTACATTTGTAGAATCATATCACGGGTTTTTATTCACATGGCATCAATAGGTGGCATCTTATTGAAGGAAAGAAAGGATCCTGAGTGCAACCTTTGTGGCAAGGGAGGATATTTTTTCTCAAGATGCTACAAAAAGAAGACCAATCCATCCAAGGAGAACCAAAGCAAGGGGGCCGAGGTGAAGGATGGAGCTTCAAGTTCAAAATGCAAATACAAGAAGGACAAGTCCAAGGAAAGGTGTTTCCTTTGTGGAAAGGTGAATGAGGCTTGGAGTCTCACAAGGGCTTGCAAGATTTGTCTTCAAGAGTCCATCACAACACATGTCAAATCTTTTGAAATTTTTCATTTGGAAGTGCATTGTTTGGTTCAAGATGCAAAGATAGATGTCACTTTCATGAAAGTAACTTGGATTTATTTTATGTCCTTGGAAAGTATTTTGCTTGGAACTTTGGACAAGTTCAAACTTATTGTTATTATCCAAGAGAAATCAATCAAGAATAAGGAGCAATCACAAAACGAAAATAGTTTCATTTATGCTCTCATGTCAACTTATGAACAACCATTTTGCTTTGAAGAGATTTTTGTATCTCAAAGGTGGATTAAGGCAATACTAGTTGAGTGTGATGCCTTAAAAGATAGCAAAATATGTTTTCCTTGTAAGCTTACATTAGTTATGAAGTCAAGGAAATGGAAATATCCTCATAATGTAGGATCTTTTGGTTTCAATAAGATCATGAATGATGTGTTCATTCATAAAGATGAAAATTGTAAGTTTTCAATCTTAAAGGCAAGTTGTAAACTTCTTATGAGAATATGTGAAGCATCCAAAGTGGACACTTATATCCATAAGCAAGTACTTAGCCATATTGAGATGGAAATGCCTTTTGATTTCAATATTAGAAAAATCATGCCAAGTTGTGGTGATTTTTGGACTTATGTTTCTAGCATAAGTAATTTTGATAATCATAGGAAGTGCATATTGTGTGGTCATAGTTGTTGTGATCATTATGAGACATGGAGGTCTTGGATTTCCATCAAGAAGGAGCACCATGAAGAGGATCTTAAAGAATCATCTCAAGGTTCAAGTGTGCCAAGGATTGAGGAGGAGAGATCTTCTCAAGTTGTGATTCCAAAAAGAAACTCAAGAACTATGGTTGATTCCATGTGGCTCACATTTCAAGGGAAAGAGGAGCATATCTCATGTGGTATACATCTCATACTTATTTCTCTTATGTCATTTGATAAATCAATTTGCTTTAGTGAGATCATTGAAATCTCAAACTTGGAGTAAAACCATACTAGTTGAGTATGAAGTCTCTCTTGAGAACATAGATGATGTTCTTAAAAGGTTGAAATTGATTTTAAATCAATCAGAAAGCAAATGATTATTTCATCAAATGTATGCTCTTGAGTCATGCAAGAGCAAAAGTGATTTGTTCACTCATAGTTTGAAAATTGTATTGAGGCAAATTGTAAACTCTTTATGAGAGTAACTGAATCATCTTCTAAAGACACTTATCTCCATAATGAAGTATTTAGCCTCATTGGATCAGATATTAGCATGGTAAACAAGCATGAATATATGATGCAAACACTTTGTTATTATAGCATGCATAGTCTTGCCAATTTGGATGAGTCTAATTCTCTAGATCGTGGTAACATGATGCTAGATCTTTGTGATCCTAATAAATCAAGAAGAAATATTTATTTTCTCACGAAGGAGCATGCACATGAAGAAGGAGCAAGCCTCAAAGTCAAGCATCTACATGAAATTTGGAAGGAATCAATTTTGGAGGTGCTAGGATGGTGCAAAGCTCTCAAGCTCATCAAAGATGTCAACATCAAAGAAGCACTATCATGGATATGGTGATTTCAGATCAACATCAAGCTCATTGGCTGATCTTCACACCTTTTGAACCAGCAAAGACCATTTCAGCCCATGGAGTCAAGTTCAAGATCATCACGTTTTCCATCAAGCTAGATTTTTGAGGAGTGTGAAAAATACAAAAATAAGCTTGGTAGAGGCCAAAAATCTTGTATATAGATAAACACACATGTGTGGAGCATGTTCCCACGTGTGAAAATAGTGTACTTGTCATGTACCATAATCATATAGGTTGTACATATGATTTAATTCAAGATCTAGAGGAAGAAATCTTCATGAGGCATCCTGAAGGATTTGAAGATCCCAACAATCAACAATATGTCTGTCGGTTGCATAGATGCATTTATGGTCTAAAACAGGCATCACGAATTTGGTACAAGAAGCTCGACAGTCTTCTGAAGTCTTAGACTTCAATCCTACACAACCAGACTATAATGTCTATATAAAAAGATTAGGAAAAGATTTTGTGATACTGACTATTTTCTATTTGATTCCCTTGTGATAGGAAATTCTTTGATGCTGATCAAAGACACGAAGACTCAGATTTTTGAAAATTATGAAATCACAGATCTAGGAGAAGCAACAAAATGCCTCGGGTTGGAGATCAGAAGAGATCGAATAAAAGACAAAATGCACTTGATTCAATCTAAATATGCTAGAAAATGCTCAAGCGGTATCACATGATGGACTGCAAAGAAAAGGCCACACCAATGATAGCTGGAGCCAAGCTGACGAAGCAAGATTGCCCAAAAATAGAAGAAGAAAACCAAAAGATGGAAGGTATACCCTACCAAAATCTAACTGGTAATCTGATGTACCTTACAATTTGTACCAGACCCAATCTAGCTTTCTCCATTTACGCCTTAAGCCAATTCTCTTCCAATCTTGACATGGCACATTGGCAAATGGCAAAACGAATCCTACAATATCTGAAGGGTACCTAAAATATGGGATTAGCCTACAGAGCAGGTTACATAGAACAACTATATACTTACTGGATAATACTTCACATATATATGAATATACAGAACATACACAATAGATGTATGAAGTAGTCTGATGTTAGTAAGCAATAAAGACGAAATACAGACAAGAAGTTCGCCTGCGTTGGAGATGAGTTCTGTGATCAGGTACCATAGAGATCCACAAGTCCGCTAGTAAGCAAGACATCCACTCGTGAGAGAACTCTATTTCTCTCACGCCAACACACTGCATGGATTTGCATGCAGTGCTTCAAGAATTAGAGAAAATCAATAGATGATCTTGTAGCCATTGTGCACATGTCAATTTATGATGTATGATCTTGAATGCAAATATGTCTACTGTTATTCGTCTGTCTGATTCTCTCATTCATTTCAATTCCGCACATTGGTTGAACTTGTTGAATGCTACATTAATTTACAAAAATGTAGATCAGCAGTGCCTGACTACATTCTGGAGGATTGTAGGAGTGATTCAGCTGGCAGTGTCCAATGACCACATCTGAACTCCATCCGAATCACATTGAATCGTGGTTGCCTCGCCTTCGCGACTGTTTTGCAAAACTTTCGCGATCGCGATAGACGCTTTTCATCAGTGGTATCTAGGCAGGCAAGGTGACCTATGCCCCACTTTGAGGGGGAGTGTTGGAAGGGGCAAAAGGCTCCATGATTTTGGTGCAACCTCTGAACCAGAAAGGTTAAGTTGCATCACGGTGCAGCCTCTGAACCAGAAAAGTTAAGCTGTATCCGTTGAAGGCCCACCAAATTCCTACAAAATAATCATAGTACTTAAGTTAGATGAGTCAGAAATTGTGAAAGGACAAAAGATGGAGAGGATTAATATAACTCTCATAAATGGTGCACTATCACAAATAGAGGACCAAGAAGAATTCAAATTCAGTGTCCAGTCAGAAAATGATATATGGTGGTTGGTAGCATTTCAGGTAACTAGCCTCATTATTACATTACATTCTTTGAATAGCATTAATTCTTTGTAAACTAAGTTTGATTAATTCTTTGGACAGGTGTTGAAGGAGGATCATGATACATTGTTGAATATACATTCCAATATCCTTTTAATAATTAAGTGTGATTTTAAAATCCAGTGAATTATGATTGACGAATCATAAGATCCTGAATATTCATGGTTCAAGAATCGATGGTCCATTGCTTTATGCAAGATTTGAACTAATAACACACATTATGTGTTGTTCATGAGTTTGAGTATCAATCTATCATTATTTTTTTAATTTAAATATTTTGTTTTTATTATTTTTCAACATTTTAATAAATTTTCTCCTTGAAGTGACGTCAAAGATAACCGTTTAGCTTTGTCCCAAAGTTGCAAGTTAATGTGATCATATGCTCAATGCTTAGTGTCATGTTCAAGAACATGAAGGAAATTCTTTACTCTTCCTAGAATTCTGGACCTAATAGTTCTCAAGTATGTTCAATTTCACTATGACATAATACTCACATCTTCCTTGCTCAACCCCAGTGAACTCTTGGGTGTTAGGAACCTTGTGAAAAGTAGTACTAAGACAACAAATGAAAATATCACTCAAAATAGAGCTTGAATTATTCGGTGATGTGGATATGCAAGGCCTTGTATAGCTCAAATTTTCTTTGTTGCTAATCCCATCACTTCTATCTCAAGGTTATTCATTATTAAATTCTTGAAATGTCGAAATAGATGCTTAAGATTTTCATATACATTCAAATATGCATATGGGCAGCAACAAACCAAATACTTTCCTAAAAAAATTTCCAACAGAGATTGGGACTAAGAAACACACGTAAGCTAGTTACTCAATAGATTTTATTACATTTGTTAGGCATTGGTAGGAGGAATTGGAGGCATATGGAGCTGAAACATGATGCGTGCTTGCTATTGATCCCCTTTCGCATCATCAATCTATGTTACAATCCAAGGGAAATGTAGGGTATAGTTAGGTTGCCAAGGATTCTATTGTTGAAATTGTCTTCTCTCTCTCTCTCTCTCTCTCAGCCACGTTCACTGAGAGCCGTCTGTGAGAACATAAAGCTCGCAGTGTTCGTGTTAGAGGTATTCCAAACTCTCAAAATGCTGTCAAAGAAGCTGAGAAGTTTTTGGAAGGAAATCTTCAACACCATAGCAAAGGTATGGAAACTGCCTGGCGACCTAAGAAGGACCTGGATACTCTTGTCATCCACTTCACATCAGTGTCTCACTAGCGTGAAGTTTTAGAGAAGAGATTCAAATTGCAGGATACCAAAGTCTACCTGGATGAAGATCTTACCTTCATCCAAGTTCAAGAACGTAAGAAGGCAAGACAAGAAGCTCTATCAACTGGCAAGCGGCTTATCTATCATGATGGTATTATCAGACTTGTCGATCGGAAGCCTATAGTTAATGAGAAGATTTTTGAGATAGAGTCTGAGATAGAGAAATGAAGAGATGTCCACGAAAACATTGAAATGCATGTATAATGTCTCTCACGGTGCTACATCTAAACACCCTTGTTTGTACTGCATGAAAAATGACAAAAGATGTTACTAGGAGTACAGGAATTACTAGAGAATATGCAGATCCAAACTGGAAATCTGTGCTACCTATCCCCTTGAAAAATGTGCATGTTTGCACTCTTCATGCAGAACTTAGATTAGTAGAAAAGATCATTTATTTTCATATAGTTTTTGCTTGGAATAGTAAGCCAGCGTCATCCGCAAAGAAAGCTATCTCTCGATTAGAAGATGTGTTATCAAAAGCAGGACTTCATAAGGGACATGTCAAAACTCAAAAAGATGAAAAGCTTTAAGGAAAGACTAGAAATATGCCAACTAAGCCAAGCATAGGGGGAGCAGAAGCACATCGATTCCTATCAAATCATACTGGTAAGGCTTCTAATGTTCAACACTCAGTCTGGACAAATATCATTGCTGCCACTCAGGACTTCGAGAAGAGCGGCAAAACTCGAGTACTAAAAGTTGATGTATGGAAGAAGCTTGATAGTATGATTGCTATTCTAAGATAAGATAAATACTATGATATTGATATAAAAAAATTTCAAAGGACTTGTGTCGAGTTTGTTGATGCAGTATCAAAAGCATGGAGAGAAGATCACATCATTCATTACATGGTTAGTGTAAATTCTTCAAGATGCTTTCAATTTTTCATATATATTTAGATCCAAGCATAAGACTGACATTATGGTTTTGACATCTACAGCACATACTAAGAGATCATACAGCATTTTTTGCAAACACATATGGAAGCCTGAGTGTTTGGTCATCACAAGGGATGGAGAAGTCACATTGGCAAGCACGGGCAACATTTCATCGAAATACACATCATGGAGGAACCAATGAAAAATGAAACTACATTTGTCAATTGTTTCAGTGGTTCTACCACAGAGTTCAGATTCGACATATAACAAAGTCCACACAATACAACAAGTTTAGAAAAGCATGCAAGTTCATACAGGAAGATAAAATTAGATGATTGTTGAGTAGAAGATAACAAAGACATTCAGTCATCATTGTCATCAAATCGTGACATGTTCAGAATTGCTTGCAACTTCATGGAAAAAGAGAGAGGAGAAATACTCAATGTAAATGTATTGATTGTATTATAACAAAATACAAAGTGTTCACTATTCATCATCAGCTTTTGTGTCAACTTCTATGGCTATATTGTCATGAAGAAATTATCTGCTAGAGTATACGTCTAATAGATGTGCATTATCCTTATTTCCACTAAGTTCAATATAATTAGAGTACAATAAATAATGGGAGCTCCTTAAAGGAACATTCCCATCTAAAAAAACCTAGAATGTTCAAAACATAAGATCTTTTAACGAAAATGATTTTATTCGTCTTAACAAATCTATGTCCTCCTAGATAAAATGATAAAGTTTTAACTGCCATTATCAGAGTCTCTCCAACTGGGCTCAACTTCGAATGAGCAATACAGATACCACCTCGTCTTGTAGCAAAGTCATCATTATCATGAGAGCATCCTACAATATAAAAATGAGTTGAAAAAAAAATACATTCAGCAGTTAAGAACAATCTAATGCAAGGAAGTTTAAACACTTACACATTCTTCATCATCACCAGCAACCAGATCAAGATGATCAATATTATGACCACCTAGGAAGAAATGGACAAGATCAGTATAATGCATGTAGGAGAGTGAACCTATGGAGAGAACAAGTATACTGAGTATATCCCTGAATCTAACATAATGTTCATAAAATACTTCAGAATTGGGTTGTGCAGTCTTGAAAACATGTAAATATGGTCGAAATAGGCTGTGGAAGTAGTCTAGGTTGTCAGTAATTCCAAATTCAGTAAGAAATGCACTTAGCCGGAATCTCAAGTAGATCCTGAGGACAAGGCCATGGTACTACGACAGATATCGCACCTGTACACAAGGGAGACAATACGAAAAAAAAAAATTGTAAAGAGCACGCACAAGAGGGATATGTATGGCAGATAGAACCAAGATATCGCATAATAGGCAACACAAAGCGCCCACACAAGAGCGATATGCCATGAAATTCAAGAAAAAAAAAACAAAAAATTAATCGGGTTGCGTGCCTTTTAAAGGGAATTTTTTCACACGTCCAGTCAGTCAACGGACACGTGTTGGCTCCCGATTGGTTTGCACGCTTTGGCACGCGTAATGTGATAGCTAAACACGTGTGAAATGACATCAGAACACGTGTGTCATGTTCATTGGTTGGATGGACAACAAGTGTCATTTTTCTATTCGTACGTACGATCGCACACGTGAGAGATGACACCCTAACATGTGTCGCTAGATCATTGGTTGGATAGTCGCCGTGTGTCACTTTTATACTATTTGATAGTTCGCACGTGCGACAAGACGTGCTTTCACATGTGCGTACCGCGATATATAACTCACAAACTATGAGACATTTCTTTGACTTTTTTTTTTTTTCCTTCACATATCGCACTTGTGCACCACCTTCTTATTCGCTATTCTACATATTGCCTTCCCCGTGCACAAGTCCGATATCCTCGCATACGTGTCTCCTCATATCGCACTTGTGCGTCTCTATTCTATATTTACTGATCTCACTTATACTTTCCTCCTACAGGTTCGATATACCATACAAAATTTCCATACATATCGCTCTTCTACGAACACTTTGGATCCCTCCCCTTCCTATCTTGCTGATCACGCACAAGTGCGATATCCCTCAGAATACCTCTATGGAGAGGAGAAAGCAAACAAAGAGGGAATTTTTCTCTGTTGGTGCATCTTCAGCCCCTGTCGTTGCCATTACCCCTCCCATTCAAATTAGAAGGCGCAACCGAAGCAAGTGGCTCTCTGATATTTGTAAGTATCAGAGATCAACCAATCTGCTGATTCAAAGAGCTCCATTCTACCATGTTGTCCGTCACATTACTAGGAATGATCTCGGTCAATTTGTCAGATTCACTCCCTCGACTCTTCGGTGCCTTCAGGAGGCTGATGAGGACTATATGAGCCTTTTTTTTAAAGATTCATTTTTGCTAGCTATACATGCTAAGAGAGTAACCATTATGCCTAAGGATTTCCAACTATTGATGAGGATGCGGGAAAGGTATTCCACGTTACACATGTCTCAACCGGCTGATCCATTAGATAGGATTGACCTCCCTACCAAGCGGCCTAGGAAGCAGCCAGCCCCCAAGAGAGTCCCGAAGAAAGTTAGGAGGGCCAATACCACATATTCTCCTCAACTTAACCCTGTTGGTAATGTAGATATTGATGCACTAGATATGATTGTAAATATAGCTACATCCATTTTGGACAATCCTGTCATTCTTGTAGATATTGCTCATCCACCTCCTCCTCCTCGTTCAAATATTTATACATATATAGATTTGAATGATTATCTTAAATTTGAGAGTGACATAGCCGATGCTGTAGATAGAATTGGAGTTCCATTTTGTTTTAGACTCAGAGGAACTTTTTTTATTTTGATATTTTTCTATATCCTACATCATTTCTTAAAGGGTTTTTTTGATATTGAAAACTCCTCTAAAGCACACTCACCATCATTGGCCGTGTAGATCACCCTTTTGTCATCTCCATATGCAATTAACAAGTGAAATACTCCATGCAAAAAGTCATGTGTGAGCTTGCTCCACTACCAATCCACCATGAATCAATATCTCCAACAATAGAACTCAAACATGAAGACATCACAAAAGCATCATCATTTGTGTTTTGAGCATCAACACCATCCTCATCAAGAATTAGATTACCTTGCTTGTCTCCTTGATCTTTTTTCTTTTTGTAGAAATCACTTGCAAAATGACCTTTGATGCCACAATAGAAGCATTTCAACTTTGACCTATCTTTCTTCTTACTAAAAGAAGAAGGCTCACCCTGAGCTTGTCCTCTGAACCACTTGCCCTTACCTTTGCCCTTGAACTTTCCCTTGAACATGGCCATCTCATCTTGAGATGTCGATGTAGATCCACCTCTTGCTTGAAGCCTATACTCCTCATTGATCAAGATCTCTTGAAGATCCACCAAACTTGGCAAAGTTTTTTGAATAGTAATACTTTGTACAATGTTAGCATGATCATTCAACAAAACATTAAGAATAACTTGAACAAGCTCTCCTTCCTTAATGCTCTTATCAATGCAAGCTAACTCATCACTTAAAGCCTTCACTCTCAAAACAAAAATACTAAGACTCTCTTCTTTCTTTTGAATTCTTTGAAAGATTTGTCTTCTTAGAGTCAACATTCTAGAAGTAGACTTGGGTGCATAAAGCTTCTTCAATGCCTCCCAAGCCTCTCGAGATGAATTGCTCTTACCAATCTCCTTGAGTAGCTCATTCGTAGCATTCATCTTGATCATGTGTAGAGCTTTCTTAGCTCTCTTGTCATACCTCACTTGATCTTGATGAGCCAAGGGCCTCTCTTCCAACCCTACAACAATATCCATCAACTCTTGCATTTCAAGAAGTGATTCCATCATCACCTTTCATGTAGAGTACTTGCTTGAGGTAAGCCTGTCATTGTCTTCCAACATGAATCCACTCATTGTAGCCATATTGCAATGACCTAATCTTTCTCTTCCAACCTGTTCCAATGCACAAAGCACTCTTTTGAAATACAACAAATGTTTCCAAAAATAAATCACAAAGATATGGAACCTCTCAATTCTCCTCTAGCACTTATCACTAGCAAATCAACACATAGAATGTAGAAATCTCGATCAACCTATGATCTACCAACAATCTAATGAATGTTGTCACTTTATAAGATTGAAATACAATCTATTGGCAACCTCACAAAATCTTGTCACTTTCTAAGATTGAAATACACTCTATTGAAGTCCAGTAACCTCACAAAATAGAAATCCAATCAAAATTAGGATTTTGACAAAATCACAAAATATTGAATATTTCAAATTCTACATGCAATTGCCTAAAACTTGATATAGAATCTTGTAGCCTCCAATGAAGCAAATAGGCCAATTCCAGTAAGCCAAGTGTGAAATTGGAATTCCTCAAGTTCATAGACCTAAATTGAGTTTTGATCTACAAAAGATCAATTCTACATATGCAAAATCCTTGATTTTTGAGTAGAAACTCTTCTAGCATGCTCTAGAGATAGAAACTCCTCCAAATCCTTGATAAATGTGACTAATCCTTTCACAACCTGCAACACAAGCTCTGATACCATGTGAAGATTTTGTCAATCATTAAGATCCAAAATCATCTCTTGATCTTTGGTTGGAAGGATGTCACAATTTACACCATTTACAATGTAGAAAATCAAAATCTACTTAATGAAAGAGATACAAACTCAATAAAATATTGATCAAACATCAAACTTAAGATATTATGAATTTTTTGTCCTTACAAAAACAGTAAGCTACTGTATTTCACACGTGTGGATCCGAATATAACAAAATATGAGCATTCTACACACAAGATTGCAAAATACCAAGATAGTGCACCAATGGACCAACCCAAGAGAACTCACGTATAAGCATGAAATGAGATGAGAGAGTCTCAATGAAGAATACTTTCTCGCATGAGTTTACATCCTTTTATAATAGGTCCATGCATCATTAATGAACTTGGTTTTCCTCCATAACAAAAACCCTACTATTAATGTGGACTAGATTCAATGTCTCCAACATTCAAATTTGAATCTACTAAACTCGACCTCCTACTATTTTCCTCACTTCTAAAAGTGGTAATTCAAATGCTTTTAGACTAATATAACTTTGAAAAGTCAAACTCTTAAAAACATGGATGAACCTCCATTAGATTTGGTGCTAGCAATATGCACATCTAAGTGTATGAGCTCAAGAGGATGAGATAACTTTGTGACGGAGTTAGGAAACACCTTCGTATGTGCCTTGGATAAAGCACAAGCTTCAAAAACCTTGTCTTCCTTACCAATAGACCTTGGTAGGCCTAAAGCATACTCCTCCTTGATCATAGCGTCCATGGAACCCGAGTTGACATGTCCAAGTCTTTTGTGCCATAAAGTGAAGGTAGATATCTTGCTCTTCTCGGCCAACATGACAACATTAGTATCCACAAATGCATCCAACTTATAAAGTTTGCCAAGTCTAGTGCCCTTAGCCACTATCTTACCCTTCTTCTTGATGAAACATTCATTTGAAGCAAAGTCAACATTGAAACCATTGTCTACCATTTGGCCAACACTTAGTAGATTCTTTGTTATTGTAGGAATGTACAAAACACCTTCTATGTTGATCTTTTTGGAAGATCCTAAGCAAAGGGGAATGCTACCAACTCCTTCGATCTTACAAGCTTCATCATTTGCTATATAGATAGACTTTATAGGTCCATCATAAGATAAAAGAGAAGAGAAAAACTCCCTTTTGCTAGTCATGAGTGAACTAGCACCCAAGCCAATCCACCAAGGATCTTCTCCTTTGAAGCTTGTTGAAGAAAATATGGACATCATGAGAGAGTCCTCATGTGAACTCTCCTCCTCCTCCTCTTTGCTCATGTTGGCTTAGCTTTGATCTTGTTGGATTTATTCCCTCTAGCTCTTCTAAATCCCATTTGAATCTGCCTCCATTCATGCTGCATATTTACTAACATTGTCATGCAGTCTGCATATTTACATGCAAATTCGCACAAACAAAGAAAAGGCGAAAGAATCGCGACACTGTGTTTCTACACAGTTTAAGGTGACATGCGAAAAGGGGACACTATCTTACAAAATGCCAAAAGTGCCCTAAAAAGCTAAGGCACCCTGTAAATCTTATCCTAAGGCCATTCGTAATGTTAGAATTTAGCAACTTTCACATGGTTTTTGATGAATATTAGACATCTATGTGGATCCACATGTGTGAGGACCCGTCCACATGTATCTCCAATGAGTTCAAGGCCTTTTGTGAGGAGGAAGGGATCGAGAAAGAGACTTCTTGTCCTTACACTCCTCAACAAAATGGAGTTACTGAAAGAAGGAATAGAACATTATGTGAATCTTCTAAGGCTTTAAAATTGGATGCTTGTTTGCCCAAATCCTTTTGGAGTGAATCTCTTGTATGTGCAAACTACTTGATGAATAGGGTGTCTTGCAAAGCAATTGAAGGCAAAACTCCTTATGAGATGTTGTATGGAAAGAAACCCAATCTTAATCACTTGAAAGTTTTTGGGTGTATATGTTATGTGCATGTGCTATTGGAAACAAGAACCAAGGAGGATCCATCTTCCACAAGAGGGATCATGCTTGGATATGCAAGCTCAAGCAAGGGCTACAAAATCTATCTCCCATCCTTGAACAAATTTGTTGTTTCAAGGGATGTTATATTTGATGAACATCATATGCATATACTTGAAGAAGGCTCAAGTGCTCGAACAATCAAGAAGAAGATGGCCGAGGAGCAAGATCTTGATTTCGAGGAGGAGCTCATGGAGGAGCAAGCACCAAACCCACCTATCACACCAAGGAGATCTTCAAGGGCGAAAGTGGAGCCATCAAGGCTCGCATATCAAGGCAAAGGGCAGCAAGTTGAGGGTATCTCATCCACTTCTTATGCCTTATCTAGTTTTGAAGAACCATCTAATGTTAAAGAAGCATTGAACTCCAAAGAATGGTATAAAGCTATGTTGGATGAGTATAATGCCTTGATTGAGAATTTTGGCATTCGCACCGAGCCTGCAACCAAACATGCATTTTAGGGTCTTCAAACCGGTAGCTAAGTGCCATTTCACAGTAGAATTTTGCCCATCAACACTTAGTAATTCTCCTTCATTTTGTGCTTGGATTACCTTGGATATATTGCATCGTTCAAATACCCACTTCAACACATCGTGGGTCTCTTTATGAACTTCAAATACAGCTATCCACCATATATGATTTTCGGCTTGCACACCACTTCCAATCGACTCCTGCAATGCTTGGTTCATCAACGTGATTGTGACACATTCTAGTTTGCGACCTTTTACAATCTCCCCTTTATCCAACTTAATGACAAATATAGCTTTGCCTCCAATATCTGCAATACCAAATTCTTGTAAATAACATAGACACAATAATTGTTGCTTACGATAAAATAGAAAAATAATTGAAATTGTTGTGAAACGAACTCACCATCTCTTTTGACATTGTAATGTCGTATCATCATTGCTTGGACCTTTTTCAGATCCAAAAATATATTGTTGTATTGGTTATAATGACAACAAACAATAGATCCCTTTTGCTTGCTGGATATTTTAAAAATATCCTGAATATGAAAGAATTCACCTAATTCATTTTCTATTAATGAATTGCAGTCTCGCTTTGTAGTTTGAAGCAATTTGTAAGCAGGTAATATTTGATGTCGTTTCAATCCGTTTTGGTCAGATTTCTTCATAAATTTTTTCAATGCTCTATATCCCTTGCGACTCACACCTCCTTGATCGCATGCATGAACTATTTCTCTAACATTTGGATTCGGTTGAAACCTGGTAGCAAGTCTTCTTGCAATCTTTAAACAAAATGAATCACTCGTTTCACTTACTCTTCATGAATTGCTTCATATGTTTGGTGCTTTGGAAATGATCTCCGACCATGTTATTCAAAAATTCTTTCGTCAATCTCTTGCATCTTTTACTAACACCACCACCTGGTGTCAAAACATCTAGTTTGCGCCTTTTTGTATTGTCTTTTGATTGGTCATCTATTGAGACTCGACGCTTTTGCTGAAATCCATATAATATCTTTTTTGCAATTCTTCAAACTTTGTGACAGATCTGGTGAGCTCTAATTTTAGATTTGTTATCTCTTTAGCCAATGTCTAATTTGTTTGTTGCAATAATTTTAATTGCTTATTCATGTATGTAATATGAATGTTTGCACTATTCGCTAGCATTTCAGCTTGGATTCTTTGAGAATCCATAACTTGACAGTAGCCAAGAAGTCCGTTGGCACCATCACCAACGAACCTTAACAAACTATGTACATCACAAAATTGAGGAGAAATATTGGTCAATGGATTAGGTGGATACAAATCACCTTTTAGCCATAGATCGATATTTTTCATTCCCTTTAACCTCCAACAATGCATTTCGTATGAGCTCAGGTTAACACCCCATGCAGCTTTGGTTGTGGAATACTCCTCTAAATTCACATGCAAGTGACATTTTGTTCCCATCTTGAAAAAGTCCAAGGTCCAAGATCTTCAAAAACAAATTTGGCTTAATGTTAGTTTGAAGTGTGCATTTGAAATGAGCTGCTAGACATGAGTATTGTGTCATGCCTAGGTCCTATGTGTTGTACTTTTGGGATGGCATTCAATGATAGGCTTTGTCCTACTCAGAGGTTACCCTAGTATAGTCTATGTAACAAACCTACTAAAGTCTATGAAAATAGATCTTAGAGTTATCTCTTAACTCATGCTCACTCTATGTGGTAACCCATGGTAAAGGTGCCACGTAGGATGGATTAGCATTACACTAATTATGATTAAGAAACTTGATTAGGCAAGAAAGAGGCCCTTTTTGAGTTCAAAAAGGGCCCTAATGCTTGAATTGTAAACCATTATTTGGCTCATTGGGCTGGTGATCCCTAGATGGCTTAGGTGTGTCATCAAAATACTTTGTAGCTCTAATAGCATCCTCTAGGGTTTTTGGATAGTTCCTACAAACATCCACTTGGTAATCTTTTGGTAATCCATCAATAAAACACAACCGTTTGTGTGAAATGATGTGACTATGACAACAAAAACTTGTCTTATCCAATTATATCTCAGATTGATTACCAAAACTGTGAATAATGAATCATGCATGCAATATAATCAATTCAAAAAGTGTCCACTCGCTTTTTGAGTCTCTCTCTACCCTCTTTAAGAGCATATAACTCCTACTAGGGTCATCAGAATGAATTGAAACCAATTGCAATGGAAAGAGGGTTCTTCTAGCTTTCCAAAAGCTATAATGTCAGTACCTTTGGATCTAACATAGAGGAGATAGAGTCAAATGATATATTCTGGTTTTCACATGTGTGAAAAGTCAGAATTCCGTACATCCTCTGTTCTGGACAAAAAATATCAGTTCTAACCTCATTCACCAAAAAACTGTTCAAGAAAAGATAGCAAAACACTGCTAAACAGCTTCCTAGCTTGAATTGACAGAAAAATCTTCATACACTTGATGTTAGTAGCAATCAAAGCATGGTATGGCTCTAATACCATGTGAAAAATCCAACAAATTCACACGTGTGGGGAAGCGCGAGAAATGTGTGAATGATCTTTACCATGCTTTGTGGTGGCACACAGATTACATGTAGAGCAATCCTGCAATCTACTAATAGATCTATGGCTAGAGCACAATCTAGAATGCTACAGATCAAAGCAATACTAATTCCTCACAAATAGAGAGAATACATAAGCAAAATAATGTATGAAGAAGACACCAATCTCGAGTTAGAGAGAGAAAACAATTACAAGCAAAATAGCATGAGATCCAATTTTGACATTATGACATTACCAAAGCTTGATTCATCAATAAAAATGAATGAGAACCATATGTACATATATAGGAGAGCCAAAATTTGTGGTACTCCTACTTAGAATTTGCTTTGCACAGGAACACAGATCATGCTACACAGTAACACAGACAGAAAATCACTCTCCTCAGCAAGCTCACATAGCAACTATATTTCTCAAAATGAAATTACACTATACATATAGTTGTTCACTCAGGTAACCCATGCATGACCCACGTTGTCGTTGACGGGACGCGTGTCCCGTCGACTTGCCTCGTGGCGAGGCCAACTGATCCTTATCCACTGATAGGACCCACAGTATAGTAACACAGTGATTCTAACTTTAATTCTAACTCTCTCCCTTAAAGTAGAGTCACTTTTTATATAGTCATATACATAGCTTTAAAGTCAACAAACTTAAATACAGAAAGTTTTGATCTAAATTTATCAAACTTTTCTCCAGTAAGTGGCTTAGTGAAAATATCAGCTAGTTGTTCTTCTGTGCTACAATGAACAACATGAATTTCACGACTCAGCAGCCTCTCACGTATGAAGTGATATTGAATCTCAATGTGTTTAGTTCTCGCATGGAACACTGGATTCTTTGCTAGCTGAATGCCGCTCTGACTATCGCTATGTAAAGTCGTGGGATTTTTCTGCCTTATGCCAATTTCTTCCAAGATTTGTCTCAACCATATAGCTTCTTGTGCAGCAGTATACATTGCCTTATACTCTGCTTCTGTGGTGGAAAGAGCAATTGTACTTTGCCTCTTACTAGACCAAGAAAAGCAATTATCACAAAACTGAAATATATATCTTGTGGTGGATCTACAATCGTCATAGTCACCTCCCCAGTCCGCATCCACATAGCCACACAACTCAGGTAAACCATCATGCTTCCTGTAAATCAAGCCATACTCTGAAGTGACTTTCACATAACGCAAAATGCGTTTAGCTGCTTTCCAATGCGTTTCCGTAGGTGCTGCCATAAACTGACTTACAATGCCAACAACATAGCATATATATGGTCTAGTTGTGGTAAGGTAAATCAAGCTCACTACTAACTGTCTATATAGTGTAGCATCAAATGACTGTGATTCATCAAGCTTAGAAAGCTTTTTACCTGGTTCAATAGGAGTGTTTACTGGTTTGCAATCCTGCAACCTAAACCTGTGCAACAACTCTTTGACATATTTCACTTGTGTTAAACCCACTTCATGTCCTTTTTGCCACACTTCTACTCCAAGGTAGTAATGCATCAGGCTGAGATCCATCATCTCAAATTGTTCCATGAGGTCTTTTTTGATCATGTCTATCATCTCTTGATTATTTCCTGTAATAATCAAGTCATCAACATAAAGAGCAATCAAAGCAACCATACCATCAAAGCATAAGACATATAGATTTGGATCAGAATGTGTTCTCACCATCCCCTTTGAATGAAAGTAGGCATCAATCCTGCTATACCACGCACGTGGTGCTTGTTTAAGACCATAAAGCGCTTTCTTCAAGCGACATACTTTATTTTCCTGTCCTTTCGTTACAAAGCCTTCAAGTTGATCCATGAACACTTCTTTTTCTAACTCACCATTTAGAAAAGCAGATTTCACATCCATCTGATGCAAAGGCCAACCAAAATGTGAAGCTAAAGCAATAAGTAGATGTAGAGTATTCCACTTACACACCGGCGCAAAGGTCTCCTCATAGTCAATGCCTTTATTTTGTGCGTACCCTTTGATTACCAATCTTGCTTTGTGCTTTGCTATGCTTCCATATGCATGGTACTTAGTTCTGTATACCCATTTGCAACCAATGGGTTTCTTGCCAACTGGTGGTTCTACTAGGTCCCATGTGCTATGCTTAGCAATTGACTCCATCTCCTCTCCCATGGCCTTGATCCAAATGTCATCATCCTTCGCTTCACCATAAGTTGAAGGTTCTTTGCTTTGAATAATGCTGGATAACAGAGCATAATTTGCTTCATACCTTTCAGGTAGTATCTTCTCTCTTGTTGATCTACGTAGCTCTCCCTGGTTAGATGATCCTGGAAAGTCATCTATATCGCGGCTCTCCATCAATCTCTCAAACCACTTAGGGAGCTTTCTGTCAGGTGATCGGCTTCCTGGTGAAAATGTATCCCACGGTACATCCTTCTCCTTGTGTTTGTCACCTGCAATTTCAATCCTTCTTGCACCAAAAGGTTTGTCCCTACCTCTCCAACCTGTTTCTTGAGGTTGAGTAGTAGTATCTTGAGATGTATCCTCATGTTCATCACTCGGAAGGTCAATGAATGGATCATCATCAGGTGGTATCCTCACTATACCATTTTTCCTACTGGATGTGTCTATCTTCTCAGCATCTTCATCTTCACACATCTTGGATTCATCAAAGATAACATCTCGGCTTATATGGATTTTTTTTCGACTGGATCAAAACATCTATAGCCCTTCACGCGATCATCATATCATAGGAATATGCACTTGATAGCTTTTACATCAAGTTTATGTCTTTCTTCCTTAGGAATATGTACAAAGGCCTTACATCCAAAGATTTGCAAGTGGTTCACCTTTGGCTTCTTCTTTGTGAATGCTTCCTCGGGTGTTATTTTTGGTATGGCAATGGTAGGACTTCTATTTTGAAGATAGACTGCCGTGCTACATGCTTCTGACCAAAAATCTTTTGGTAATTTCATCTCAACTAGCATAGATCTGGCACTTTCCATAATCGGATGATTTTTGTGCTCAGCTACACCATTGAGAGCAGGATTATGAGCTTGCGTAAATTGTCTTTTATTCCCATATTGATCACAAAGATCATTGAAGTCATTAGACTTATAATCACCTCCACTATCTGATCTTAGGACTTTGATCTTCTCACCTGTCTGATTTTCAACCAAGTTTTTGAAGTTCTTGAAGTTCTCAAAAGCATCTGATTTCTTCTTCAAGAAGTAGATCCACGTCTTACGTGACATATCATCAATAAAGGTCATGAAATAGAAAGCCCTTTTTACCACAATGGAAGCACTTGCCTTTCTTCTTAGTTTTGCTGGAAGATCCCTCATCCTCCTGAGACTTGGCAAATTGCTGCTTAGTCTTCTTCTTGCCCTTGCCCTTGCCTTGTTTTTGGCGTGTCGCAAGTGCCTGATCATCAATATTTTGACGTCTAGCTTTCACCATTTCTCGTTGTTGCTCTTCCTGCATCAAGATTCCTGTGAGCTCGTCAAAGGTTGCCAATCTTTCTCTTGATGCTATTCCGCTCACAAACATCTGATAGGGTTCTGCAATGCCGCATAATGCGTTATGCACCAGCTCCACATCACGTATGCGCTCTCCAATAGAATGCATTTCATCTCTCATTGTCTTGATTCTGGTCATGTACGTCTGAATGTGCTCTCCTTGATCCATGCAGGCACTATTCAACTTTGACTTCAGAAACATGATTCTTGACAGATTTGACATCTTGAACTGCTCCTTTAGCACATCCCATGCCTGTCTGGGTGTAATAGCATCATAAATGTGGGTAATGATGTGATCCTTCACTGACAAGTTAATGAAGGTCAAAGCTTTCCTCATCTTTTTGTTGAACACTTTGATGTCTACTTCATTTGGCGGCCTTCTCTCATCACCTGTGACGACTTCCCAAACATATTTCTCCATCAGTATGTTTTTCATTTTGAATTTCCACACCGCATAGTTGAAAATCCCGTCCAAATTGCTACTTTCACTCAAAATGTACTCTCCCATGTTTGCCATCGCAAAACTGCTTGAAACTTCTGCCTTAGGCTAAGAACAGTATGTCGATGCCAGCAGTGATGTCAGAAGTTGAAAATAATGACCTGCACTTTTTTTTCTTACCAGGTCACTTGCCACTTTTCCACCAATTTGAAAGCCAAATCGGCGTCGCCTTCCGAAATGCACTCAGTCGTCAACTCCCAACAACGTGCCCAGTGGAATAGTGAAACTACTTCTGGCGTACTCCGAACACTTTCTCCGTTGCAACCGCTCTGTTTTGCTGTACCGTACTTGCAGGTACAGTCTGGGTGCCCTTCGTTTGGAGGTTATAGCCTTTCGTTTGGGTCAAAAAGGGCAAAGGACCCAAAAATAGGGACTTTTCTAGCTTTTGAACTATTTCTTCACTTTGAAGAAACTTCACTCTTCACTTGTGAAGGGACCCAACTCAACTTTCAGTATGAAAATTTTTAATGAAGGTGAAGGCCAGAATGCACGTCAATTCTTCAGGACCCTGTTTAAAGCTCATCCAATGGCTGAACCAAATCTTGTGGTTCACATTTCTCTCTCATCACAGATTCTGGACCGTTGATTCATTCGACACCTCATCTAAAGGTTCAAAGTACATCTGGGCATCGAACCAAACTCCTACAGATGCTAAGATCTTCGGTACACTGAGTTCTTCATCGCGTTGGGCGCGCGAACTGTGGAAAAAGTAAAAAAAGGACCAAGAGTGGATCCTAATTTGATCCTCAAGAGGGATTGGTTGTCAGATTACTTGATCTATCAATCTACTTCAGATTAAGATCAATCTAGATCAATTCTAGACACAAAATCCTAACAAGAACAATCATTAATTGAAGGTAAGTGTACTTTATGGTTTCACACGTGTGAAACACTGTCTGAGTACGGACTCCAACCTGAAAATCAAGTACACTTTGATAGCACCTCAAAACAATCAAAACAAATGTAGACAAATGGAGAGAATCACCAAGATTGGTGTCTCACCTTGATTATGGCCAAATGTGGCTCTATATGTACAATAAGTGGGAGCTCGTGGTACTGATCATCCCTTTGATCCCACATGTGTGAAGGTGCTTTGTCATATGATGATTCATCATGCAAAATTGATACTTGGACAAAACCTTCTATTTTGAGCACTTTTGGTCCATTTTTCTTCTATATGGAGATCTACTTGAAAATCTTCTAGAAGTCAAAATTCGTCTTCTTTAGCTTATTCCACACACTACACATGGGATGTGACACCTAACCAAAGGATGTGGCTCATGCAAGCAATAGACTGATGCCATGTGTCATATGTCTAAAAAACTAGTTTTTGGCCTTTTTAGCCACTAGAACTTGAATTAAATCATATGTACAACCTATATGATTATGGTACATGACAAGTACACTATTTTCACACATGGGAATAGGCTCCACACATGTGTGTTTATCTATATACAAGATTTTTGGCCTCTACCAAGCTTATTTTTGCATTTTTCACACGAACTGCCCGTGACTTCCTTGCCTGCAGCCGAGTCTCCCTTCTCTGAAAAACATCAGATCAAGCTCTCCTGTGGATCATTTTGAGCACGATCTGAGGCCTGGAGCAGGGTCACCCTACTGAATCCATGACTATAGAGTGTTCAGTCAGGAAATTCCGTGGAGAAACGGTGATTTTAGCTCAACTTGACAAAGTGGCTTTTTCACCTTTTTACCGCAAATCTGCTAGGTTAACTGTCTGGAGACAAATCTCTGACATAAACCTCAGAATATCTCCATGGCTGATTGGCAGTGTGATTAGCTTCCTTCCTGTCCTTACGGCATCCAAAACGGTACACAAAAAGCAAAGAAATCACCAGTTATGTATAAAAACCGTAACCCCAAGTCCGGTTTCAATTTTCAGCTGGCTTTGAAAATTGTCAAATTTTCACCAATTTTTTTCCTATCTGATGCTATGCACAGGCTAATAATCCCTCTGCTGAGCTTAGCAAGCCTCTATAAATTAGAAACCGTGCACCAGTGCTTCTCTTTCCGTCTTCAACCCGCCGTAAAATCCCGAACTCTCATAAGACAGATCTCCTGAAGCTCTCTTCAACGACGACACTATACTGTGTACACTCCCTGTACGGCTCTGATACCAACTTAGAATTTGCTTTGCACAGGAACACAGATCATGCTACACAGTAACACAGACAGAAAATCACTCTCCTCAGCAAGCTCACATAGCAACTGTATTTCTCAAAATGAAATTACACTATACATATAGTTGTTCACTCAGGCAACCCATGCATGACCCAGGTTGCCGTTGGCGGGACGCGTGTCCCGTCGACTTGCCTCGTGGCGAAGCCAACTGATCCTTATCCACTGATAGGACCCACAGTACAGTAACACAGTGATTCTAACTCTCCTTGCATTCAATGCATTCCCTACACTTAATCAAGTGTAAACTACTACCATATTGACACCTAATAGCTTGCATGCTGAAATTGCACCTAACTTCAACCTACTTTGTCCAAATGTCAAATTCTCAACTATGAACCTACAAAACTACATGCATGTGTCCAATATTGTTTGCATGTCCTGCGTGTGACTTCCCTAGATGACTTGGACATGTGTAAAACATGTATACTGACTTGCACGTTGCATGCAGTGATTGCATATTGCATGCATGCACTCTAACTGATTTTGCATGTCAAATGCAACATGAATGGAGACAGATTAAAATAGGATTTAGGAGAGTAGAGGAGATAAATCCAACACCCCCCCTTAATCTGGATCCGTGAATGCCTTGATCTTCAGACTGAGCAATGCACAAAAGTTGTTGTGTGCATTAACACTTAATGCCTTTGTGAATATATCTGCAACCATGTCCTGTGTTCTATAGTACGTTAAGCAAGATTGTCGTTGCTGACATCTCCATAGTAGATGCACTGGTCCATGGTAGCTCGAATATTTTTAGTGTACATTAACATACTCAATAGCCCCTTGGTTGGAATCCTTTCCCCATATTCTTGACACCTTTTGGTGCCTTTTGGATCCTCTCTCACCCACATAGTTTTGGATATATATATGTTTTGTAACAAGGAGAAATGAAATCAAGAAAAAATTGCTATATTGCCATCCAAGCTCTTGATGAGTTTGAACAACCCTAGAAGTTCCTCAAAGATGACCTTTGTGTTGCTCCCATCTTAGCCAACTGGTTCTAGAGATAATTTTGCCAAATTCAACTTCAATACTTGCAACATCGCAGGCAACAGCTTGTACTTTTTTAAGACACTTGAGTGGGTTTTGTCTGTTTTTGGCAACTTACAAAATCCTGTGGAAATAAATATTTGATTATGCATGGATTTCTGGATTTCTCCCTATCAATAGCCACTCCTGGGAATTTGAGTAAGTTATCCATATCCACTTAATGAAAAGGGAGCAAAGTCAGCATGGAGTTACTGGTAAGAAGAGAGTTATGTTGTTCACTGCTCATATTTTCAAGCAAATACAACAGACTTTGAGCACAATGACCCTGAGAAACTATAAACTTGTAACTGCGTTAGATAGCAAAAGAAAATAAAATGTTGTTTGGCTTACATATTCTATAAGAAGAACAATTTCACATTAAACATGTTCACCTCTGAAGGGTCTAGAACAGCTGCTAGCACATGGAAGCAAAAAATTTCAGTAAAACAGAATTTTAGTAATTCTACAAGCATTGATAAGATTTTCACTCAATTCTTTTTTTAAGCATACCTTGGGGTATGTTGAGCACTTTGACTCCAACTTCAAAAAATGGCAGCTTTTTTTGAAATAGCCCCTTTGCATAGTAAAGCTTCTTACTATCCATACTATCTTCAAACCTCTTCTTAATCATAAATTTTAAGTTTGTTATTTGTCACCAACTGTCTTGTGAAATAACAAATGATGAGATCGATGCTGATTCATTCTATGAACATAATCTCAACGTGTGGAGAGCACTTTGAAATGAGCTTCAACATTTGGCACGCTTTAGATTGTCCGAGCAGGCATATCAGATCCGTCAACTATGGCAGTAGTATTATTGCAATTGCTGCATTAAATTACTCTGGAACATTTGTTTGTCAGGAAATCATAGACTCTTTCAACAGATTATCCCTCATGATTCCAGTACGAGCTGTAAGCACAAAGCCTTGTTTTGATTTTGAGCTGTCTACAAGAAATGTCTCTCACGAAGCTTACTGCTAAGCTTAACTTGTAATACCTAGAGTGTTGATAACCTTATATGAATTATTTACTTGTCAAAATAGTTTGTACATTATTTATTAGAAGTGCCTTGCACACAAACATTCCTCATATTGCACTTGTTTGTAATTACTACTGTGATCACATCGTTTTTCTTTCAAAAACAAAAAAACAGGCACCAGAATAGCTTGAACTCTTTATCATTTAAAACTTCTTTGTGGCAGTTGTTTGGGGCACCATCTACCCAGAGAGGAGTAAGAGAGATTGCTAGTTGTAAGCAGGGGCATTGAAAGTTTTAGTCCATTTTCCAGACACTAGATTGCCACTGAAATAATGTCAGTTGGTCAAAAGCATGAATTTTGTAGCATAATGATTTTTGTTAATCCGTAGAAGAGATCATGAAGGTCTAAGGTTCTTTGAAACAGTCATTAGTGGCCTCCATGAATTGAAATGAGTCGATGAAGCACAAACATCACCTCATCAACATTGTACAAACTTCACAGTTTTGAAATAAATCAACACAAACAATGGTCCGGTTTCTGGGACCCTACCCTGTCCTAGTTAAACACCCTTGAAGGTGTAGGCAGAGCCCATGAGGCGAATAAAAGGAGACTGATGCATTCAAACCAGCACCAGTCTACAAGTAATACCCGAGACTGCTGTGTGTTATACAACGCAGTGAAAGCAGGTACTAAAGGTACCTTCAGACATTTTCACAACTATGTTACTTGAATCATGGCGATTGCATGCGCATATTGACCATGTGAGAAATGCAGAATACATACTAACACAATTGTGTGAAAGAGGGAGTGGAATTGTTGCAATCAGCGATTGTGCACTGCTCAGGACCTGCTCATGAAACTAGCTGGTCAACGGCTTTTCGTTGCACCGATTGTGTACCATTTGTTTGCTACCTTGCCTAGCTACGGTAACGACATCTAACACCAACCCCAATTCCAACATATCTTCTAGAAGCTCATTTGCCTGATCCAGTTTGCTTGCCCTATGAAGACCAACATTGACGATGTTGTATAGACGAGCATCTGGAACAAAGCCTTCTTTAACCATCTTTCTCAAGAGTTTATAAGCCCCATCTGCGTGTCCTACTTTACAAAGTCCATTAATCAAGGTCGCGAAAGTAACAGAATCAGGAACACAATCTGATTCAAACATCTTATCAAACAACAATAAAGCCTCATCCACTTGGCTTCCTTTGACAAGCCCATCAATTAAAATAGTAGAAGTGGCCACATCTGGGACACATCCCAAGCTAAGCATTTCTTTCAAGGCTGTCTCAGCCTCTTGAACTTTTTGCACCTTGAAAAGGCCATGAAGAAGAGCATTCATTGTCACAATATCAGGAATGATATTCTGTTGAACCATTTGCTTGAACAGACTGTAAGCTTCATGCATGCATTCATTCTTGTGAAATGAGTGCAACAGAATCTGGTAGACAACTAAATCAGGAGTAATGCCTTCATTCTTCATCTGTTTATAAAGGTGGAGGGCCTGGTCTACTTTGCCAACTTTACAAAGTCCATCAATAAGAGTTGTGTAAGCTACAAGGTCAGGGAAACAACCCCTACTCTTCATTTCATCAAACAAGGAAAGAGCCTCAGCGATCTGACTACCCTTGCATAACCCACTGATGAGAGAAGTATATGTGACAACACTCGGATTCAAACCCCTTGCAGCCATTTCATCGAAGAGCTGCCGAGCCTCAAGCAGTTTGCTCTCCTTGCAAAGTCTAGAGATAACAATTGAATAGGAGGCATTGGGAGCACAACCATCTCCAACCATGTCTTCAATAAGTTTGAGTGTTTCACACGCTCTGCCGGTCTTGCAAAGCCCATCAACAATGACTGTGTATGCAAGGGCATCAGGAACACAGCCTTTCTGTCTCATTTGTTTGAAGACCTCATAAGCCTCGTCTACTCTGCTCCCTTTGCAAAGCCCTTTGACTAAAACTGTACAAGTAAATGCATCAGGAGTGCACCCTCTTTGCAACATCTCCTGGTACAAAAGCCCAGCCTCCTCTAATAAATTTGCCTTACAGAAACCATCAATAAGAGATGTATAAAGAACTACGCTTGGAGTACAATGCTCCTTTGGCATTTGATTGTAAATTTGATAAGCCTGATCCATCAAACCAGCTGTGCACAACCCATGTATAAAAGTTCCATATGCAACTACATCAAGAGACAAGCCCTTTTTAACCCTTTCTTGGAAGATCTGATGAGCATCCGAGAATCTCTTTGCCTTGCAAAGGGCTTGAAGAATGCTTGTAAACAAAACCACATCTGGCATCTGACCTCTTTCAGCCATTTGATCTAGAAGAACAAAAACTTCATCACACTTGCCATTCCTACAAAGACCTCGCAGCAGCAAGGTGTATGTTAAAAAATTTGACATAGGCACATTAGTTTCATTAAATAGGTTATATGCTTCATCAATTTTACCAGCATGGCAAAGGCCATTAACAAGGGTAGTATAAACAACTATATCAGGCCTTAATTTCTCCTCTTGCATTTTCTCAAATAACTTCATGGCCTTTCCAGCTTCACCTGCCTTACAAAGGCCAGATGTAAGGATACTGTAAGTGTATTTGTTTGGTGGACATCCAGCATTTCGCATTTGCTGGACTACATCATCGATATTTGATTGACACTTAGTCTTGAACAGTACTAGAAGCAAACAATTGTAGGTAAAGATACTATGCCTATGATTAGTTTGACTCCCAATAAAATTGAAAAAATTCATTGCTATACTTGCATCATCTAAAGCTCTCAGCACTTCTCCAATAAGCTGATGTGTTAGCACTCCCTTGAAATGCTTTAATGCTATTTCCATCTTGGGAGCCGTTTCATTCTTTTGAAGAATTTTCAATATGATTCTGGCATGATCGGACAACAATGAAGCAGTTGTTTTAACCTTGATATTAATACCACTTTGTCTAGACTTGAATGCATCTTCATCACCTTTTAAACGAACCACTGCACTTTCCTTGTCTATATCAAGATCATGTCGTTGTACTAAGGGATTGCTAGTGAAGTATCTTATACCAGTTGGATGGACAAGTAAGTTTCTTTGATGAATAATCATTTGAGAGCCTTTAAGGGCACATGCAATGAACTAATCCAAGCTTTCATCCTGAGCAAACATGTGACTTTATATGTATTCACATGACAGAAGGTTTACGCCAATGTCAGCACCAGCCATAACTTGGTCATTTAGCATTGCAGACTTGCAAGTTATGAATCAATTGAAGCTTGTAAGCTTGCAATTTAAGGTCCTTGTAAAGAACAAACTAACAACCTTGCCAAGCATAATGTCCCGCATACACAATAAGTTGAAACTTCTATAAGCTCCAGGTCGGTCTGGGATCATATAAATCCAAAAGGGGATCCATTCTCCTGTAAAAGCAGTAAAGCAAGCCATTTTCTCTGTGCACACTGAACAACTTCATAGCAGCTCCCCTGTTCGCCATACAGAAACGACCCAAGAGTGGTCCAAAGTTATTCAAGGAATGGTTTCCTGTACAAAACAATTCGAAACAATGAAATGGAAACTGTACTAGATTCCTTTTACTGAGTGTTTTCTAACATCATACACCTGAGGAAATTGTAAATGGAATGCATATCTGGACCACCCCAAATTGCTCAGAGATTGTAAGAAGTAATATGGACAATGCACACCACAAGAACCGAAATTTGCATAGAGCTTTGAGAATCTACCTATACTTTCTAGCACACATGTACAAGCCAATTTGGAAGAACAGGAACACGAGAGAAAAAACAAAACTCTAGGATGGTGACAAGAGTACATTATGTTAGATAAATATTGAGGTTTCCAACTCCAATTCGAGATGTGATTCTAGATTAGGGGACAAGTGATGCAAGTATATTTAAGTGCAAACAAAAGAAGAGCCAGGATAGAAGCCAAAGCGTAAGCATTTTGTTAGGAGGTCTGCCCCTTATTTCAAAGAAGAGCACAAATTCCAGACAAAATCAAAGCTACCCTAATGATCAGAATGAGGCCAACCAAGATGGAAACCTCAAAGTAACTAAAGTTTCGTCAGCCAAAAACAACAGATGGTTGGAAGACAGAATGAGAGCCTTATAGGATCTACAGAGGCAGTATAATGTGCCAAGTGCATGCTAAAATGTGCTGCTCCTATCTGAGAAGCAGCTTCAATCAACACAAGGAGAACGTAACATAAGGTTTTGAATGGCAAGTTCACTAAGCAATTGAATTGAGACGTTGAGGAGAAAAACCTCACGAAAAGGCTCTCAAGTCTCAGCTACATAATGCATCCACTCAAGAAAACCTCAAATGTGCCATATCTTTTGTAGAAAGTGGTATGATAACAATCTCAACAGCTGTAACTCGAGACTTCTTTTACACTTGATACAATTTCCACTTCTTACCTTCCACACTCACAAAAACATAAGTGCAAGGTCAAAGATACAGAAGTCCCACAGATTGCATTGATTACAGTGTTGGAACAAGAGACCCCAGATTCTCTTAACAAGAAAAATCAAAACACGCGGTCACACACCACTCACTTTTACTATCAGAAATAATAATGTGGCTTTCATCATAAACATTATAGTAGTCATTTTTCTTCTAGCACACATTAACACATGCACAAGTGCTATCATAAAGATAAGAGTGAAAATATATATATTGACATTACCTATTGGGCTATACTTTAATTTTCTATGTTGATCAATTTGCATCGAATTATCTAGTCAATAAGTCGGATCTATCTGGAAAAATTGCTAGACGGGTACTATTCTTAAAGTTTACATATCAAGTGGATAATTGTAGAGGCAAACATCACTCTAGGTAGTCGTATGTTGCATTTCTCATTCTTCAATTTTTTCATTCTAAGAAAATATAGAGTCCAAACATCCTTAGAGAAACTTCAGAAACAAGTCAGTCACAGTACTCAATGTGCACTTTAAAGAAAATGATTCAACTATATGTGCTGCTGCCAACAGGCAACATGGACATCAAGATAAAAAGTCTTCTATGGGGACATAAGGGTCTGGAGAAAAAGAAGAATTTGAAGAATGTATGAAGGACCAAGGTGTCGTTTGGAGCCTTAATAATAGATAAACGAGAGATGGGACTGGAGGAAGATTGGCAGATTGCATGCATGATCAAAACAAACACATTTAACTCCATAATTTCTGTCAATAAGAAGCACAAAGTCGCATACTAGATATTTTGAAATAAATAACAGAAATACCAAGAAACAAGATCAATACAATGGTAGGACTTTCAAGTTGAAGGTACTGAGATATATCAGTAGCTTGACTGGGCCACCTCATCCACTTCCCCTATGAGTCATTGTTAGTTCCATACTAATCCACCGTCTTGAGTTTTACACCTCTAACCATTAATTATGGCTTTAATACCATGAGGGCTCCAAACCCCTCACAACCATATTTAATTTACAGGTCGAGATAGGCCTACTAACCTCCTTATGGGATATTAATCCGAGATTAATCCAATCATGGGCATGACATGCTTCCCCACTTATTCAAGTTCTGTCCTCAGATTTTAAAGTTAAGAAAGTTTTTGCTTATGCTACCTTCCTATTCCCAAGAGTCATCATCGTTTGTATGACCTTGCCAGTGAACCAGATGCTTAGTAAACTATACGATTTCACAATCCAATGTTGCATGCACCGATTCGAATCGGCGGTTCGACTTGGTTTGAATTGGCTGGGTCACGTTCGAATCGGCCGATTTTTTTGCCCGATTCGAATTTTTTTTTTGTGAGGTAACGGATTCGAACAGGTTGCCGATTCGAATCGGCCGATGCAAATTGGACCAATTTGAACCTTGATTCTTTGTTCGAATCAGCGATTCGTGCAACATTGTCGCAATCATTTAGTTCTTGGATCCAACATCCTTTCAGGTTCAAATCGTGTCAAACCGGATGAGTCCTCTAATAGGTCCAATAGATCTCCAGAATCAAGATGATCCCCTTCACGTGCATTTTTCTTGAGTTGGCTAACGTGAAATATTGGATTATACTTGAGCTCCTTCTGGGAGGTTCAATTGGTAAGCCAAAGACCCAATCCATTTAAGTATTTTATACGGTTCCCTATATCGAGCGGACAATTCGTAATGCTTGCCGATACACATTACCTTTGAATCCTTTGAAATTCTCTAATATACCCAATCCCCTTCTTGAAAATCTCAAGATGAGCTTTTCAAATTAGCACAATGGACATTTTCACGTGCTATTTACAAGTTTCAACTAAAATGGGTGATTTAGGTTGATATCCATACATAAGTATAAACGGGCTATACCTGGAAGCCGAATGCTTATTGCTAATACAAACTCAATCACTGGCAAATACTGAGATTGTTGTCGGGATACACATGCTCGCATCTGTTCCATCGTCTAATTAAATCTTTCCGTCGAACCATCCGTCGGGATGATCAAAAGATCTAGAGCTCAATGATGTTTCTAATTTAGCAAATACGGTTGACCAAAACTGACCGGTGAACTCCGGATCATGATCACTCACAATGTCACTTGATAATTCGTAAAGCCTAAACAGATATTTGAGCTAGATCAAAAGCCTTCGCGGTGGTCTTTACCAAAATAAATGTAGCCAAATTGGTAAGACGGTCAACAATTACCCCAATTGCATCGTTTTGTTTACTCATCCTTGGTAACCCTACCACGAAATCCACTGAAATATACCCCATTTTTTATCAAGCATAATTAGTAAAAATCCCCTCGTACCAAACCTAATGTACAATGTATACCTAGATGCTCCGCACCAGGTACACTCATAAAGAATTTTTTTTTAATCGCATCCACATCAAGCACACAAATTTCCCCTTTCCTAAACAAAAGTCCACTAGGAATAGAAAAATCATCAACACATTTTTTGTTCTTTCCCTCTGACTGATCACCTTGTTAATCAGTCCCCCTTGATGAGTCGGCCAATACTGTCTACCAAATTGGTGCAAAATGTGGGTCTTTATCATAAAGACCTCTCACGGAAAGATAAAAATTTGTGTTGATCTCTCTGAAGGAAAGTACGTTCACTTCAACAATTGAAGGTTCCCTTGATATGTTGCCCCTCGAAGTCGAATTCCTGCATGAGTTCTGCCCATCAGGCTTTACACCTCTCGGATCATTAATGGTGATCTGTGTTCACCATGAACTTATAAGTAATGTCTCCATGATTTCAGAGCATGGATCATAGCAAAAAGCTCTTTTTCTTGAGTTGTATATTTGAGTTGCGCATCGGATAACTTTATTCTTTCAAAAGCAACAGGCCGACCTCTTGTAAGAAAACAGCTCCAATAATTGCATCACTTGCATCGATGTTAATGACGAAAAGAACATTTGGATTTGCTATTCTCAACACGGGAGCTGAGACAACTAGAAGCTTTAGTTTTCCAAAACTCTCATCTAATTTCTTGTTCCATTTGATCGAAGGGCTAGGCCTACTGGGCTAGGCCTACTTTCCAACTCTTCGCCACTTTTAAAATATTACTAAGATGTGCGGCAATTTTTGAATATTCTTAAATAAACTTTCGGAAGAACACTATGAAACCCAAAAGTGACTTGAGTTCACGAACTCAGGAATTGGTCATTCTACAATCGTCTTTACCTTTTCTTCGTCAATCTTGATCTACTCAGCGGAGAGCTTATGACCTACGTAAAGAAGTTCCTTCTTAAAGAATTCACACTTAGATTCTTAAATAGCATCTCTTCTCTGAGTATCTTCAAGACAGTACGAAAATGTTTTACATGCTCCTTTAGTGTTTGACTAGAGATGAGAATATCATCTAGAAATACTACGACAAATCTTCCCAAGAAAGGACAAAATAAGTCGTTCAAAGTAGTCGAAGCATTTGTCAAACCAAAAGGTAAAAAAGGAACTTGTAATGGCCAAACCCTATCCTAAAAACGGTTTTAGATATATCATCCGAATGTATCCATAGCTAATGATATCTTGTTCGAAGATCAATTTTTGTGAAAAATCTCGCTCCACTTAACTGATCTATGAGATCATCCATTCTAGGAAGCAGGTATCTATTTTTTACAGTAAGTTTATTTAGGCCTTTATAATCCACGCATAACTGGAATCGCCTCAAATATTCCTCTATTTGCCTAGCCACTTCCCCCTCTTCCTTATCAGTGAACCGATACGGTTGTCCGGATATGGGAGGGTATCAATTCTATCCTATGGTCTACGGACCGAGTGGGTCGTAAACCATACGGAAGTTGCTTAGGAAAAATGTCACTAAACTCTTGCTTTAGATCTTGCATTAATTGGCGTTCTTGATGAGACTTTTCGGTGTTAGAATCAAAAAACACATTCGCATCAAATTCATGAACCAAATTGCACTGCAAACTAGATTTTAAAAGAAGATGAAATAACTCATAATCACAATGATTGACTTGTTCCATTAGCTCAGCCAAGGAAATTATCGATGATGGGAATACATCAGTCTCTCCAAAAGTAGAGACGTTTTACAACTTACATCTTTAAGCATCATCACAGTGGGTAGGGCCATCCCAGGGCGTAGGATCATAGCCACCTGACACACAGACACGACGGAGTAGACACAGGGGTGGGGGCAGCCAGATGGGGGCCAGAGGAGGGGAGAGAGGCAGGGGTAGAGGTAGAGGTAGAGGTAGAGGCAGGGGGAGGGGGAGGATCCAGAGCAGAGCACGCAGCAGATAGCTAGGGCCACACCACGGCATATGGTTCCCTTCGGCTCCGATTCATTTGCAGACCCTTAGGATCTGCATTCAGGCACAGATTCGGATGATGTTTCCTACCATGACTCTGACGAGTCTTAGTTGTATAGTTTTCATTACGTTCATTGGCGGAGAACTGTCCGTCTTTAAAACAGAGGAAGATGTGAGAAGGTTGGAATTTCCCATGCCACACTACAACCACAGGATCCACGGGAACAGAGAATGTAGATGAAATGTAATCATTAACTTGTTTTAGTAAAACGTTTTCCTCCCCTTCGAACTTTACCCCTCGTAGCCTTGCGTTTAGGGTCTTTGATGCTCGTTTTTCTTGTTCCTACATAGCTTTCACCACTACCTGTTTAGAGTTAGTGGTTCCCCTAACAATGTCATCCCAAGATTTCTTCGTGTTTGCAAGCTCTTCCTGAAGCTTCTGAATAGACGCAATGCCAATGTCTTCGTTGAGACGCGTCTCCATAATGTTCAACCGGTCCTTACAAGTATTCACGTCATCGAAAACATCTTGAAAACGGTTAACTTTATCAACAATGGAAGAAACAAGAGTAGAATGATCACCATTAAGAACCACCCTGTCGCCAAGAAGGTCTGTCAGTTGTCGCTCATGAGAGAGTAGCTTCTCTCACAATCGCTGCATATCCACTTGAATATCCGGCGGGTTTCCTACTAGCTGGGTTTCCGATTCTTGGGCGTCATCTTGAATCCACTCTTGGATTTGAGCGCCATAGTTATCGAGCTTTTCTCCATGCACGTGTAAAGTCTCTTCGATAACATTGAAGTGTGTGTGTATCTTTGAAAAGACAATTTTGAAGCCTTGACACGAAAATTCCAGGGTTTCGATTCGCTGCTGCAGAGATAGCTCGTTTGGAGTTGGGACAGGTGTTTCGACTGTTAGTGCAACAAATGCATTAGGTTGAGGAGAGAGAGAGAGAGTAGGGATCTGTGACAGGAGTGCTAGGAGGGGCAGCAGGTTCCTCCTGCACTATTGCTCCAGCTGCTGCATTATGAGCTGCTGCAGATGCGGAAACAGGGGTCTTTTTGTTCTTGGCCATCTAGCGAGTAAGCGCTCCACGGTCAGGCTCATCTGCCAATCAGCAACTTGCCACCATCGCTGCTTTGCAGCTAACCTTCTTCAGAAGTTCCACAAAGTTTCATCCATATAGAGGACTACACCTAGGAAAGCATCTAGATTCATCAGGGTAAATCAGCGCATTCTAAGCCGGATTCAACCGCTCTTTAGAGAGAGAGAGAGAGAGAGAGAGAGAGAGAATTAGAGAGAGGGAGAATCCTACTATGTTCATTGGGGGAATGCCCCAATGTGTTCTCTTTTTTTTGTTAATTTTTTATATTGAAACTGCATATAGCGTAAACCTGGGAGTTGATGCACCTAAATAGGACCATCCTACACCCGAAACAGTCAGCAAACTACACAGTAAAAATGCTCTTAATCAGAGCTTTCATCTGATACCCATATTGCCCAAAAAGAATTAAAAAAAAAAAACAAAAAAAAAACCTTTCTGCACGATTCTAGGATTTTGTGAGATTCCACTGAAAGGTCCACCAAGAAAACTTCAGAATGATTTGTCCACGTGAAATCCAAACAAAAACTCTAAGCAGCAGACTCTTCTAAAATCCAACTAGCTGCCTGTTTTTTAACATTTGAAACAGTAATGTAAGGGTTTCAGATTTCACTAAATGCAACCTTGTAATACCTCGAAATTGGTTTTGGTAACAGGTCTTCTTTTCTGAAGATAAATTTGAAGTGGCTCTATCACTACAATTCAAACTGTTCTATTTCTAAATCATATGCATGTCTGGAAAGCATCTATGAGATTTGTGAGCAAATGATGTCAAAATTCAAAAATATTATTTGCACATATATACATATATGTGCAACAAAGTTTATAGAAAGAAAACCTTCTAGTTCAAACCTCAAGGATCTCAGTAGATGCCAAATTCAAGCAGTCAGCAAGGAATTGCAGCAACAACAGAAAACTTACAAAAAAAAAAAAAAGGTTTCTGCTCTAAGCCTCTCCAAAGTTAAAGAAAATGCAGACTTCGGAACTAAATATGAGAAGCCCTGCGTAGTGCTGTCAAGGAAGATATGCTTACAAGCAATACCTTCAACAGGCTACCCCAGCTTCAATTGTATTCACTTTGATCATCCAAACGCACATAAGAAGCTTGGCGCTCCAAAGTCACGATGAAGTCGATGTTGTTTGACAAGTCCAAGACATATCTGCAACTCAAAGAGAGAGAGAGAGAGAGAGAGAGAGAGAGAATATATTAGGTTTATGTGGAGAACAAATTAGGGTTTATGTTTGTAGTAGTTTTGCAAAGCTTGTCTTGATATTAAATCACATTCTTCTTCCCAAGAAGAAGAAAGTAGGTGTTTCTATTTATACAAGATCTAAAAAGTGATTGTGAGTACAAAAGAGTGAATGTAGAAAGTATAAAGGTCATACGGAAAATTGAGATATGTTATTTAGGAATGTCCCACGTTAGATGAGTTAGATAAGAGTTGAATCAAGGCCCGTTGAATCAAGGCCCACTCAACGCCCATTGGCGCATATTCAAATTTCAAATGTTGTGTGAATGGTAGATATATGGGAGTCAATGTGCCAAACTTGCTATGAGAATATACTCCAAGCTTGGGAAAGTCATTGCATTCAAGTCAATGCCAAAGTGAAGGAACTTAGAGACAAGTGATCAATGATCTGAGCACATTCACAATGTTGTTGTGACATGAACCCCTCACATCGGAAGGTCAAGTCACCATGAATGTGTATAAGAATGCACTTGAGACACAGAAACACAACAAAAATGCTTTAGACAATAATTGGGTAAATTAGCAATGAATCTATTGCCAACAAGTGCTCGGGGGTTTGGAAGTCCTAGAAAAGAAAGGGACCATTTGGAAGCCCTAGAAAAAGAAAGTGTGATGAACAAGTACCACATATGCAACATGCATTACAAAACGTGTAAAGATCGCCAACTGAAGATCTTCTAGATCATGTTGCATGCACCAAACGGACTATTGTGGAGCCAAATCGCCCAACAAACTGAAAGGGAGAGTCAAAGCTCAATCAGCTTCTCTCCCTAGCCACAATGATTGAATACAAGAGATGAGAGGATTTCGACAATCGGAAATTGAAAAATAGGTGGAGAGGAGGGTGAGTTCCTACAGGTATATATAAGCCCCTAGGGCCTAGGAATATTCCCTATAAGATTCCAATTCTCATTCCATTGCTTTTGATATTCTTTAAATGCATATACAATTGTTAGACACCATGAACTAGCTCCACATGTCCTAATGGGTATGCTTGGGCCCTCGAACTAGAAGCCCATGAGAAAAGCTGAAAAAAGATAAGCATCTTCGAAGATTGCACATCAACATATCCATCAAAACATGTTGAAAAATAAAAAAAATTAGTCAAAATACAAGTTTTTTTTTTAAGGTTTTCCATTTTTTGGGAGTTTGACTCAATATTTGTGCATGCACATTCTCATAGATGGAATGAAGTTGTCCATAGGCTATGAACAGGTTTTGTAGGTCGTCATTGTTAAGAGTCCCAAAACCTTAAAAAATTGTGTTTTTTTTTTATGATTTTTGGGCATGAATAACTCTCTATACATTACTTGAAACCTCTGAACCTGTATACAATCTAAAAAATAGGTGGAGAGGAGGGCAAGTTCCTATAGGTATATAGGCCCCTCCGGCACAGAAATATTCCCTATAAGATTTCAATTTTCATCCAATTACTTTTGATCTCCTTTACATGCATATATAGCCATCAAAGTCGATGCACCAACTCCACATGTCCTAATGGGTATGCCTGGGCCCTCACAAGTTTATTGATTACATTTCTAGCCTAGTCTGAAATGACAAGGTGTAATTAATAATCTCATACACTCGAGTATCGAATATCCATGTCAAGGATTATTCTGAATCCTTTATATCGGACATGGACGTAACAAAATGTGTCCTAGATGACAATGTAGCTCTCATCATTGCCATTTCACCCACCCTTGCTTGTGTGTTCTATTCACATAGTATTAAGTTTAAGCGAGCTTTTACAAAACTCAAAACAAGCCTTTCGAAGTGACATTTTTGTTGTGATGTTTCATAAAAATCACGGATGTCCCATACCACCAACTTTTCCTCCAAGAAGGTTCTCTACTTCTAGATTTCCTTACCGGAGAAATTAGAAAGATCAACTGGCTACCCTATATCTAAGTATAGGATTTGATCGACAACCAATTTCAAGACAGTTAAGCGAATGATCTGACCAATATACATACGTAGATCGCGATAGATTTTTTGAATTTTGTAAATTTGTCCATATATGATGCAACTGTGTACCATGTAAAGTTGTCACTTGTTGAAAGGTTTAGAGATTTCGTATAATGAGTTTTGTGCTTGTATTGAGAATAATGAATCACTGCAATTGGTGTTGAATGTTTAAAAAAAGACTTGTTCCAATAGGCTTGTTTACATTCCTCCTACTCAAAAATTTATCATTTCCAGAGATGTCCTATTTGATAAATCTAGAATGCATAAGCTTGATGATGATGCATTCAAGCCTACTAGCAAGCCTATTATCAAGGAAATAGTACGGATTAATGAGGAATAAGCCTACATACCCTACAAACTCTCCAAAAATATCAACTCGAGCAAGAACGCAACCATCAAGGCTCACATACAATGAAAGAGAGAAGCAACCACATCTTCTTACATGGAATGAACTTTGGTGCTTATATAAGGGTGGCTAATCTGTTGGAAATTAAGCCCACAGTTGCCTCCTTGGAATCATAACTTAGAGAACCAATTTATTTGAAGGACGTCTACAACAGACTTCTGGCTGATCTCCAGCAAAGGGTAACCAATCACATCAGAATTTCAAGTTCAGATGTTAAGTTTAATAACTTGAAGTCATTGAAGACTTGGCCATCTTCAAGGACCTCCACAAACTTGCATTTAGAACAAGTCTGCAAATTTACATCATTTTTGAACAGTCTGCAGAAATACACGAAGTGTCGCAGTTCGCACTTTCCGAAAACTGCGACACTTACCTTCGACCTCTTCCATTCAATTATTTTTTAAGAAGTCAACTTGTTTATAGTTCAACAATTTAACTATTTCCAACACCTTCACCCCCTCTTTCCATTTTTCCAAAAAATGCGAAGAGAGAGAAAATTCTAGAAGGTCCTCTATTTTTAAGGGTTAAACTGCTAAAGACACCTTCGCCAACTTTTAAGGGCACCTTCAACTTGTTTTAAAGGGCACCTTCGGCTTTTTTGAAAAGAGCAAGAGAGTTGAATTGTCAAAAAGATCTTCGCCTTTTTAAGGGCACCTTCAACTTTCTAAGGGCACCTTAAAAGAATTTAAAGGCACCTTTGGCTTTTTTGCAGAAACCCCGAAAGGAGAGAAAAATGCCGAAGGTTATCTGTTTCGAACGGGGAACGTTCCCAGCCACTTCCCGTAATTTGCGAAGTGAGAGAAAACCACTTCATGTAAAATGCGAAGTGAGAGATTTTGCAATGTCCTCGTCCGTGTCAACGATACTGATTTGTTGACCGTATATATACTATGTATAGTTGTCACAAAAGCCATATACTTCCAAGTACAACGGCTTTCCTGATTAGGTGATTGTTGGATTTATCTCCTCTACTCTCCTAAATCCTATTTTAATCTGCCTCCATTCATGCTACATTGTTACTCATGTTGTCGCAGAGTTTGCATATTTATGTGAGAGATTTCAACTAGTTTAGTCTAGTTTAGTCATATTTTAGTAAATTGTCTATAGGAGGCCAAAACTCATTTTAGACTTAGAGATAAACTTTTTGAAGTTATATTAGTTTAAAATACATTCAATAAACACTTTTTGAAAGTGTGGGAAAGTTGTTAGTCAAGTTTGAGAGAGATTCAAATTTGAACTTTGGGTACATTAAATCTAGACCCAAAAATAGTAGGGTTTACATTTTGGAGGGAAAGCCAAGTGGCCAAATAGGGTTTGGACACTCTATAGAAGGATGTAAATCATGGAGAGACACATCTTCTCTCTTCTCTCTCTCATTTCATCATTATGCATGTTCTCTTTGGGTTCTACTACTCATTGGTGCACTCTCTTGATGATATCTTGCAATTCTATGTGCAGAATGATCATTTATTGCTATTTTCAATTCCACACATGTGAAATACAGTAGGGTGCTGTAACCGTATGGACATCAACTATAAATTATGTTTTGGTTCATGTTTGATCAGTATCTCTTTGAGTTTGCATCTCATTTTGTATGTAGATGCCGATTTTTCTACATTGGCAGGATTGTTGGTTTGCTCCTTATTGTAACCAAAGATCAGGGACATGGATTGGATCTTGAATGATTTGAAATCCTTCACATGGTATCAGAGCTATTGTGTTTCAGGTTATGAAAGGATCAACCAACTTTAGCAAGGATTTGGAAGAGATACCAATGCTACAGCATGCTAGATTGATCTCTACTCAAAAATCAGCATTTTTGCATGTGTAGAATTGATCTTTTGTAGGCCAAACTCAATATAGGCTTATATACTTGATCAATTCCGATTTCACACTTGGTTAACTGGAATTAGATGATTTTTGATGCATTAGGAAGGTCTCATTGGAGGCTACAAGAAAATATATCAAGTTTCTAGAAATTGCATGTAGAATTTGGGATATTCAATTTTTTGTGACTCTGTCAAAACCCTGATTTTGATTGGATCTCTAGTTTGTGAGGTTATTGAACTTCATTTGAGTGTGTTTCAATCTTAGGAGCAAGAATCATTAGATTGAGGATAGATCATAGGTTGATCAAGATTGCACTATTCTATGTGTTGATTTTCTAGTTAGAAGTGCTAGAAGAGATTTGAGAGATTCCATATCTTTGTGATTTCTTCTTGAGTTCATTTGTTGACATTCAAGAGAGTGCTTTGTGCATTGGAACAGGTTGAAAGAGAAGATCATGTCACTTCAACATGGCTACAAGTGGAGGCTTAATGTTGGAGAGCAATGATAGGCTTACCTCAATCAACTATTCTACTTGGAAGGTGAGGATGGAGTCCTTATTGGAGATGAATGAGTTGATGGAGATTGTTGCAGGTGTGGAGGAGAGGCCTCAAGCACCTCAAGATCAAGGTTTTGGAGAATTTTCTTGTATAGATGATGTTATGCAAGTGGATATTGGTTCTCATGGTTTTCATACTGGAAAAGCAAGTAATGGATCTAGAAAAAAAAGTTTTTTCAATGACTTTGATGATCAAGAGGAATATCAAGAGATTGGTCTCAAATGGTTTCAACAAGGCAAAAAGGAAGCTGGCAATTTGGAGGTAAGAGCATCAAAGGAGAGGTAATTGGCAAAGATGTTATGGATCTCTTTTTGCAGCTTATTGAAGACTCAAGTAAGGTCAAAGGAGCAGCAAGGAATTTTTGTTCAATTTTACTTTACTTGTTCTATCTCATGTTTGAGCTATTTCATGTGGATGTGTGCAAATTGTCAAGATATGGACAAACTAGCTACATTGTCTTGCAATATCTTATTGTTGGAGTTGTACTAGCATTCTTGGCTGGTTTTGCTGATGGAAATGAAGCTAATGGAGGTTCAATATTTCGCTCATTCATGGCCAAGTCATCAAGTGTTGATGATATCTTGTGGCAAGATGGAGATGGAGGCTCATTCATGGAGTTTTATGGTGGAGACATATCAAGAAAGGACAAAATTGGAGGAGACAAGGAAGCAAATGGTCATCACTCACATTAATGGTTTGGTTGCTGTAATTTTCCAGAGAGTTCAAAGTTCACGAAAAGTGTTTATATATTTTTGGAGGCTGTGTTTTTTTTATCATTTTTTTTAAACCTATTTTGCTTTTTCCTTTTGCAAATGGGTGACAATTTTGCAGGCAAAAGCGTGACATTTGTTACGGCACCTCACACATTCTCTCTCTAAAATAGTTTTGTACTATATAGATGTGTGTGTGTGTGTGTGTGTGTGTGTGTGTGTGTGTGTGTGTGTGTGTGTGTGTGTGTGTGTGTGAGAGAGAGAGAGAGAGAGAGAGAGAGAGAGAGAGAGAGAGAGAGAGAGAGAGAGATAAAACCGATAACCACTTCCACATATGTATATATGTGTGTGTATCATCAGCTGCTCTCACATTCACATAGCATTTTGAGCTTTGTCATTTAGCACCATGTGGACCCTCCAATCTGTACCATCACTACTTGAATGTGCTCGTATATGAACTTTACCTACTGTGGCCTACCCACACTCCGAAGCATCTACCGCCAAAAAGCAACAGGGTACACATACAACTTTACAAGTTAGAACAAGTTACATGATTTCAAAATGTTGATAATCGGCCTCGATTGAATACCGACTGTTCCACTCATGTGCCAAAGAAAGAGCAACTTTATTCTACATTCACGAGAGTGAACTCCTGAGTGATGCACTCAACCTCCCTCTTCAAGTAGCACGTATGAAGAGCCTATAATGTAGAGGGACCATAAGCATCATATGTTGCTATTCTCTCAACATACCTTTGAACATAATCGTAGAAGTCAATGCAAACATAATATTTCCTTTGAAGAAAAACTGGTAAGTCCTGATAAACAGGTCGCAATGTGTCCTTTTCAAAAAACAGAGATGGTACAGACGCTAGCTGTAGCTAACATGATATGCACATCAGTACCAAAGTGACCAGGGAGCACAAGTATGGGGCTTTTTGGACATGCCACGCATTCCTGGACTTATCCTACTTGGGAACGTGTTCCTCAATCACAATTCTTTTGAAGACCCAAAAAACCAGAAAGTCAAGCAAGAAACAAAAAAAAATCTAGAGTTACTTGACACATATTTTGTATTATGGAAGGAGCCGGGCAGAGGCCATTCTGCCCGGTAAGGATTTCCAAAAAAAATTTGAGGCTCGGCCCTTCCGGGCCTCGTCTAAAAAAATTCTGAAAATCCTTACTGGGTAGAATGGCCTCTGCCTGGCCCCTTCCATTGATAATGAATTTTTGGACTCTTTTTAAACCAATCCTTTGCTGCCACGTGGCAGGCGCAAGCAAAATCAGCACTAAAATTTTTTTAGACCAATTCGATGCTGCCACGTGGCAGACGCAGGCAGAACCTGCACTAAAAAAAAAATTTAAAAAACAAGTGACTATTCTGCTTTTTTATCTGTTCAGAAATGGGCAAAATAGTTACCAAAAATCCATTACGTTTATATAGCAGTGCCATTAAATACAATATTGATGCTCTATTTTGTTTAATATGATATCCAATTTCAAAACACAAATTACTATAAATTTCCAGTTGTCAAGTGTATGAATAACTTTTCATTAATGTCACTATGATGACATGCCGTTTTACATGAAAATGCTTGGATGGCTTTGCTCTACGTCTAGCCTCGATGGCCCGGAAACATCAAGTCCAGCTAGCTAGAAAGCCATAAACTTAAAACATTCCGCCTGGACTGGCCTACACCTGATGGATATGGCCTAGATGGCACTCATGGTTCAGTATTAAGAGAAAATAGTAGAACCTCACTCAAGTGAATGAGGCTCCTCCACCCCCCTTCCCCCTTTCTCTCACAGGAAGAATGGGGCCCATAATAGTTGTGGGCCCTGATTCATTTTCGAGAGTTTCACACATTTGAGCAACATTTCCTATCCAGAACGCCACCGTTTCATAATGCTCATTCCGGAATGTGCATTCTAACTAACACAACTACCATTCAATGCTTGCCCATTTTCAAGAAGCTTCATGAAAGCGAGCAATAAAAAACATAATAACAGCAAGCAATGCCCATCAGCTTGCCAAGCATTGAATTATCAAAATAAGTGAACACTTGTGAATCATTGCTGTACTTGGAAGTGATTTACACTTCCTAATCAATGCAATACTTTCAGTGTCAAACGCATTGCAACCTTCTCGCCAGCTGCAACTTACAGAAAGAGCAGAAAGATAGGTTCCAAACCCTAAATGTTTATGGAGAATATTCAAAAAGCTTAAAACAAGGGCTGAAGGTAATAGGTACAAGTGCTATTTACTAATGTGCTGCTAGAGTGCAAATACAATATAACCAAAACTCTCAAAGACATTCAGTCCTATGATTGTCGTACATCCTTTTCTGAAGGCAAACTTGCAGCATAAAAAAATAGGAATCATGAAATCTTGCAATGTTCAGAAGAAGACAACCTTTCTTGAACTTGAACCATAAAGACGAGATGATTACAATGATCAATCTACATACAGTCACAATTTCCAACAGCATATCAGTTTTTGTCCTTGGAAATGTGATAACTCCCATCATTGCGAATCATTTCATGTGGGGCTGTGGGATTCTCTATATGAATTACTGTTCTGATATTGTCGTTTCCACTTTCCCTTTCTCTATTCAAATTTTTTCACAAAATAGTCTGATTCCCATGCTTATAGTCTCCAAAATTCTCGACATTGTATCAACTTAAATTTGAACCTTACAAATATCTTCTTTGCATTCGTGCAACTGGGGGATTTTCTGGAAACGCCTTTGAAGTATATTATTATACTTCACCAAGCAATGGCTTCATATTTGGGCAATAAGGATCTTTGTGGCCAGGCAAACAGTGGATCCACAACTCTGGAGCTCCAAACATTCAAGGAAAACTTTTTAGAAGCATGATGCAAAATTCTTTTGCATTTACCTCCCCAAACTGCAACTAGATGCCGACCTGGTGCTGCTATCAGGTAAAACCTTAATCCCTGCAGCATTTAGAAAGTTGCACAGATATCAGATAGAAGTCTAATCCAATGAAATATCCAGAACAATAAAGACATGCATTATACCACAGCTGACTTCTTACAGGAAGTAAAAAATACATGCTTACAAAGTGATGTAATTTGAAGAATAAACTCCATTCAACATGCAGCCACTGTCTTCAACACTCCAAGTTGCTTACAACAAACAAAGAGAGAAAGAGAGGGAGAGAGAGGCATACCAATATTTAATAAGACCATCCCATCCACATGTAGCCACCTTGCTTTGTTCAAGAGGATGCCATTCACAACCAATGCAGACACCTTCGTGGCATTTAAGAGTGCGAAAAACCTTGCATGTTTTCCAGTCCCAAAACCAGCACTTGCCCTCACCATCACCAGACATTATAAAGCGTCCATCTGGTGAAAAATTTACCTGGCAAGCATACCCAGCGGCAATGTGACCTGCAAAACGTTTCTTCTTATTCAACCGGAAACGCTCTCTTGTGCTGTAGATCAGTATCTGGTTATCTAGACTCTGAGCAGCAAGCCAATTTGTGTTTGGATGAACCGTAATTGATGGCATGGAGTGCATATGAGGCTCGCTAATATACTTGATGACAACAGGGATACCATATTCCCACACGCGCAAAGATTTATCGTCACTAGAAGTAACAAACCTTCGATTGTCGTCTACAAATGTAATTGTATTCACAGCACCCAGGTGCTGATCATATTCTTGGGTTATCTCCCCAGTGTTGATGTCCCACTGTACTATCTTCTTGTCACTTGTTCCTGCAAGGAGGACATGCTGCTTGTCCTCATCAGGATGGAATTTGACAACATAGGGGATCTTGCCGGTTGAAAAGGTTGAAACTACCTTCCCAGTTTCTGTATCCCAGAGCTTTATCTTTCTATCATACCCTGCACTAAGAAATCTAGATCCATCGTTATTAAATGAGATATCACGTACCGCCTTTGAGTGGCCCATGTAGGTCCTCATGCACTTGCCACTTCCGTGAACATCCCAAATTTTGACTTTGGTGTCCATGCTACCAGATAGAAGAAGGTGCCCATACTTAGGGAAAAAGCGGATAGCTGCAACGCCCTTTGTGTGACCGGTCCAAGAATGGATCCATCTCTTGGGAATGTAGCAATGATCATTGGTAGCTTTAACATCTTTCGGAGGTGCCATCCAGGATCTTCCCTGATAGTCCACTTCTTCCTTACCATGAAAAGTGCTCTTATCCTCAAACTCAATTCTATCACCCTTGTCCCTTTCAGCTTTCTTTTCAGCATGCTCCTCCGCGTATTTCTTCTGCTCTTCTGTGAGTTCGGTCTGCAAGCCCTCTTTCTTTCCTGCCCATGGACTCTTGGAACTTAACTGCAGCCAATTTTCCGATGCAGCATCAACTTGGCCTTTAACCCCCGTCTCCCCATCCACATCCATTCTCTTCTCCAGCTTCGTCTCCGCCTTTCTCTTCCTGTGCTCATGCTGTGGCAGATTATACACCGTTGCGCCCGCAACATTCTTCAGTGCATCGGCATCCCCCACAAGATTATCCCCATTTGCGGCAGAAGGATCAGCCGCATACCCGAACCGATGGAAAGTATTATACTGCTCATCAAACATAAAAGAAGATATGGCTGCATCCTCCACAAACCCTAGCTTGTGGTTTCTCAAACCCTGAGCTAATCCATCCTTTGCATAAGGGTGAGCCGGCCCAGCAATGGGCGCCCACAGTTGCTCATAAGTAGGGTTAAAGTTCACCTTGTGCTGTGCTGGATCAATAGGAGCTCTATGAAGCAAAGAAGTGTTCTTAGATCTGAGAACTAGCAATGTATCACTTACTTGTGGAGCTGCGGATTTGTGAGGAAGAGTGATGCGAAGAGGGGAGTCTGGAGGAGAGGATGAGCGATCCGATTGCTTGTCAGAAAATTGGGATGTAGCCGCTGCTTCATCTTCTTGTGTCTGCATTGAAGAATGGGTGGATGAAGAGCGCTGCTCCAAATCTGCGCTGCTGCTGCTGCTGCTGCCGCCATCGTCCTTGTATTGAGCAAGCAAATCCATTGCAATAACAAAAACACTAACCGCGCGCGCTGAGAAGAAGATCGTCCAGGATCATGGCGCTGAGTGGGAAAAAGCTACTATCGCTCCAAACCCTAAAATATCAAATTAGTAATAAACCCTAAAGCAAAAGTGTAAAGGCAGACGAGCAAGAGACTCTATCATAAATCTCCCCCTTTCTCTCTCTCTATATATATATATAACACAGCTATATATATATATATCTCGCTATGTCAAGATCCCTAAACCCTACGACGAAAACCTTAACCCTAACTCAAAAAAGATCGAGCGCTCTCTCTCCCCCCCCCCCCCCCCCCTCCGTGAGTGCCACCTTTATCTGTGTGCGCTCTCTCTCTCTCCCTGCGCAAGTTCTGTAACTTTCTAGAATGTGGAACTCTGGGGTAGGTTTTTGACCTTGAAAAACTGCCGGATGCACCTCGTTACAATTTCAGGGCAGATATGGCCCACTCAATTTACGAGAGGACTCTCTCTCTCTTTTTCTCTCTCCAACACCTCACTATATGCCATATGGCTATTTTTCTCTCCCTAAAGCCTAAAAAACATTAACCCTAAAACCTAAAATGCATCTTGCCTCCCCTTTCACCTCTCTCTCTCCTCTTGGCTCTCTCTCTCACCACACATCTCGCTCTCTCCTCTCTCTCTCCCTCTCTCCACTGGCATTTCCTTCGTCTTCTCTCTCTCGCCCCTCTCGCGCTCTCACTTCACTATTATGATAGACAATGAGTTGCAGAACTCAGTAACGGCTTAAATGCAGCCTAATTGTTGTCACTCACGGTTCTCACGGTCCCTATGTTGCCCATCACGGTCCCTATGTGGCCCATCATGGTCCCATCACGGTCCCTATGCGGCCTAAATGTTGTCACTCACGGTTCTCAGTGTCCCTATGCGGCCTAAATGCTTTGAACGAACCGCAAACCGCACTCACTTGGATGCTCTCCACAACGGCTACATACGGTCTCTCTCTCTCTCTCTCTCTCTCTCTCTCTCTCTCTCTCTCTCACGGTTCTCACTGTATATTTGACTAATATTTGAGATTTTTTCATCCAAGGTGAGGGAGTGTTTCCTCCTAGCATGACCATTCGGCCTCCACAGCAAAGTGAGGCACACTCCTAATGCGTGGGCCAATGAATCAGTGCATCGCCAACTTACCATGGCTAGCGCTCTTCCCTCACAGGCCACGATCTCCATTTGCTAAGGACCAGGTCTCTCTCTCTCTCTCTCTCTCTCTCTCTCTCTCTCTCTCTCTCTCTCTCTCTCCATGGATCTTAACTATCCAAAGGCTTTGAATGTGGCAGCTGTCAAATGGATGTCACCTTTCGAAGGCCTTATACATGTTATTGTTATGCTCTCTGAGGCAGCTATTCCCAAATATTGTTTCCAAGGGGTTGTATCATCACACATCAACCATCTATAAGCTATTGTGATAGACGATGAGTTGCAGAGTAACAGCTTAAATGCGGCCTTATAGTACTCAAGAAGAACGGCAAAATGCGAATTTGTGTGAGTTTGAAGGCGCTAAATGCAGTTACCAAAAAGGATCATTTTCCTTTACCATCTACGGAAAGTGTCCTCGACAGAGTAGCTGGTGTCGAAGCCTACAGTTTTCTAGACGGCTTCAGCAGCTACAACCAGGTGAAGATAGCCCTCCAAGACCAACACAAAACAACATTTGCCACGGAATGGGGAACCTATGCCTATAAGGTGGTGCCATTCAGACTTTGCAATGCCCCAAGCACCTTCCAGCGAGTCATGCAGGCGGCATTCAAAGAATATTTGCAAAAATTTCTTGAAATTTTCTTGGACGATCTGTGCGTGCATGGACTAGATTTAGAACACTTATCCAATTTGGAGAAGGTGCTACAAACATACCGCAACTTCCAGATCTCCTTGAATCCAGAAAAATGTCAATTTTGGGTGACACATGGCTTGATTCTTGGCCATATAGTGTCAAGACACGGGATCGCCACAGATCTATCAAAGATCATGCTCATTGTTGATCTACCACCACCGGGAACGATCCGCGAAGTCTACATCTTCATGGGTCATGCTAACTATTATAGGATCTTCATTCTTGATTTTGCAGAGTTAGCCCGACCAATTTATAAACTCACAATGGATCCACATTGGAACGAGAAGACCCTAAAGGCTTTCCAAAAGCTTAAGGATGCATTGGTTTCAGCACCAATCTTACGCCCACCCAATTGGTCAATTGAGTTTCATGTGCATTCGGACGCATCGAAGTATGCAGTTGGAGCAGTCTTAATCTAGCCAGGTGACCACAAAAAGAATTTTCCAATCCGATTTGCAAGCCGACAGCTCAGTGATACAGATTACTCAACCACAGAGCAGAAAGCACTGGCAATGATCTATGCGGTTAAGAAATTTCGGCACTACCTGATGGCCACACATTTCGCTTTTTATACGGACCATCAACCCTTGCTCTATCTCGTTAACAAGACTTGCAACACCGAGAGAATCCACATGGCTACTTCTATTGTTGGAATTTGATTTCTGGATAGTAGTTCGCAAGGAAAAACAACACTACATGGCAGATCATATGTCGCGAATCAAGGGAAAGGAGGTTGCAACCCAACCCGACAATGAGCTGGCCGATGTTGCCTTATTTTACGTGGACACAGTACCAGAATGGGTTGCCGACATTGTTGAATATCTAATGCGGGGCCAACCAGACAAGTCACTACCAAAGGCGGCTCAGCGGAAATTGATCTTAAAGGCTAGACCTTCAGCTGATTGCTGGCCAATTGTATCAAAGAGGACCAGACGAGATTCTTCGACGGTGTATTCTCCCCCATGAGGCCACCCAGATCATTTCGCTTTCACATGAAGGCATGGGTGGAGGCCACTTTGCTTCCGAGATTACCGTTCGCAAGATCCTACAATCAGGATGTTGGTGGCCAATGATTCATAAGGATACGGAGGAATACTTGAGAAAGTGCGATGTGTGCCAAAGGGCGAGGAGACCAACGAGATTGAATTATGACCTACTGCACCCGGTCTTAGCACAAGCACCATTCTAAAAGTGGGGATTGGATTGGTCCAATTCACCCTGCAGCAACGAGTTCCCAGGCTCACTACATAATCGTAGCCACGGACTATCTAACCAAGTGGGTCGAAGCCAAGGCAGTAAGAGTAGTGGATGCTAGGACCACTACCAAGCTCCTTTATGAAAATATCATTGTGCACTTTGGATGCCCGATGGAGCTAGTCAGCGATCGCGGAAGTCATTTCATCAATGAGACCATCAAGGTCCTGTTGGAGGAATTCTTTGTGATCCATAGAACTAGTACGCCTTATTATCCTCGTGGTAATGGGCAAGCATATTCATCCAATAAGATCCTGTGTAGCGTGCTCACAAAAACAATTGAAGCTAGCAAATCAGATTGGAAACATAAATTGAATACTGCTCTGTGGGCATTCAAGACAACATATAAGGGAAGCACTGATCAACACCTTTCCAATCGGTATATGGTCAGGATGCTATAATGTCAATAGAGTTTCTAATTCCTTCATTAAGGATTGCTACAACACAACGTCTGAATGAATCCAAATCTCTACAACTACGCCACGAAGCTCTACATAAACTCTGTGAAACACGCTTACTAGTTGTGCATGCACTAGCAGCCGAAAAGGAAAGACGCAAAGCATGGCACGATCATAGGTTACAAAAGAAGGATCTTCGCTCTGGAGATCTGGTCCTGATGTATAAAACCAACGCGATCAAGAGCAAATTAAAACTCATAGGTGAAGGTCCTTATCGGATCAAGAAAATTCTTAATCATGGAGCCGTGAATTTAGAGAAGCTACATGGGACACCGTTCGATACACCCATCAACGGTAGCCGGTTGCACAAGTACTGGCCACCGTAGTAAGATAGATCCAGATTGGTGGTGGCACATTACAAAAAGCTATTCTGATAGACCATCACCACAAAAGATCAAGCCAAATCAAGCTAGATCCATCAAGATTCGACCAGATCTAGCAAGATCAGGAAAATCCATCAGGGTCCAAGGGGGATCCAGATCCAAATGGGATCAAGGAGGAAGCAGATAATCAGATTATGCCAATAAATCCCCTAAATTTGCAGATCACAAACCTCAATCTCAATAACTATGGCAAATTAAGGGCAAAATTCACCAAAAACTGATGGATATGTCCATCAGAACTTCCATAGAACTACCAACATTCAGATCAAGCATGGATGAAGCTGATTACAAGTTTGCAAAAGTTAAAAATCAGAAAATCTCAAGATCTCGTCAAAAAACACTCTAGTAGAGCACTTTTTGAATGATTTTTGGAGATCCCTTGGGAGATAGCTCTTGAAACTTGGATACTCACTAGATCTAACCCAGATGCATCTCTAAAAATCTTTGTGAGAGTTCTTAATGGAGTAATCATCACTTTTTAGTGTGTGCGAGGGTTCTCAGAAGCTGAATCTTTAGAACCCTTGCAGAGCATCAAGATCATCTTACCAACCCTTGCAAGGTGCCTAAATGGAATCAGAACAATGAAATTAGCTTGCCTACATGGTCTGATCTTAAAAATCCAATCACAGGAACATGTTGTGCGAGAGATCACTTCCTGCAAGAGTTGAACCCTCCCAGATAGTCTGAACCTTCACAAAACCTTCGCAGGACAGTCAAATCACCTTCTGAACTCTCGCAGACTTCCCTGAGGTCTTATAATTTTGTGAAGAAGGCCCCCACCAAAATTTGGGTGGAACTGAGCAAGGGAAAGTGGATTTCACCTAATACGCACTCTAAATTCCGCTATATAAGGGCTAATTTCGACTCATTTTTCACCTTTGCTGGCGAAGCTCTGCTCAAATTTCACGGAAATTTCCAAGTTCTTTGTTTGCGACCAAACTTCCTACAAGCTATCATCTGCTCATACTGAACATAGATCTGTGCTCTGAACTACAGTTCTTGCCATCCAACACTCGTTATTCACAGTTTTTTGTCGTTCCACACCTTTTTATCTTTTCCCCGTTTTTTCTACTTTTTCGTTCTTTAACTATCACTGCTAACATGGCCTCCTCATCCTCAGAAGACTTTGGCAACAAGTCGGTGATCCAGCATGAAATCTCCTCAACACACAGATTTGGCCCTTATCCTCTAACGCTCTGATTTAATCATGGCTTCAGACAGCCGACCCACTTCTTGAGACAATGGGATTCTTTCCAATGCCTTTCCATTCTGAGATTGACATGGGCCTCGCCCTTCACGCTTGCGCCACCTGGGACGGGTCGAAGACACGCTTCCACTTCTTGTACCAAGGTACCACACGTACAAGGTCAGAATTAACGCAAACTCGATGGTCACTATTGGCATTATGTCCGGTGACCGTCAGTCCATCTCCCATCATCAGGCAAAAACTTTGATCAAACCTTTCGTCACCCAAACTACATCAAAAATCCCAATCTAGACTAACAATGGTTACCTGATAGATGCTATCATGGAACCCGTCATTCAGGCGACTGCGCATCTGTTATTTAACTTTCTGGTTATTTCAACATTTCACAAGGACAGAATCCAGTCCAAGCTGCTGAGTCAGATAGTGGAATCCTTTATGGCATTCTCTGGCCCCTCAGTTGTGCCATACGACTGGCATAGCTTCCTCATTCGCGAACTAACTACCTCCATCAAACCCAACAACCGTGACCGTATCGTAGCAGGCCCCCTATTGTGTAATTTTGCCTGCGCACTTCTTGAGGCAAAAGTGTGCAGCTTCCACCGCTCAACCCTTTTGTCTTCCGTCATGTCGCACACTTATCTGTCATCTCAAGCATCCACCTCCTCCCAACCTGCAGTTACTGACACAACGGCCAGCAAATGAATGCGTGGCGCTGCGTCTTCATCTTCATCTCCACCTACTACATGTGGAAACCAACAAAATAAGACCAAGAATGGATCCTAATCTGATCCACAAGAGGGGTTGGATGTTAGATATACTTGATCTATCAATCTACACAAGATTTAGATCAATCTAGATCAATTCTAGGCATGAAAATCTAACAAGAACAATCATTAATGAAAGTAAATGTAGTTTCACACATGTGAAAAACTGTCAGAGTACGGACTCCAACCTGAAAACAAAGTACACTATGATAGAAAAAACAAATGAAGGCAAATGGAGAGATTGACACAAAATTGCTTCCAAAATCAAGATTGATGTTTGATGTTAATTGTGGCCAAATATGTCTCTATATATACACTTCTTGGAGTTCGAGGTATTGATCATGCATCAGATCTCACATGTGTGAGGATTGTTTGTCATATGGTGAATCATCATGCAAATTTGACACTTGGGATCAAACTTTCTATTTTGAGCATTTTCGGTCCAATTTCCTATTATATGGAGATCTACATGGAAATCTTCTAGAAGTCAAAACTTGCCTACTTCAGCTTATTCCACATGTGTGAGTTGTCCTTTACACATGGGATGTGACACCTAGCCAAAGGATGTGGCTCATGCAATCAATAGATTGATGCCATGTGTCATATATCTAGAAAACTAGTTTTTGGCCTTTTTAGCCACTAGAACTTGAATTAAATCATATGTACAGCATATATGATTATGGTACATGACAAGTACACTAATTTCACACTTGGTAACAAGCTCCACACAAGTGTAATCATCCTATATACATGATTTTGGCCTTGACCAAGCATGATTTTTGCATGTTCACACTCCTCAAAAATCTAGCTTGGTAAATCTAGCATAGATCTATCTATATCTCCAAGAGCCAATCTTAATTTTACAAATGGATCTTTAGGCAATGCCTTGGTGAGTATATCAACAATGCAATCTGATGATGAAACATGAATAAGCTTGATCTCCTTTGCTTGCACTTTCTCCCTCACGAAATGATGTGAAATCTCAATGTGCTTTGTTCGAGCATGGAAGACTGGATTGTTTGCAAGTTGTTGAGCTGCTTGATTGTCACAATATATGCATGGAATGTCTTCATCCTTGATCACATGAAAGCCTTTTAAGCCAAAGAACCTCCTTTGTTGTTGTTGTCATAGCTTTATACTCGGATTCTATTGATGAAAGAGAGATGGTATCTTGTTTTTTGGAAAGCCAAGATATAGCTCCTCCACATAAGAACGTAGCAAATGCACTTATGGATCTTCTATCCATCTTGTCACCTGCAAAACTCTTCATCCAAAATCATGATGAAGTTAGTTAGGGGAGTAGAGCTAGTGTGAGTAGAGTTAGTGTGAGTAGTGTTAGGGGAGGTAGAGTTAGACAAAAAGTAGGAAACTAACTAAAAGTAGCATCTGTGCTTATTTAGGTACCTATCCAGTGAACTAACCCTTGTTGACAGGCGGGAGGGCTATACTACACAAGATCTTTGACCCTACAGTGGCGTCGTTGCCGAGGATAGGTTTCCAATAATTAGTGTAGCTGCATTTTAGCTATTTTCTTGCTTTTAGAGTAGTTTTAGGTAGATTTTTGAGAGTTTAGAGTTAGTTTTCTGTTTTTTTTTGTGTTTGGACACTGTTCGCAGCTAGACCAATCAATTTGATTTTCCTCTATTTGGGGCTGTTCTCCCAAATCAACTTGGTCACACCATGCCAATCTGGTTCATGATCTGTATTTGACTCAACACGGGGAAACTTTCCAGGTCCAGACATAGTAAGGATTGACATATTGAGAGCTCTTTCTTGATTCTATGGGTGGTGGTGCATGGCCGTTCTTAGTTGGTGAAGTGATTTGTCTGGTTAATTCCGTTAACGAATGAGACCTCAACCTGCTAACTAGTTACACAAAGAATCTTCTTGGTGCCCAACTTCTTAGAAGGACTATTTGCGTCCAGCAGATGGAAGTTTGAGGCAATAACAGGTCTGTGATGCCCTTAGATGTTCTGAACGCGTGCTACACTGATGAATTCAACGAGTTTATGACCTGGGCTGATAGGAGGAGGTGTGAGAGGGTAGAGGAGGCCCTGAACAGCCTCTAAGGGCTTGAAACCCAAACCAACCAGCCAAAAAACCCAAAACCAAAACACACCTATCCGTATTTTGGAGGAAAAAAAGAGCCTAAAATCTCATCAGATTTTATTTCTCCAAAACCAGTATGAATTAACCCTTGCATGACTAGTAGCAGCTCCAAGGTACTGTCCCAAAGCTGCATAGAAGCCTGCGAGAGTTAGTTCCAAGTAGATTGCAAAAATCAGAGAAAAATCATAAAAAATTCAAAAAACCCTTGAAAAATTCCAAAAAAACTCAAAACTTTAGCAGAACTCTCACAGACACCTCTAAAGTTCTATCTCAGTGAGACGGGGACAAATAAGAGCTTGCAAGAGTTGAATTGATTCCACTGAGCAGAAAATTGGATTTAAGTACTAAAAAATCACTAAAAAGTGAAGATCCAATAAAACCTTCCATTAAGAACTCTCGTAGACCCCCTCAATCGATTTAGAATGTTAATTTCCATCAGTGATAAAGCCTGCAAGAGTTAGTTTTGAGATTTGGCATCGAGCCAAAATAGTGGTTCTGAACTCTCGCAGAGGATTCCATAGTGAGATCTGACTCAGATCCAGCTACTGTGATCCTTGAGAGAGTTACTTCCCAAAGATCTGAGAGATATCAAGTTTTTAATCTGCAAAAACAGCTAAATAACCCTCGCACAGCCAACCCTCGCACAAGAGAACCCTCACAGACTAGATCAGTGGAAACATCTGCATCAGATCCAACTATTGTCAAAATCTCAGGTCAATCAGTGCAAGGAGTAAAAAGTTATCAAGGAAAACTACCGTAAAGGGCCTAAAATTCACTTTCGGCCGATCAGATTGATCAGATCCTTAAGATCCAGACTGTAATCCACAACCAAGGTCCAACCACTTTGGAACCCACCATCTGAGATCGAGACGATCAATAGCATGAAGGATAACAAATCAAGCACCACACCTTCCCAGATTAGCAGCTGCGCAACAAGAGGCAAATGCGGAACCAACACCAATGGATCCAATGGGCCAAACCGTACCTGTCGCTCCCTTGCAAGCAGTTCGGAGAGCACCACAAATGGAAATACCAAAATACGACGGATCATCAGATCCCATCCGATTCCTCCAGATCTACTAGCAAGCTTGTGAAATCTACGGTGAACGGACACTTGCAGAAAAGCTAATGTTGTTACCCATGTCCTTATTGGCAGTGGCTCATGATTGGTTCTTCAACCTGTCAGAGGAAAAAAAATCCACCTGGAAAGCGATTAAGGTGGCTCTCATTACGCGCTTTAAACCAAGAAAGTTCTTGGAAGACCCATTTCTCCTGCTGAGTAAAGTCAAGATGGGAAAACGAGAAAGGGTCAGGGACTATATTGAACGGTTCAAACATCTACGATCCGAGTGCAGTGCAGCCCTAACTCCTGATCATGCGGTGATCATGTGGTTCCTAGCTGGACTACCACGAAGCATTAGAAGAGAACTGAAATGACGGGAGCAGTATGCTACTCTGCAAGAAGCTATGGAAGATGCCATCAGGGAAGAGGACGAGAGATCTGACGACGAATATCCATCCACCCACACTCCTACTCCCTCATTAGCATCGACATCAACTGAGGTCCAAGATGAATGGATACGATCAATGTAAATATTAGCCAATAGGATTCTGGGGCAAGGGCCTTTCCCATTTTATACTTTACTTGTTATTTTCATTTTCCATGCTTTTTGTTTATGCTAGTTGAGGTTTTTCCATAAGCAATGAAATTGAGCATTTGAGCTAACCTCCATCTCATCTCTCTCTCTCTCTCTCTTTCTCTCTTCTCCTTCTTCTTCCTCTTCTATTCTATCCTTTCTCTTCACCAACAATCATGATGAAGTTAGTTAGGAGAGTAGAGTTAGTGTGAGTAGTGTTAGGGGAGGTAGAGGTAGACAAAAAGTAGAAAACTAACTAAAAGTAGCATCTGTGCAAAGTTAGGTGCCTATCCAGTGAACTAACCCTTGTTGACAGGCGGGAGGGCTATTACAATGTCGGATCGAAGACCCTACAGATGGAACTTAAGAATTCTCTACAAGGGTTCTTGACCACTGGAACTGAAAATTTTTGTGTTTGCGAGGGTTCTGATGGATTTTCCCTCTTTTTTCACACTGGGAACCTTTGCACTAGCACTTGCACTGGGAACTAACTCTCGCAAGTTTCTCTGTGTCCTTGTCTCACTGAGATGGAACTTCAGAGAGCTCTGCAAGAGTTCTTATGGAAATTTGAAATTTTTTATATTTTTTACAAGAGTTTTTTGAATTTTTATGGTTTTTTCAATGATTTTTGCAATTTGATTGAAACTATCTCTCGCAGGCTTCTGTGCACGTCTGGGACAATACCCTAGAACTGCTGCCAGTCATGCGAGGATTAACTCTCACTGGCTTTGGAGAAAACAAAATCTGATGGAAAATTTGGCCACTTTTTCCTCTAAAATGCAAATTGGTGTGTTTTTTTGGGTTTTTTTCGATTTTGGTTTGGATGTCAAACCCTTAGAGAGCATATTGGAATTTAATCTAACTCCTACTCATCCCAACAGCCCTTCTTCCTTCTCTGATTTTTACTCTCTTAAATGAAACCTGCAGAAAATGAATTGTTTTTAAACAGTTTGCATATTTGAACTAATTGGCCACAATCTACATTTTTACTCAAGTTTTTCAGCAGGCGAAAAGCAATGCCTAATTCTCAAGCATAGATTATTGAAATTTTACCATCTCACCTCTTTCTCCTCCATTCAAATTCAATTTGGTTTTCAAAAACATCATGCCAGATGAATTTCTTCTCTGATACTTTATTTTGGGTGCAACCCATCCACCTCTCACCATTACAACATCACTAATATGGACAATAACTTGATTTTTCATTGACAAGTTTACGAAGGATAGGGCTTTATCTCAAGCTTCTTCTCATTTTTATCCCCCGATATGGTTCAGGCTGAAACCTTAGTTTCAATACATATAAGGTCTTAACTGGACGTAGCAGAACTTCCATTTGCTAGTCCCACAAATTGTTTAATTGTTCATTTTGTTAAGTGTCGCACTCAACTATTGGCAAATCTATAAGTAAGTCAGGATAAAAATCATTCCCTCAAGACTTGAATTATCCTCATCCATTATTGATCACCTAAAACAAGATATTGTTTCAATTAGGTGACAAATCTCAAAATCCTCAATCAAAAGTGATAATAACTGTGATATGGTAAAGTGATCGATTAAGGTCATTCATTTTAGAAGACAATTTTGTTTTATTCAATAAATGACAAATTTTGAAAAAATTTAAACAATTACGGTTCCCTCCAATTAAAAATAATAACATTTGATCGAAAAAGCTCCAACCACCTAGCAATTTGCATCTCTCTCTACTTTGAACATTCTGAAGAACTTGAAAACTTTGATTTCTGTTTTAGAAAATAGAATACACACCTCCTAAAATAATCATCTCTAGATAAGGAAGTACCTTGTTCCATCTAACAGTGGAATATGCATTGGACTTAAAATGTCACTATGGACAATGTCAAGTAGGTCTTTAGAAGTATCTACATGATTAGTCTTAAATGGTTTCCTAGCATGCTTTCCTAAAATGCAGCTTTCACAAGTAGAATGATTAGCATTGTTAGAGATGTCTAAATCAAGTACTAGATTTTGCTTAGACATTTACACAATACTAGTACAATTAATGTGAATGAGGTGGTTGTTATGGCCATATTCGGTTAAGGACCTGGAATAGTCCTAATATGGTAGACTGGCCCTCCAGTGTTCGAGATTATTGGTCATGCCGTGATTTAATTCCATGCCAAGGCATGTTTGTGACTAATTACCTTGTGAGGACCCAGACACTCTAATTGAGACATATGGAGTATTGCATGTCTGTGTGACAGATATAGTCAAAAGGACTGCATGAAGAGATGTGATCTATTTATAGTTGACCTGCATGGGGGTTGAATGGTTTCATGCACATGACTCTACTCTCTATATAATGAGTAGGGATTCTCTCGTTGACATATTGGGTTTAGGTTACCAGTTTCTCTCTTCTCCTCTTGCTTTCACATGGCATGGCTTGGGGGCTAGATCCAGGTTTGATCTAGGATTGGTTGGGCAGTTTGGCTCCATAGTCTCTCTTATTGTGTTCTCTTATCCTCATCTTAGGGGCAATCCTTTAGGGACTTTACATTGGTATCAATAAGACGTAACGACATTAGTAATTACTGTAGGAAAAAGTCTGAAACAATTTCATTTCTATCATGTACCTGAGCTGAATAACTAATACATCAAAAATCATCTACTAGTATGTGAAATAGTACTAGTTTGATCTTTTGAATATAATTCACCATAGGATTTTATTGGAAATGAAATCAGTTATGTACTTCCTATTATTACAATTTTTCCAATAAAATTGGACCGGTTTATGTATTGGGTCATAGTGAGATTATTCACATATGTGCACGATTAATCTTGTATGAATCTACTATGTATTCCTGGTTACTAGGGTTATTTCGTACACAGCCTAGTCGGTGAACATAGACATATGATCAAGTATTGTTTGACAAATACTTTCAGAGTTAACAAATCTTTGTGTGGAAGATTTATGAGTTAACTAATAAATGATTTGGTTGAGGATCTAAATGTGGGGTTATACTAATTGAATTCTTCACCTAGACATTTAAGATTTCTAAATCATTGGCAATTAACTTGAGTAGTTGATTACTCCAAGATGAAGTTAATTAGTAAAACGATCAGTGTGAAGGGGATTCACCAGGAACTGATAGTTTGTTAATCATATTGCTTGTAAGACGCATGATTAATGAATCATTTGGGTTCATCAGTTAAAATTATGTGCATTGGATATACAGTATTCTTGAGATAGAGTATTCCTTAGTTAAGGAATAGACTCAATTCATTAGTGATTGTATCCCAGAGTGCCTAGGCCCCTTTCAAGGCCCTCTATTTTATTATTTAAAAGGTTTCCTATTGTGTATGGGTGCACCATGCATGCTCCTCCCCGCACCCATGCATGAGCTTTTTCTAACTAAAAAATTTGGGGAGGAGAATGCATGTATGGGGAAAAGGATGCATTGGCCTTCCTCTCCATGCATACATCTAAGGGGCCCACTCCAAATTCAAATTATCCTTTACCAACACACATAGTGTTTTGAAGTGAATGTACATACTTTCATGGTGAAAGGTGTTAAATAAATGAAACTTTCATTATCAAAAATTTGAAAGGTGCTCTAAGGATTTTTTCAATTATCAGACTTTTCATGGGAAAGGTTGAAATAAAAATGTATTTTTATGAAGATCGGCCTTCATTGCCTGTCAACGACGGGCACTCTTTACTAGTATATATATATATATATATATATATATATATATATATAAACATAAACTTACATACACTTTTGTATGCATGGTGGGGACCCATACATCTTCCTCCCCTCACCCATGCTGCATACACATTTTTCTAACTAAAAATCAAAAAAAAAATGATGCATGTATGGGAAGAAGGATGCATGGCCCTCCTTCCCATGCATGCATCTAATGGGCCCATACCCCACTCCAAATTCAAATTACCCTCCTTTCATCGATGCTCCTCCTTCCTCATCTGTGCTCCTCCTTCGTCATCTGTGCTCCTACACTTTCCATCGATGCTCCTCCTTCGTCATTTGTGCTCCTCCTCCATCATCGGTGCTCCTGCACTCCATCGGCCTCCTCCTTCCTCACCCTCATTCCTCACTGATGTTGGATTGGTGGATTGGTGTTCTGAGGAGGTGGTATGGATGCAGGAAAAGCAGTAGACATTAAATTGGTGCTATGAGAGGTGAGGCACTTGAATACATCAAACTGATCTTAAGACAGCCCCCATGCAGGTCAACTATATATAGATCACATCTCTTCATGCAGTCCTCCTGCACAGGTCTAAAGTGCAAAGCATCTAGAGCACAGGACATAAAACGTGACTTAATGGAGGAAAAGATTAAGGAGAAAGAGAAAAGTGCAAGAGCAATGAAAACAATTACTCCAGAGTCCAGAACCAAAGGTGCAACTAGTTATCTCGGCAAGAGGTGGAACATCGTTAACAAAGCCCAATGGAGAAGAATCAAAAAACAAAAAAAGAGAACCAAATCTGTGCAATCCCTTGCACGATCTAGCCCAAAAAAGGCCATGAACAATGACATCCACCCCACCGCCACAGTCAAGAAAAAGGAGCAAAACTTAGTCAATTTTTCGAGTATCAAAGGAGTGGCGAAAACCGGCCTTGGCATTTGGGTTGTAAAGTCATTATCTAATCTAGCCACATACAAATACAATTCACCAAGTAGCCATAACCAAAGCAATGATTTACGGCAGTTCAAGCGAGGCATAGCATGCCTTGGTTGTACATATTAAAATCCTGAAAGTACAAAACTCAACTCTGGTTTATGGTAAATGATTCAAAACGCTTCTACTAGTACAGATTCATCACGTAGTAATATTCGTCCTCAAAGAACTTTAACTTCTCTAATTACTCCATTGAACCCAAAAAGAACTCTTATATAATATGGTTATCCATACTTCAATTGAGTATAAAAGCGTCATATCTATGCCAATCTTCTGAATATCTTTGGCCTTTTGTCTTATGAAAAAACTGCAACAAACTCTTCCAATTGGAGACTACACAGCACGTTAAATGCTATGGTTTTTTTTTTTTCAATGAGAGATTTCAACTTTTATGACATATCACTCCTTATCAAAGTTCGCCTTTTTTGTTTTATGAAAAACCTGCAAAAAATTCTCTTCCATTTGGAGGCAACAACATTTCAGCCATCACATTGCTCGAATTCAAAACAAAGTATTGGTGAGTATTTGTGTGTGTGTGTGTGAGAGAGAGAGAGAGGTATTCCGGTGTAAGCACATGCATGCACCCAAAGGTAGGTGGGGCGTGCACATGGATGGACTCGTTCCTACCAATGTATCTTTCTTTTCATTGATTATTAATTGCAATAGCATGTGTGTGTAAACTACATTTATAGATAGATAAGGTCAAGTTTGGAGAGAAGTGTCCACTCATGTAGCAAGTAGGATTTGAGCCTAAGCTTTTGTGGGCACAGAACCAACCAACTCTATCCAAATCAGCTATTGTGAGGGAACTTCAAATAAATCTTCTTATATACACGTGTCTCACATGTTTGTTCCTATAATCTCTTACATGCATCATAATGTTAAATACTTCAGACAATAGTATGATTTATTAGGTAAGAGCTGCAAGAAACTATATTAAAAACAAAGCTGGTCAGCATCAAGAACAGAATGAAAACTGATACTTAATTAGGAAGACACAAAATACTTTCCACTGCTTTTAAATATGTAAAGACACAAGTACACATGCATATATAACTTATCATAATCTTTCCACTCTGCTTTTATATACGTAAAGACACACAGATACACATGCATATAAAACTTATAATCTTTCCACTTTTCTTTTTTTATATATGTAAAGACAAACAGATACACATGCATATATAAATTATCATCATCCATTGCTATTATCAACTGCCTTGATGACTTATGAGTGTCTTGCAACCGTTGATGATTTGCCTTCTTTTGTTGAATTTCTCAGCATGCATCGGTATCTTTCATACCGTCAAGATCTAAGGTACTGAAATGCTTCCCATTGATCAATGAGGCATATACCACTAACCGTGGCTATGTTGAGTTTTAATTCACACAAACCCTGTATTCAGTCAGTTATCAGTCAAAGCATCATGAGCCATTTTGAGAATCACATGGGTGACCTCTAGAAAGACTTTATCAACAGTCTGTACCAACAAAGTAGTTGCCAAATTACACAGCTTGCGCAAGTACTCAATTTTACTGATGTTGGAATGAAAACCTAGTACAATGCAGTGTTGGCATGAAAACCTAGTAAAATGCAATGTTGAAACACAGAATGATAATAAAAAATATTGAGTTCACAAAGCTACAAACCGTCCTCAACACTTAGAAATTGGATATCATGTGTATTCAGGAATAGAAGATAAGCGCAAATTCCAGCAACAAAGTGTACAAATAAGGCAAAAGGCCTGATTATCAATAATTTGCCTTCGTACAACCCAAAACTGACAAGCTGAATTTTTTAACAAATGAAAGCCAAAGAACAATGAAAATTTGGACGTAGGGAAAATTAGCGCTAGAGGAAACCAAACTTAAAACCCTTCTAGAATGTGCGGTCTTTGCAGTCACAGACTTTCTACCCAAGGAGTCTTCAGAGCACGAGTACACCACAATTCAAAGGAATGTTACTAGTACTCATCTCCTTCAACATCATCGGCATCACCAGATTCCGCCCCCACTTCTTCATAATCCTTCTCCAATGCCGCAAGATCTTCACGAGCCTCAGAAAACTCACCCTCCTCCATTCCCTCCCCAACATACCAATGCACAAATGCCCTCTTGGCATACATGAGGTCAAACTTGTGATCTATCCGAGAAAAGACCTCTGCAACAGCTGTGTTATTGCTTATCATGCAAACTGCACGCTGAACCTTAGCAAGATCACCACCAGGCACAACTGTCGGTGGCTGATAGTTGATTCCACATTTAAAACCTGTTGGACACCTGTAAACCATAAAGAAAATACATGAATAGCAGCCTTCTAACCTCTCCAACTTTCAGCAGTACATTTTGCAGAAAATTTTACATTTATATACAGAAATTTATTACACTTCCTAGAGCAAGAAAAAATCGTAAGGAAAGAATGTAGAGACAGTTGCCCCAAAATAATTACCAGTCGACAAATTGCACCGTCCGTTTGGTTTTGATGGTTGCAACTGCAGCATTGACATCCTTTGGCACAACATCTCCACGATACATCAGGCAGCAGGCCATGTACTTTCCATGTCGAGGGTCACACTTTGCCATCATACTGGAAGGCTCAAATACAGCATTAGTGATTTCGGGGACAGATAACTGCTCATGATATGCCTTCTCTGCAGATATGACTGGAGCATAAGATGAAAGCATAAAATGGATTCGAGGATAAGGTACAAGATTTGTCTGAAATTCAGTGACATCCACATTGAGAGCTCCGTCAAAGCGGAGTGACGTTGTCAATGACGAAATAATTTGAGAAACTAGTCTGTTTAAATTTGTGTATGTGGGTCTTTCTATGTCCAAGGACCGTCTGCAAATGTCATAAATAGCTTCATTGTCTAAAAGGACTGCAACATCGGTATGCTCTAGCAAAGAATGAGTGGACAAGACACTGTTGTAAGGCTCCACCACGGCAGTTGAGACCTGCATGACATGAATGAACCACATAATGAGGCCACTTGAAAGTGCTTCTACTAACTACTACGTTGCAAAGCAATCAGGGCACAATTCAAACAAGTTCTGGTAAGTTAAAGTAGTTCCAACACCAATACATTGCCTGTATTCAGACGATTTTGCATGACAAATCTGATGATTATCTTAATTACATTTTTCTTATAGCTCACACTCCTTTGCAATGGATTGGAACAAGATACAGAAAGGCTGGAGACTAAACAAAACATCAAGAAGCCTTCCGGAAAAGGTTTTACAGATGCTCTTCAAATGTAGCAACTGTAAGCAACTTCAGAAAAGATTTGAACGTAACAATTGGATCGAAACAAATTCTGCAACTCACTACTGAAGGAGCCTTCCAGAAAAGGTTTTACAGATGCTCTTCAAATGTAGCAATTGTAAGCATCTTCAGAAAAGATTTGAACGTAACAATTGGATCGGGACAAATTCTGCCACTCACTACTGAAAATCCAATTGATTGAGCTAGAAGATTATTTGCAAAATCGAACACACTTATACACCTTCTATACAAGATACCATGGTCAATAGGGGTCGAATACGACTGCCTGACAACAGTACAAAAATTTTGCATCAAGACTAAATTACCAAAAACATACAAATCACATTTAAGAGCACTAGCTACTATACTGAACTGCCTAGAGCATGCCAAACGCGTATTCCACTTTCCTCTGATCATCAAATGAACGATTTGGACCGATTGGATAAAAACGCCTACTTGCTATTATTAAGACTCAATCAAAGCCACAGCATGAAACTTCGTACTCAAACATACCAGTGGGGAAGGATAGATTGTAAATCCAAGCTTTGACTTCTTTCCGTAATCAACAGAAAGACGCTCCAAAAGCAATGAGCCAAGTCCAGAACCCGTGCCTCCTCCAACTGCGTTAAAAACCAGAAAGCCTTGCAACCCCGTACAATTATCAGACAGCTTCCTAACCCTGTCGAGGCAAAGGTCCACAATCTCTTTTCCAACTGCAAAAGCACATAGTCACCGAGATTAGAAACGGATAAAGGCACAAGATAGAAGAGAATGGAAAAATAAAAAGTTTACAATCACAGACGCAACAACCACAAAGGGATTGCTGCTTTTCAGCACGATGCCGGGGAAGGGAACATTCCCGTCGAAAATGACATCTCAAAAAATAATGCACAGGAATTTCAAACGAACCATGATTGTAATAATGAGAAATGACAAGATCGAAGTATTACCTATGAAAACACTTGCGCAAACTACGATAATGGAAACAGAAGATGTAAATAAAACTCAAACGTGCCGCACATAGATTGGAAATAAATCTAGTCCCCAAGTCAAAAGCGTGAGCAGTAGAACCTGTGTAATGTCCTCGGGCAAAATTGTTGGCAGCGTCTTCTTTGCCAGATATCAGTTGCTCTGGGTGAAAGAGCTGCCTGTATGTTCCAGTTCGAACTTCATCGATGACCGTTGGCTCCAGATCAACGAATACTGCCCTTGGAACGTGCTTTCCGGCACCCGTCTCGCTAAAAAATGTGTTGAAAGCATCGTCACCACGGCCTATAGTCGTATCACTGCAACAACAAAAACCATAGGCAGACATAAATCACACCGTCTAAGTCACATCAAAAAATCTCAGAAAGCTTGATAAACAAGTGCAATAAAGCTTCATAAGAAGAAAATGCATGGATGCGTAAATCCTTGGGTTGCAACAACAAGACCATAAGCAGACGCAACTCACAGACATACCGTCTAAAGTCACATTAGGAAATTTTAAACAGCTTGACAAGTTTAACAAGGCTCCACAACCACCAAATGCATGGATGCGTAAGACCGTGGCTTACAACAAAAAGAACTATAAGCAGATATAAATTAAAGACGTACAGTGTAAGTCATTTTCAAAACCTCGTTATAAAACTTGAGAAGGAAGTGCAATACGGCTCCACAACCACAAAATGCATGGATGCGTAAAACCGTGGCTTTGCAACAACAAGAACCATAAGCAGACAGAAATCACAGACATATAGTATAAGTCATTTTCAAAACCTCGAAACGCTTGACAGGAAAATGCAGGAAATAGAGCTCCACAAGCAGAAAACTCCAACAAAAACCAGATGCCGACGTAAATCAAGACATAGACTGTAAGTCACTTGAGAAAGCCTCAAAACGACAATAAAGTGCAAATGCTCTACAAGCAGAACAGGTATGATGAGCAAAACCTTGGCATGCGTCCGTCAGGCTGGATCCCATGTTCCAGGCAGTAAAGCTCCCAGCAGGCATTGCCAACTTGGATACCAGCTTGTCCAATATGAATACTTATGATTTCTCTCATTTTCTCGCTTAATTTGCACAGAATGAACCAGAAAACCAAACCAAAACCCGATCAAGCCCAAACAAAACCTGATCAAACCAAAACACCACAACCTCTACCAGATCGGTGGATCGTCAAGAGCGTGTCAAGGACGCTCTCAACGACAGGCCTGAAGAAGCAAGCGATCAGCAGCAGCAGCAGCAGCAGCGAGCAGCGATCGAAAAACGCAGAGCTACCGATCCCTCGTCTCTTACATGTAAGCAAAGAAAAATCTCCAAATCCGCGTTCACACAGCACAACTAATATCCAGCGCAAAAAACTCTCCATTCACCGTGTAAAACCAACACAAACCATTCTCAATCTCATGGAGCTCCTTAAAATCCCCATTCACACTAAGCTCAAAACAAACCCGGTCGCCCATTTCTAGCTCACAAAAAGCTCCATTTACACAAAGCTCAAAGAGAGCGTGAAAAAGTACTAGAAAGCGGAGTACTATAATCCGGTTCCGTTATAGCCCTATTCACACGGACGTGAAAGAGGATATATTACTTGCCCCGTGGAATCCTTTTTAAAAGGTAGGTGGGCAGGCCAGGCCAGGCTGGGAAAGTGGGTGAAATCGTGTTATCCATTAGCAAGCATGTATGTATCAAGCTTGGTGGCACATGTCAATCATTCCTGGGCCTTAAAAACTAGTACAAATATTCCATTATTGGCATGGCCCAGTGAGGAGTAAGTAAGCACTCCATGTGCTTTTAGATTTCCTTCTATACATTTTGTGTGTGTGTGTGGAAAGACGGCCTCTAGAATTCTTTTAGTACTGAGTATTGTACGCTATATTAGAAGAAGAAGTCTCATGGTACCAATTAGTGATTGTCAATAGATAAACACGTAGCACCTCTTCTCAAGAATTAATGTTAGACATCACTCACATATTGGAAATAACCATCCAGTCTCAAGGGACAATTATCGGTTTCTAAGGGCAAGACAGTCTACCAATAATGTAAAAAATGCTAGTGAAGAATAGCACCCAAATCCGATTTGGCAAACCACACAGGGAGACCTTTGATAGGAACGATAATAAACTAGGTGTACTCTAGTGGCTCCACTTAATTTCAACATCTCATGCACTCCCTAATATGCACCATGTCAGGGAGTGCATTTGCGGCTTGGTTACCAAGGAAAAAAATTGACCAAGGATTGCAATGTTAAGGATTGCACCACCGCACTCCGTAGCATGGTGCATGGAGTGCATCGATGCTGAAACTAAGAAGAGCCATGCTCTAGCATATTAATGCCACCAATAACAAAGACTAATGTGCTTTCACAGGTGAAAATAAAGATTAAGCAAAGAAATCACATCGAGCTTGAGGCACGGATATGTTTAGCAATGATCACCCTAACATCAAAGCTTAAAGTAGACATTCTCCAATTTTTAGTTAAAATTGTAGATTAATCGATTTTTCTTCTTTAGCTAAGGAAGTGCCTAAGGTGGAACCTAGGCTATGCAAATTTTTCTTTTAAGATGACAAAAAACCAAAAGTGTGTATATGTGTTTCAAATGTTCACAAATAACTAAATAAATCATTGTGTGACATCAAATAACAACATGTGTCTTAGAAATATCTATGTAACACATCTAAAGCATGCATCCATGTTTTTTAAGCTTAAAGGTAAAAGCATGGCTTAGCAAATGTCAATTGAGTAAATAAGTATGGTTCCAATATGCTAATCTTTCAAAACACAATAAGAGACAAAATTAGAGAAAACATAATTCATGCATCATACTACAATGTAACCAAGTTAAGCCCAATCTAAAGCATATTGCTAAGTTGAGAGGAGCATAGTCACCTTCGTCCACCCACACAAACAACTATGTTAGAATAAAATAATTTATGTGAAAATTTTAGGCTTTGCTTCATACTCCCAGTTAGTGTCAATGTCACAACCTGACAATATTGAAATATTAGTCTCCATTAAAAATGCTAGTGTAGTGCCTATTTACCTTGAAAAATAGATATGAGCAATATTATATCTCAAAAACCTCGTACTCTTATGATATTATGCTGCTTTTTTTAATATCGTATCTAGACCCAACGCTGCCAAATAAAAAAATGTAGGGTTTCAAATGGCCACATGTTCCCAAAAAAACATATGAAAGGTCTATGTTTTTAAGAAGCTTTTGGTTAAAATTAACACTAACCACTTCATGTTTGAGGCAATCAATATATTATCCAACCCTGAAGAATGTTACTTAAGGGTATAACTCAATACGTTATTCAATCTGGATAAAAACACAAAAGTAGAAAATAATGGTGACCAAAGTATATTTCTATCACTGGAGAACATTATTTGAGCTATATATTCTCAAGTTTATCATACTCTAGACAATACTGAGTATAGTAGTCAAAAGTACATGTACAAGATATGCAAAAAGTCTATTCTAGATTGCACACATTTAGGGATTCAGCATTCCATGTAAGAGAAACCATAATGGCATCCTATAAATTGTCTTTGATCTTGGACTCCAATCGTTTGGACCAGGGTGGGTATATAGGTGCCGGACTGAGATCAGCAATGGTATCATCGAACATACCTAGCCCGTATATGATTTTCTAAACCGGATCCCCCAATATTAACTATCTTAATGTTCATGTTGATATCCGGGCTCGAGGGATTTTAGGGATTTTTGCCTTGGTATCAATAGTAGTATATATTTAGTTTTAGAAAAAGTACATTTCAAAAAAAAAATACATCTCAAATTGTGTATTACCATTTTTAGAAAAGAATTTTTAGCAATTTGTACATATATATACCCGGGTGGATAATCAGCTAGTATTACCTTTATGATACCAACTCGTTTTATACTAGTCTACAACTCATGTATCTCCTCATATTGATACCCGACTGGTATTAAATTTGTGAGAAAATTATGATACGTAGACCTGACTGGTATAAAAAAAAATTATACGAGTCAAGTCTGCATATCACAGTTTATCATAGTTTTAGTGCTCAAATGTTGGATAAAGAGTATCACAATATTTGTTTTTCTAATGGTTGAGCAAAAAATTAAAAACCCTTTACATTCTTGTACATGTTGTACTAGTACTTTTTGACTTATAAATATTGAGGCCAAACATAAATGTAGCCAAGGTCATTAGCAAAGAGGACAATTTCTTGCAATAACTAAAAAATTATTTCAGTTTATGCAATCGAAAAATTTTGGCCATTCTCATTGTTAGCTTGACTTGGGATTACATAAACTCAAGGTAAGTCCCTTTGCCCATACCAAAAAAATGTCCCTTTGCTCATCACATGTTATGGCCCCCATTTGAGGAGTACTCTACCTACCATGAGTGCCATGCCAACTCCAATATATGCCCATGGACCACTGTATCTTCAAATTGCATTGTAAATGTAAATAGAATTATGCTTTAGGATTGACACATATGTCTCCTTGTTGTAAGTGGTCCATCGATCTAAAGTTGCCAATGTAAACTCAACTTGGCAAGTAGTGAGGTCGGGCCCAGAAGATGCCCTTGAAGTACTCTTACATGACAAAGAAAAGTGCCATGTCATGCGCTGCACAATAGCAAAATAAGTGCAGTCTAAAAGGGGGGGTCCAGTTTTTAAACATTGACTAATGTAGGTAGGCAACGTAGAGGAAGATATGTGTTGCAATTTGATTATGAAACAAGTCTTAGTGTCAATAAGACATTAGCCACCAAGGAGCATTTTTACCTTGGTTTTATGCACCACTATGTCATTTAGCCTATCTCCTAATCTAGTTGACCAAAATTATGCAAACTTCAATGCTCTAGGGACAATTATCATTCTTTTTTTAATGTTAAAAGGAAAATTTGAGGGATCTCGAAAAAAATTTGGCACTTGTTTTCTTAAAACCACAATTAAAAATTATTTAAATGTGGAGTTTTCTACTATATAAGACTTCGCCAACTACATTAGGTTATCCTCAAAAACCCTCCTATTATTTGATTTTTGTTGGTGGAGCCCAATCAAAGTTATATGCATGCTTACAAGGGGTGTAGAAAGATATTTATTCGTACAATCTATATATAGATCCATGCCAAAACTTTGAAAAAGCCATTTGTTTATGGGATTTGAGGGCACTAGCCCCTATGAACTAATTGATATAAGGAATTTTTGAAAAATTGAGACAGTCTATAGCTATGCTAGGTAGATATTGTGCCTACAAGTTGACATTTTGAATTTTTCCATGCAAATTTTGCACATGAATTGATAACCAGAATCAAATTTCATTCAACATAGAATTCTGAATTTTTGCATACTGATTTACTTTCTTTTACACATGGATTGATAGCCGACAGATAATCCATGAATTCACTAGATTGATACCTTGAACTATATATAATTGTCATTTCTATAAGCACAAGTACCTTGAGCTATTGAGAATTGGCTCTTCAAACTATTTTCTATGGAACAATGACTAGTTGGGTATAAAAAATGAAAGAACCATCAAATATTTAGAACCCACGATTATAAAATAAACTTAGAGTAAATATCTAGAATCGCCAACAATAAAAAAAAACATCAAATACCCACACAACATTAGTTAAAACCAAGCTTATGATGTAGTTCTCACTCAACATAAAGAGAGAATGTAAAGCTTACAAAAGAGTATTCTAAGTCATCCCTTGAAAGAAGACCTAGTACTCTAGATTTTTAAAAAGGTGATGTATTGTAGAAGCTCAAGATTATTCTATAAGTCTTCTTTTAATTGCCATGTTGCATCAGCTTTATCCAATACCATTGAATCATTAAGTTTGTAATAGTATCGCTTATGCTTTGAATCTTCCTTAAATCTAAAGTTATCGCTGGAATAAGAATCACATAGTCATCATAAATATTCTTTGGAACAAAATTTGAAGGATCTGAAATTTGTTTATCACTTGAATTACATCATGTCACATTTGAGGAGAGTAGTAGGTTGAGCTTTAAAGATTATAGGTTTTGGTTATACCAGGATGAGTGAAAAAATGAGCATCATGAAGTTTGCTTATAATGGCCTTCACATCATAAACCATTGGCCAAAGTATAAGAGATGTACATACAAAGATCAAACATACATGTAGTCCTCATTATGTCGATAGCCATGGCTTGTGACCTGGGATTAAGTGCATCTATCACAACATTCTTAAGACTAGGGATATTGTTGCGTCCATGTCCAATTTAGAGGACTCGAAATAATCCTTGACGTGGATATTCGATACTCCAGTGTACATGTTTATTAGTTATGCCTTGCCATTCTGGACTAGGCCATAAATGTAATTAATAACTTTATGATGGCCCAAGCATACCCATTAGGACATGTAGAGCTAGTGCATAGCATCTAAGAGCTTTCTATACATGTAAAAGAGATCAAAAGTAATTCGGTTGGATTTGGAAATATTTCTAGGCCCTGGGGGCCTTGGCATTTTGCGAGTTTCTTTCTTGTCATGATTCAACCAAAATCTAGCACATGGTGTGCTACCCTTTGTATGCCAGTACTTCAATGTTTATTATTAAGAATGTGGTTTGGTACATAAATAAAAATATCACAAAGTAAAAAAAAATTCGAATAAATATTTTTGCAGCCTCAAAACATAGCACGCCAGCGTGCTAGGCGAGACCGCCCGAAAAAAAAAAAAAAAATTCCCAGGCGGCCAAGCCTAGCACACTAGCATGCTATGTTTGGAGGCTGCAAAAAAATTTCTCATTTTATATAGCATGTCGGCGTGCTATGTTTGGAGGCTACAAAAAAATTTCTCATTTTATATAGCACACCGACGTGCTATCTTTAAAAGTTGCAATTTTTTTTATAGTTGTTTTACTTAGCATGTCTACTTATTATGTTTGGAGATTAAAGAAAATATTCTGAAATAATGTTTTTACTCAAAATTTAGTTCTCAAATGTGTCAAAATAGTTATTCTATTTTATAATTTAGTCAGCTAGCACACCGGCATGCTACCCAAATCAGCTCCATAAAGAAATTTATTTTTTCAAAAAGTTCTTCAAAAGGACTTTATTTTTTTTAAACAAAAAATCTGCAAGCTAGCACGCTGGCATGCTAGCTTTTACAACTTTATAAACAGTTTTTATTTTAATGAAAGTAAACCTTTATTTATAGAGTAACAAATTATTTTGTGATGGACCTATTTAAAATTTGATGGATAGTCAAATTTTTAAGTATGCATCAAAACACAATTCTTGTTTTTAAAAAGTCATGTAGTGGCATAAAAAGAGTAGCATACCATATGCTACCATTTTGTTGGATCATGGGTAGAAGAAAATCGCAAAAATTTTACTCGCAGAATGTCAAAACTTGGCCTTGGGGGCTTATATATACCTATAGGAACCTGCCCATCTACCTCACCTATTTTTCAGTTCCAGTTGCTAGGATCATCTCCTCGCGTGTCTTCGATCACTATGGCTCCAGAGTGAAGCTAATTGGGATTTGACTCTCAGTTTCCAGTTGGTTGGGTGGTTTGGCTCCACAATCGTCCTTTTTGGTGCATGCAACCGAATCTAGAAGATCTTCACTTGGCAACCGTCATAGATATACTCAGTGTTGTTACAATGAAAATGTGCAAGATACTCATACCATCAAGCCTATCTTTGGTTTACGACAAGTTGTGTAAAAATGTATTTAAAGGGGATTAGTTTTAACGATTGTCTTTGATTCCATCAAGCAATGAGTCCATTTGCAAAAAGCATGGATGATAGCTAAAAATATTGTACATAGGATAACGTTGTAGGGAGGTGACACAACAACTTCCATGAGAAGCTACTACATCTGCTATAAATTCATGTTTTCTATAGCATTCTTTCGGTAGCTAATGGTTCTATTCATTAGTGATTTTTTAGTGTTCTATTATGATGTAATATTGTAATGTGCATTTAAACCATTTAATGTACGTGATTCATTTGAGTCCCCCATCACTTCAATTTTGCAAATTGTTGGTCATTGTTTAGTACTTCAATGTAGTTCAATTTCTTATGAATGAATGACTAGCGTTAGACTCAATCATTTCAGTACATGGTGGTCATTGACACCTCAAACACTATTATTCATGTTCTGATTTATCAACTATGATATTCTAGTTTATAACATTTGCGCTTGTACTTTTGGATTCTATTTATCATGAATGTTCTACTACATGTCTAAATATTAAGCTCTATCTAGAGTGACGACATGTTAATAAACCACAAGTAGTCCTATCAATGTAGCAAAATGATTATTGCCTAAAATACAATAATTCTAAACCTTAGTTCAGAATTATCTAACCATACGAAGAGCCTAGCTCATTCTCTCCACCTCAATACATCTACATCTGAGTTAGTCAAATTTAGTTCGTAGTTTAACTATCTTTGAAGGGCAAAATCAACCTATCTCTGTTTTTAAAGAGAATTTGACATTCAATTCTACAAGCCAGTGCATGGTGGTCTATGACACCTCAAACACTTGATTAATTTTGTCTTTTACATGTGTTTAATCAGTAGCTCTATTTCTAGGAGTGATTGTGTCTTCATACTAGACCACAAGTGATTCTAATTTATATTTAGAATAATTCTTGCTTGATCCATTTCGTAACGTTGAACCTTAGTTTAGTGTGATCCAAACATAGTACATCATCTTGTAAATAGGTGTCTCTCAACATATCTCTGCAATGCACTAAACACTCTATGTCACATAGATAAATCAGGGTTGCACAGCTAATTTTGAGAACTATAATGCTCTTCCGCATCTAATCAAAACTATAGTTCTTTAAGTCCATCAATATAGGTCACTTATGACCTACCATAGATCTAAACAATCTCTGAGAACTTTCCAACATTGGTTTAGAGCTTATCTTATCATTATGATAATGTACTACCTCAAGTTCTGACCAGCATAGGTTCTTACCACCAACTGGTATCAGAACCATGATGTTGGATGTTTATTCCCATAGTTTTAAACATCGGTATCAGAGCTTATCTTATCAATATGACAAGTGCATTGTCTCAAGTTCTAACATGTCAACTAATGTTGTGGATAATATGTTCCTGTTGGGAGTCGAGCGGTGCTCCGATACGAATGATGAAAATCGTGAGAAGAAAATTCATGAAACATTCACGACTCTCTTTTGAGATTCGGATGGAGTTCAGATGCGTTCACTGGGCACTGCCAACTGAAACACTCCTACAATCCTCCAGAGGATTGTAGTCAGGTACTACTGATCTACGTTCTTAAAATTAATATAGCATTCGACTTCATTTCAACCAAGGTGCGAAATTCAAAGGGGACAAGAAAACTCAGACATATTAAAATAAACAGCATAAGCAATCGACATCCAAGATCAGACACAACCAGAAAAATAATCTACATTGATTTTCTCTGATTTCTTCAAGGCACTGCATGCGAATCCACGCAGTGTGTTGGCGTGAGAGAAGCACGACTCTCTCACAAGTAGTAGTCTCGTTTCACTAGCGGACAAATTGGATCTTCCGATCCTAGACAGAATTATCTTCTTACACGCAGGTGGAGCTTATGTCCGTGTTCGTCTTGATTGCTTACTAGCATCAGACTTCTTCTTGGGTGTCTCTTCTCTTAGTTACACTCTATGTATCATGTTCTGATATGTGTCGAGTATAATTCAGTAAGTACGGTCTCTTTGTGCAAATATAAGATTAGGCTGATTAAGCATCTACAACTAACCAAAGACTTACAAGAGTGGCAGATTAGCCATGACCTGGGAAGTATTTGTTGACGTCATGCCATCAGGTCAGATCTTTGTACTTCTGGGTACTTGTGTGATCTCTGGTGGTACTCCTAGGAGCATGAGAACAGAACGGGTCTCGTTTCCACCGTTGGTTTCGTTTACCTCGTCTGCCTTTCTCTCATGCTGGACCGCAAAGGAAACTCATTCGTGGATCCTTCGTGTTCGCGAACCGTTCGTGTTCGCGACCCATTCATCTTCGTCTCCGTTGACTTTCATGTTAGCGAAACTCTTTGTGTTTTGTGTCTTCATATGTTTGAGCTCACGAACATGTTCGTTTGAGTGAAGGGCTGAAAGCTAGCAAGGCTTTGTAATCAGAAACACTTTGTTTCTTCAGCTCCCTCTCAAAGCATGGTAGCTTTATGATCCCAAGACTGCTCCTTTGCCTCTCAAAGAGCCCTTTGTCCAGAGCTTTAGTGAAATGTCAGTGACCATATCTTTCGTTCCTATGAAGGTGGTCTGCATCATCTTCCTTTCAATCAGATCTCTGATCAAGTGACACTTGATCGCAATGTGCTTTGTTCTTGAGTGGAACACAAGATCTTTTGTCAAGTGTATCGCAGAGGTGTTGTCCATCTGCAAGACCGATGGCTCGTTCCTTGTTTCGCCCAATCCGTCTAGGAACTGCCTTAGCCAAATTATTTTGTTGGCCATCTTTGCTGCTACTACATACTCTGTCTTGCAGGACGACTGGGCTACAATGGTCTGCTTCTTGCTGACCCAAAGAACTGCTGCTCCTGATGCGATGGTGCATCCTCCTAAGACGCTTTTACAGTCGTCCCTGAGAGATGCCCAGCTAGCGTCGTTGTAGGAAAGTATCCTGAGACCTACTCCACAACAATAACACAAGCCATAAACCCTCGTTAATTGAAGATATTGCAAAATTCATTTCGCAATCTTCTAATGTGTCGAGCCTAGATTCGTACAAAATTGGCTCATCCTGAATATTGCATAAGCAATATCAGGACGTGTGTTGTCTGTAAGGTACATCAGTGAACTTATCAACCTTCTGTAGGGAGTGAGCTGCATCTGTTCTCTTTCTTCCTCAGTCTTTGGACAATCGTCATTTGTTAGCACCGTTCCTACGAGCATTGGAGTGTTCGCTCCTTTGCAATTCAGCATCCCAAAGTCCTCTAGGATCTTCTGGGTGTATCTGGACTGGTGAAGGTATAACTTGCCTCCCTCATAGTCCCTTTCAATTTGTAAGCCTAGGTAGCACCTGGCTTCTCCCAGATCCACTATCTCGAAATGCTTCGAGATGTCTGTCTTTACTTCAACAATTAGCTGCTCACTCTTGAAAAGTATCAGAGTGTCGTCCACATATACAGCCACTATGATGATCTACCCATTCGTGACTATGACATACACATTGGAGTCAGCCAACAGAGGCTTGAGTCCCAATGATTTCAGGGCCTGATCCTTCCTCTTGTACCATTGTCGGGCTGATTGCTTCAGACCGTAGATGCTTCTATGCATTCTGCATAATAGTCAGGAAGTGAATTCGAGACAAATCTTGGGGGTTGATCCATGTAGACCTCTTCGTCTAATTCGTCTCGTCCACAATGTGGATCCTGAGGTCATAAGTTGCTGCATATGCAAACAACAGACGTAGGGACAAATGTTTGACGACAGGAGAGAAGGTTTCAGAATAGTCAATATCGTATCTCTGAGAGAAACCCTTTGCTACCAATCTTGTCTTGTATTTCGTCACACTCTCGTCTGGTCCATATTTGAGTTTGAAAACCCATTTGCATTTGCCAGTCTTGCGCTTATGAGGTAATGGCTCCAACGTCCATACCTGGTTCTTCCTCATGGACTCCATCTCTTCGTTCATGGCTTGGATCCATTTGTCCTTTTCTGGACCTTCAATCGCCTCCTCGAATGTCTGTGGTTCGCCACTGAACCCGCATAATTCTTCTGATGTGAAAGTTGAGCTACCTGGCACAAATCTTGTTGGCGCTCTTTGTGGTCTTGTCGACCTTCTGGGAGATTCTCCCAGAACAGCTATGCCTTTGCCCTTGTCTGTTCTGCTCGGTCCAGAACCATCTTGGTTTACAAGAACTGCGGCGGCAGGTTGCCTCTTTCTTCATCTAATTCGTCGCTCGAATGGAAGACGACTCGAAAATCTTCGTTTTTGTGTTCATTCGCTACTCCCTCTAACGTTGACGGCAGGTCATAGTACTGTCTTTCCAGAACTTCATAGCTAATAGGGTCTTCGTTGGCCATTGTCTTGATCTCGTTGAATTTGACATCCCTCACTATTTTCACAGTGTTCGCATCTGGCATGTAGATTCTATAGTATGACGAATTATTGTCATAACCTACCAAAAATCGTTGCTCGGCTTTCTCATCAAGCTTCTTGCGAAGCTTATCAAGAATATGTGCATATGCTACACAGCCAAATATTCTAACGTGAGACAGGTTGGGCTTTCTACCCCACCATAGCTCATGTGGTGTCGTGTGAGGAACACCAAATTTACTTGTCCTGTTCTGGATGTATGCGGCTGTAGCTACTGCTTCAACCCACAGTGCCCTTGGAGCTTTCGAATAGGCCATCATGCATCTGGTTGCTTCCATAAGGGTCTTGTTCTTTCATTCAGCAACACCATTGTGCTGCGGTGTGTAGGCTGCAATTCTTCTGTGAATGATGTCACGATCATTGTAGAAGTCAATGAAGCGATTCGAGATATATTCGCCACCTCGATCTGTTCTGATCTGCTTCACCTTGTTGCCTGTGCATCTCTCAGTCCAATTCACATATTCTAGAAATTTATCGAGTGCTTCAGATTTATTCTGAATAAAATACACTTTGGCAAACTTGCTATAATCATCAATGAAGGTTATATAGTATTTTGAACCTCCTACTGAGATCACATTGAATGGACCACAGATGTTAGATTGCACCAGCTTCTATAGGAGTCTTTGACAAATGGTGTGCATGACATCTTGCCTTTCAAACATGCATCACACGTGGCCGAATTGGTTGCATTCAAGATGCTGACCCCTGTTATTGCTCTATGATGACTTGCCTGGTAGAGTGCCATTGAGTTCATGTGACAGAGTCTTCTGTGCCACAGAGTGTCTGGCGAGTCGTCATGAGTCTGATGCACCTGATCTGTTAGTAGGCGTATCTTCAGATGATATAGGTTCTCTTTCCTTCTGTCTTGAGCGATGAGAGTGCTGGTGATGGCATCAATTACATTGCATGCTTCGTTAGAAACGTCACACGCATCCTTGCATCTGCTATTCTTGCTACAAAGAGCAAGTCTTGCTGCAAAGTTGGCACAAATAGAATGTCTTCGAGTCGTCTCTGTCGTTGGTGTTGAGCCAAAGTGAACCAATACCGTTCACTTGATGTTTGGATCCATCTCCAAGAACTATGAATCTTGAGGGATCTGCACTTCTAAAATCAAACATGATTCGTCTTGATGTCATGAAGTGCGAGGTGGATCCTGAATCCAAGATCACCTCGTGTGTGTCAGACGATGCTGCACACACATCTTCACAGATGTAGGCAGTCAAACAATTTTTGTTCGTTCTTTCTTCGCCTGTGAGCTCTCGGGCTCCTCGACATAGGAAGAACTATTATCGTTCTCCTGTCTATTCTGTGCTGATCTATTTCTTGGATTCTAGCGGCAATCCATGGCTGCATGACCCTTCTTATGGCAATGGATACACTCAATCTTGCAATTGAGCCAGCAGGTATCTACTGTATGCCCGTCTCTTCTGCATCTCGTGCAGATCTTCTTGTCAGCATCTTGTTGTTTCGACCTCCCTTTGGTCTTCCAGTTGCTTTTGCTGGTCCCCTCTACTTGCTGGTCACGATCCTGCCTCTGATTCGACTCTCTTTTAGGGTTGAACTATTTCTTTGATGTTTCTCTGTTGTCATAGAGTGCCTGGTCAAAACCATCTTTGTGATCAAGATGCTCTCTGGCCTCGACTTCCTCTCAAATCTCAACAATCGCCTTTTCGAGGTTCATGGTAGGATCTTTCGCGAGCAAGGTTCGTGTCGTCTGGAAAGATCTGGGTAAGGCTCTCAACAAATATGTGAGCTACTTCTCAACCGATACAACATTCTCTGCTCCTGAGTTGTGTAGTGATAAAAACAGATCCTTCATCTTTCTCACGAAAGAGGTGAGGTCTTTTCCATCCAGCTGATCTTCCAGCATCATAATCTGACTTCTTGATTTCGTTTGAAATCTTGTGAGCAGTGCATCCCACATCTCCTTAGCTTTGGAGAGTGTAGCCAGGTCAAGTGTAAGGCTATCTTTGATGGAAGATCATAGCAAGGCTACTGCCTTGTTGTTTTTCTTCCTCCATTCGCGTAGCTCCTTGCCTATTGTCGTAGGCATTTCTTCTGTGCCATCCACCCAGGGGAAGAGTCCTTCGCCCTTGAGTATCAAAGATGTCTTAACTTTCCAGGCTAGAAAGTTAGATTCTGAAGAATTAAGTATAGTGCAAATCTTGTTCTGCATGCTGCTGATTGAAGCCATTGCTTCTTGAAGTCTATTTTTCTTGTCGTTTGGTTGATTGTCTGAATGCTTGGCCTCTTGGATCTACTAGCTTCTCAGCTATGTCGGAATATGACAGGGTGGCTCTGATACCATTGTTGGGAGTTGAGCGGTGCTCCAATACGAATGATGAGAATTGTGAGAAGAAAATTCACGAAACATTTGCGACTCCCTTTCGATATTCAGATGGAGTTCAGATGCGTTCGCTGGGCACTGCCAGCTGAAACACTCCTACAATCCTCCAGAGGATTGTAGTCAAGTACTAGTGATCTACGTTCTTAAAATGAATATAGCATTGGACCTCATTTCAACCAAGGTGTGGAATTCAAAGGGGCCAAGAAAACTCAAACATATTAAAATAAACAGCATAAGCAATCGACATCCAAGATCAGACACAACCAGAAAAATAATCTATATTGATTCTCTCTAATTTCTTCAGGGCACTGCATACGAATCCACGCAGTGCGTTGGCGTGAGAGAAGTACGTCTCTCTCACGAGTAGTAGTCTCGCTTCACTAGCGGACAAATTGGATCTTCTGATCCTAGACAAAATTATCTTCTCACATGCAGGCGGAGCTTCTGTCCGTGTTCGTCTTGATTTCTTACTAGCATCAGACTTCTTCTTGGGTGTCTCTTCTCTTAGTTAAACTCTATGTATCTTGTTCTGATATGTGTCGAGTATAATTCAGTAAGTACAGTCTCTCTGTGCAAATCTAAGATTAGGGTGATTAAGCATCTACAACTAACCAAAGAATTACAAGAGTGGCAGATTAGCCACGACCTGGGAAGTATCTGCTGACGTCATGCCATCAGGTCAGATCTCTGTACTTCTTGGTCCTTGTGTGATCTTTGGTGGTACTCCTAGGAGCGTGATGACAGAACGGGTTTCGTTTCCACTGTTGGTTTCATTTATCTCGTCTGCCTTTCTCTCTTGCTGGACCGCAAAACAATCTCGTTCGTGGATCCTTCGTGTTCATCCCTCAACTCCAAACCAGCGATGGATATTTGATTGACGCCATTCGTGATCCAGTGGTCCAAGCAGCCGCAAATTTACTGAATCATTTCGTGATGGTTGGCAATCTGAAGGATTTCCTCGTAGGTGCTCCACAGGATCATAGAATCTCACAAACATCGCTCATGGAACTGTCCAACCATATGAATGGCACAAGACTGTTATTGGAGAATTGAAGAGAGCCATCAAACCAAATTCAAAAGCACTTTGCGGTAGGATCTCTTTTATCTTTATTGGCCGTATCTCCGGTGGAGAGCAAGATGACTGGTTTTCATGGAGATAGCATATGGCAATTTATCAACCAGCACCTGTCCAAGGATATTTGATGCAACAGTACCTGAGGATTTTGAGGGAGAAGATGGGTTTGAAGAAGAGGACCCTCAGGTAATCATTCAGGCCAAATTTGAACAAGTGTGTAGGGTCGAAGATCTCGTGTTGTAGTAGCCCTCCCACCTGTCAGCAAGGGTTAGAACGCTGGATAGGTGCCTAACTATGTAAAGATGCTAATCTTAGATAGTTCTCTGCTTTTTCTCTAACTCTATCAACTACTCACCCCTAACTCTACTCCACTAAACTAACATTCATCATGATTTTGCGAAGGGGAGAGAGAGTAGAAAAGAGAGAGGGAGAGAAAGAGAGAAAGAGGGAGAGAGATTTGAGATGGAGGTTAGCTCAAATGCTCAATATCATTGCTTATGAAAAAAATATTAACTAGCATAAACTAAGAACATAGCAAATGGGAAACAACACACAAATCATCACAAAAGCATAAGCAAAGAGTGATTAGCACTTGAGGATGCTTGAGCTCCCAAAATGGTAGAGTCTCCTCCTCTCTATTAAGGCATGGAAATAATGTACAAATGGTGCCTTTTTATAAAAAGGGGAAGGCCCTTGCCCCAAAATCCTATTGGCTAATATTCATGTTGATCCTATCCATTCATTTTGGACCTAACTTGATCCAAGGGTCCACAAAAAGTACATTGGAAATCACAAGATTCATGTGAGTCCAGTATTGGACCCAACTTTAAAAAGTTAAACTCTAAGTTCTAAACTTGATTTTGGGCCTCAAGTTTTTATTTTAATTACAAAAGGGCCCAAGTCTATTATTTTTATTTACATTTAACTTGCGTGCTCATTGGGCCATGGGCTTATATACGCAGGAAGCCATGCCCTTGCAACACTTTTATTAACTAACTTTATTTACGGGTATTCTAGGAACTTCCTTGGTTTAAAGCGCGTGATGAGAGCCACTTTAATCGCTTCCCAGGTGGATTTTTCTTCCTCTGACAAGTTGAAAAACCAATCTTGAGCCACAACTACTAGTGACATGAAGAACAACATCAACTTCTCTGCAAGTGTCCGATCGCCATAGATTTCACAAGCTTACTCGTAGATCTGGAGGAAGCGGATGGGATCTGATGATTCATCGTATTTTGGTATCTCCATCCGAGGTGCCCTCTGGAATGCTTTCAAGGGAGCGACAAGTACAGGTCGACCCATTGGATCCATTGGCACTGGTTCCAATTTTGCCTCTTGTTGTGCAACTGCTATTCTGGGAAAGTGTGGTGTCTGATTCGCTGTCCTTCTTGTTACTGATCGTCCAGATATCAGATTCATTCGATGGTCGAGTCCAAGGTAGTTGGATCTTGCTGGTACAGTGGGATGCAATCTAGATCTTATGGATATGATCAATCTGATCGGTCGGTATTGAGGATTCAGGCCTCTTATGGTGGTTTTTCCTTGATAACTTTTTACTCCTTGGACTGATTGTCCTGAGATTTTGACAATAGCTGGTTTTGATGCAGATCTTCCTACTGATCTAGTCTGAGAGGGTTCTTCAGTGCGAGCATTGGCTGTGCGAGGGTTCTTTAGTTGTTTTGCAGTAAAAAAACCTTGATATCTCTCAGATCATTGGGAAGTATCTCTTGCAAGTATCACAGGAGCTGAATCTGGCCTAGATCTGACTTTGAAATTCTCTGCGAGGATTAACTCTCACATAAAGTGAAAATTTCATTGTTTGTGAGGGTTCAAAACCACTATTTTTGGCTTGATCTTCACCAATAATCAGAACTAACTCTCGCAGGCTTCACCACTGATGAAAAATGATATTATGGATCGATTGGAGTGGTCTGCGAGAATTACTTTTGTAAAGATTTTCTGGATCTTCAAATTTTAGTGATTTTTAAGCACTTACATCCAATTTTCTACTCACTGGAATCAAACTAACTCTCATAGACTCTTTTGTGTTTTGGTCTCATTGAGATGGTGTTGGGGGTATTCCCAACGAATTGTAAACTATCCAGTGAACTAACCCTTGTTGACAGGCGAGAGGGCTATTACAATGTCGGATCAAAGACCCTACAATGGCGCCGTTGCCGGGGATAGGTTTCCACTAACTAGTGTAGTTGCATTTTAGCTATTTTATTGCTTTTTAGAGTAGTTTTAGGTAGATTTTTGGGTGTTTAGAGTTAGTTTTCTGTATTTGTTTTGTGTTTGGACTGTTCACAGCTAGTGGAGGAGGTGTGAGAGGGTAGAGGAGGTCCTGAACAGACTCTAAGGGCTTGAAACCCAAACCAACCAGTCAAAAACCCCCAAAAATACACCAATCTGCATTTTGTCGGAAAAAAGAGCCTAAAATCTCATCAGATTTTTATATCTCCAAAAATAGTGTGAATTAACCCTTGCATGACTGGCAGCAACTCCAGGGTACTATCTTAGACCTGCATAGAAGCCTGCGAGAGTTAGTTCCAAGCAGATTGTAAAAATCAGAGAAAAATCATAAAAAAATTCAAAAAGCCCTTGAAAAAATCCAAAAAATTCAAATCTTCACCAGAACTGTCGCAGAGCCCTCTAAAGTTCCATCTCAGTGAGACCAGGACACAGAGAAACTTGCGAGAGTTAGTTTGATGTCTAAGTGCCTGTGCGAGAATTCCCAATGAAAAAAAGATAGGAAAGTACCAGAGATTCCTCGTAGACACCATAATTTTTAGTTCCAGTGGGCAAGAACTCTCGCAGAAGATTTTGAAGTTCTATCTCAGTGAGACAAGGACACAGAAAAGCCTGCGAGAGCTAGTTTGATTCCAGTGAGCAGAAAATTGGGATTAAGTGCCAAAAATCACTAAAAATTGAAGATCCCGCAGATCCTTCCAATAATAACTCTCGTAGACCCTCTCAATCAATTCAGAATGATAATTTCCATCAGTGATGAAGCCTGCAAGAGTTAGTACAGAGATTTGGTGAAGATCAAGCCAAAATAGTGGTTCCGAACCCCTCACATACAGTGAAATTTTTACTTAGTGCAGTAGTTAACTCTCGCAGAGATTTTCATAGTGAGATCTGACCTAGATTCAGCTACTGTGATCCCTGAGAGAGTTACTTCCCAAAGATCTGAGAGATATCAAGTTTTTTATCTGCAAAAATAGTGAAAGAACTCTCGCACAAGAAAACCCTAGTAAACTAGATCAGTGCAATCCGCAGTAGTTCCCCGAGTGGTAAACTAACATGGCTTGCTAGTAAAAGTGTGAGCCTTTCAGTGCGTGGTTCCTCGGGCTCCACCATGTGAAAAGGTGGTTCATGTTGGCGCAACCGATCATTCTGATCAGTGCGTAGTGGTGAGCCCGCTTGCGGTACCCGTTCGCTGCAAACTGGAGGTTCCGTGGGATTGTCCCTTTCCTGCTCTTTTTCCTCCACTTGTGCCTTCTGTATCCAGTGTCGTATTTTCTGGTACTATCTTCTTTCTTCCCTCACATTCAGATATGGTGCTGAAGTTGAGGGTTGGTCGTCAATGACCGAGGGTGGTGGTGAGGGGGCCACTTCCTTCCTTTTCTGTGCTCGTGTGACGGCTAACAGATGAGCATGGAATTGTCGTCTTTCCAATGACATCCCTGCTGGAACTACTGGTTGTTTAATCACAATGAAGTTGAGAGGTGCATTGGTTCCAGGTCTCAATGGACCTTGAAACACTGTCCATAACCGCATTCTCGGCAGAAGGATGTATATTGTCCCTTCTAGGGACATATCGCAATTCTGTGTCCTTCGCCACATCTGTAGCAGCCGTAGTTCCTTCCGTCTTGATGTTGAGTTTGAGCTGCATAGGCTGCAACATATTCATTTATGGCAGGATCCATAAATGGTTTATCTGGTCCGTAGCATTGCTGCTGCTCAGGTTGATTTGGTATTTGCATCTTTGGCTCCGCTGTTGTCAGATTTACATGGGCCACTTGTTGATTGGCTGGCCCTGGTGGTGCAGGTAAGGCCATATGCTGTTGTTGATTCGGTGCGCCATACCTCGATGCTGCGTTTGGTGCCCCTTGATCGGATATGGAAAAGAAGTTTGATAAGGACTTCTCTTCTGTTGAACAATCCGGGGGTTAAACGGGCAAAATGTCATATCGTGCGATGTTGCATTGCACAGATGGCAGAATCTATGTGTCAGTCTCAAATTTTGCTTTAGGACTGGACACTCGTTCGTTGTATGGTTTTGCGTGCACATTGAACACCATACATTCTCCCGTCGTGGATACTGTAGCTGGAATGATGTCACTCACGGTTCTCACGGTCCCTATGCCCATCATGGTCCCTATGCAACCTAAATGCTATCACTCACGGTTCTCACGGTCCCTATGCGGCGTAAATGCTTTGAACGAACCACAAACTGCACTCACTCGGATGCTCTCTCTCTCTCTCTCTCTCTCTCTCTCTCTCTCTCTCTCTCTCTCTCTCTCTCTCTCTCTCTCTCTCTCTCTCTCTCTCTCTCTCTCTCTCTCTCTCTCTCTCTCTCACACCACAAAGGATCCCATTTTGACCGCATACGACCGCATTTCATAGCAAAGGACCGCAAAGTCAATGATTGCGGTCACATACAAAGCACAATCGCAAAGTCTTGCCTATGCTTTGAACGAAGTGAACGAACCTCAACCGCATCGTAAATTCTTGCTTATGGTTTGAACGAAATGAACAAACCACAAACCACAACGGCTACATACGGTCTCTCACTCTCTCTCTTTGTCTCTCTACATACGGTCTCTCTCTCTCTCTCTCTCTCTCTCTCTCTCTCTCTCTCTCTCTCTCTCTCTCTCTCTCTCTCTCTCTCTCTCTCTCTCTCTCTCTCTCTCTCTCTCTCTCTCTCTCTCTCTCAGGGCGAGGACAACGACCAAGATCAGATTTATGCACCTGGATGAGTCCACAAATCGCCCAACAATTAGATATATGTCCGAACGAAGGAAACGACTACATATATGTCTGAATGAAGGAAACGAACCACAACCTCACTGCAAGGACCGCATTTAGGCCGCTTAGGGACCATATTTAGGCTGCATAAGGACCGCATTTAGGCTGCATAGGGACCACCGCCACCTAGATTGGAAAATCATCGTCCGTCAATGACATACTGAATTTCCAAATCACCGGCCGCCACCTAGATCGGCCTCCATTGCTCGTCAACGACGGGCACTCTTTACTTGTCTATATATATATTTAAACTTATGTACACTTTTGCGCATGTGCATGGGTGCACCCATGCATCCTCCTCCCCTCACCCATGCATGAGCTTTTTTTAACTAAAAAACTTGGGGAGGAGGATGCATGTATGGGGAAAAGGATGCATGGCCCTCCTCCCCATGCATCCATCTAAGGGGCCTGCTCCAAATTCAAATTATCCTTTACCAACACGCATAGTGTTTTGAAGTGCATGTACATACTGTCATGGTGAACGGTGTTAAACAAATGAGACTTTCATTATCAAAAATTTGAAGGGTGCTCTAAGGATTTTTTAAGTTATCAAACTTTCCACGGGAAAGGTTGAAATAAAAATGCATCTCTATGAAGATCGGCCTCCATTGCCCGTCAACAATGGGCACTCCTTACTAGTCTATATATATATTTAAACTTATGTACAGTTTTGTGCATGTGTATGGTTGCACCCATGCATCCTCCTCCCCTCACCCATGCATGAGCTTTTTCTAACTAAAAACTTAGGGAGGAGGATGCATGTATGGGGAATGTGCATATCCCCATACATTTGCACATTGTGTGCATTGAGGGGTGGACCCCAAAAAGATTCCTCACCCCCTCCCTCCCACTTACTAAATTCAAATACTTAAAGTTTGAAGTTAGGGTTTTATTTTCTTCACATACTTCAATGTGCTTTAAACTTTAGCCAATAATCTTTATTACTTGGCTTTCTTATTTAGTTTAAATTATCAAAGTTTTACCCATAAATCATGAACATAAAAATTTTCTTGACTACCTTAAGCTGACTTTTTCCCTTTCAAATTCCTATCTTGGCCCGCCATTTCAGGAATGTTTAACCACAAGTTGAAACTCACTAGCTTTAACTCCTAAATCCTTACCCACAAGCTTTTATCCAAGGGCCAAAAAATGCACAATTAAAAAAAAAGGAGGGTGATGGGGTGAGGGGAGTAAAAGAGACAATAAAAAGAGAAAAATAGGGGGGGAGGGAGGATTTGGAACACACACACACACACACACGCACACACACACACACACACGCATGCACGCACGCACACACACACATGTGTGAGTGAGTGAGTGAGTGTGTGTGTGTGCGCGTGCGCGCACGCTCGCATGTGTGTGTGCCCGCATGCCTATGTGTGTGTGTGTGTGTGTGTGTGTGTGTGCGTGTGCGCGTGTTTGTTGTGTGTGTGTGACCCCCGACACAACCAATGCATGTGTGTGTGTGCGCGCACATGTACGCGCGCGCGCACACACACACACACACACACACACACATCTCCATATAAAAAATCTTTTGTGGATGAGATATATTGTATTACGTGATAGAGCTCGGTTGGCTTGCCATACAAGCCTATGGTAGGCCTACATGGCTTGCCACATGGCAAATCTCAAGCCTGCATGATTTGCCATGTGGTAGACCTACATGGTTTGCCACAAGGCAGTGTGCGATAGGCTTGGCAGATAGTCGAGACCACATAGGCCTGGTTGGCTTGCGAGCCTATGATAGGCCTATGTGGCTTGCCACATGGTTAACCCCAAGCTTGTATGATTTGCCACGTGGAAGGCATAGATGACTTTCCACGTGGCAGCCTATGACAGGCTTGGTAGATAGCAGGCCTATGTGGCCTACTGCACAAGCCTATGGTAGGCCTACGTGACTTGCTACATGGCAACTTTTGAGCCCCATCTCTTTCTCTCTCTAGGTCCACTCAGGCCTGTGTGGCAAAGCCTGGTTGGCTTGTCACACAAGCCTATGTTAGACCTACATGGTTTGCCACATGGCCACATGGCAAACCCTAAGCTTGCAGGACTTGCCATGTGGTAGACCTACGTGGCTTTCCATGTGGCAGCCTGCGACCCTACATGGCAGGCCTATGTGGCTTGCCACGTGGTAGCTTGCGAGCCCCACCTATTTCTCTCTCTAGGTCCACTCAAGCCTACGTGACAGAGCCTGGTTGGCTTTCCACACAAGCCTATGACAAGCCTATGTGGAATCTACAACGTGCTTGCATGGCAAACATGAGGCCTATGCCATGCCTATGTGGTTTGCCATGCAAGCGTATGGTACACCTACATGGCTTGCCACATGTCAGCTTTCGAGCCCACCTCTCTATATCTCTCTCTCTCTGGGTCAGGTCTACATGGTAGTGCTCGGTTGGCTTGCCGCACAAGCCTATGGTAGGCCTACATGGCTTGCCGAGTGGCAACCCCAAGCTTGCATGATTTGCCATGTGGCAGGCCTACGTGGCTTGACCTATTATAGGCTTGATAGATAGTAGGCCTATGTGGCCTATTTCACAGGCCTATGGTAGGCCATGTGGCAAGCCACACAAGCCTATGGTAGGCTATGGTAGGCTTACGTGGCATGCCACATGGCCAGTCCCAAGCCTACATGGTTTTCCATGTGGCAGGCCTACGTGGCTTGTCATGTGGCAACTTTTGAACTCCAATTCTCTCTCTCTCTCTCTCTCTCTCTCTCTCTCTCTCTCTCTCTCTCTCTCTCTCTCTCTCTCTCTCTCTCTCTCTCTCTCTCTCTCTCTCTCTCTCTCTCTCTCTCTCTCTCTCTCTCCACCCAGGCCTATGTGACAGAGAATGGTTGGCTTGCCACGCAAGCCTATGTTAGAATTAAGTTGTTCGCCACATGGCAAACCCAAGATTGCATGACTTGCCATGGAGTAGGCCTACATGGTTTGCCACATGGCAGCCTATGACATGCTTGGTAAATAGCAGACCTATCACATGCCTATGGGTTCTGCTACACAAGCCCATGGTAGTCCTACTTGGCAAGTCCAAACCTATATGGTTTTACACATGGAAAACCTATGAGGCTTGCCATGTGGCAGCTTTCGAGCCCCATACACACACACACACACACACACACACACACACATATATACATATATATCTCAGGTCAAAAGTTTTTCCAGACAATATGTTTGAAAAGTGAGAATAAAGTGATTTTTGGTCGAGAATTTTGGAGCCTATATAGAACGATCCAACCGTTAGATCTCTTTGCTATAAAAAAACAAAAGGGGTAAAATTATTTGATACAAATTTTTGCCAGAGCGATTTTTCACATTATGTTGATATCAGAAGTTATTAGAGTTTTTCTATTGTGATTGATGGAGGGAGGTGAAGATGAAGGAGACCTCACTTCAGCTTGTCAGAGATGGGGAGAGGTAGGGCACCTCCCCTTCCAGAGATCTGAAGCTGACTTTTTAGCTTTGAATAGATGTGTTTTTTCAGGAGAAAGAGAGAAAAATCAGTCAGCACGAAAGGAGAAGCAAGAGAAAGCAAGAGCAAAAGCAAAAGCAAGAGGAAGCAAGACAAATATAAGTCCTCTCATCTTCTTCTTCTTCCTCCTCCTCCTCATTATCATCATCATCATCATCTTCTTCTTCTTCCTCCTCCTCCTCCTCCTCCTCATCTTCTTTTTCTTTTTCACCTATAACCTAAAACGTAATGCTAAAGCCTAATGCGTAATGTGAAATGCCTAAAGCCTAATGTAATGGGCCATAAAGGGCCATTACATAGTATATAGACACACACACACGCACACACACACACACACACACACACACACACACACACACACACACACACACACACACACACACACACACACACACACACAATCACTATTTTCACTCCTAAGAACTAAAAAATGTAACTCTAACCCTAAAATAGCCCTAGCCCTAGATCTTTATTCAAATGCAAATGCAGGTCACAGTTCTAACGAAATCTTAGATTGCATGAAGCATTCATGATTCAAATTAAAAACTCCTACATAATCAAAAGTATTTCATTACATGATAGAATGGAACAGATCAATCAATCAATCAATCAATCTCTCTTTCTTTCTCTCTCTCCTCTCTCTCTCAGCCCTCTATCTCTCTCTCTCTACCTTCCTCTCTCTTGCACGCACGCGCTCTCTCCATCCTTCTTCCTCTCTGTCTCTCTCACCTGATGCCTCGGTTGTCACCCATAAAATCGCAATAGGTGACAATTAAATTCTTCAGCTCCCACCCGTCCCATCTCACTCTCTCTCTCTCTCTCTCTCTCTCTCTCTCTCTCTCTCTCTCTCTCTCTCTCTCTCTCTCTCTCTCTCTCTCTTTCTCGTTTCCAAGGGAATATGGACAAAGCATATGCATCCAAATACTCTAAGGTGATCAACCTTAGGTTTCTTCAAATAAAGTGCTTTATATGGTGACTTTCCTTCAAGTGCAACATGAGGGAGTCGATTGCAAAGATAGTTTGAACAATTGATGGCCTCACCCCAAAAGTCTTTTGGCAATGATGCCTCAATTCTAATGGTTTTCGCACATTCACACAAGGATTCTTTCTTTCAGCCACCCCATTTTGAGATGGTGTATACGCACAAGAAAACTCCCTTTTAATGCCTTCAAGCTCACAATAATCATGAAATTTATTGGAAGTGTACTCACCACCTCCATCACTTCTAAAATCTTGATTTTGTATGAAAATTGCTTTTCAACTAGAGCTTTGAACTTTAGAAAATAGTCAAACACCATAGACTTTGAAGCTAGAAAATATAACCAAGTAAATCTTGTGAAATCATCAATGAAAGTTACAAAGCAAGTAGCACCACCCTTGCTCTTTGAAGATGAGAAGTGCACATCTGAGTGTATGAGCTCTAATGGATGTGTATTCTTGATAGATGACTTCGAAAAAGGCTTCTTATGAGACTTAGATATGGCACAAGCCTCACATGGCTTGAAATTCTTGGAGATAAGATTAGGCAAACCAATAGCTTTGGCATTCTTGACCATGGACACCATAGAACTATAGTTAGGATGCCCCAACCTTCTATGCCATAGTTCCTCCAAAGAAATATGAGAAGCAAAAGCACCATCACAAGAGTTAGCATACTCTTTAGGATCAAGATTCCACCATATCTAGACCCAAATGCAAGGATCTCATCATGCTTCTTGATTGTACATGTATCAACATTGAAATTCACATCTAGTCCACTATCAAACAATTGCCCAACACTAATAAGATTTTTTGTTAACTTAGGAACAAAAAGTACTTTAGACAGAGAAAGAACTTTTGATGATGAAAGCTTTAAGGGAATGGTCCCTATGCCTTCAATAGCACACTCATGATCATTTGTTGTGTAGATGGACTTCTTGGCTCCTGCATAAGGTGTCATGGATGAAAAAGAATGCTTGGAGCTACACATATGTGAGGAAGCTCCACTGTCGATGTACCACGAACCATCCTTCTTGAAAGGTGATGAAGAAAAACTCGAGACCATACACTTGCATGAGCATCTTCCTTCTTTTCATTGGAAATGTTGGCTTGCTTGAATTGACTCTTCTTCTTGAAGCAATTGGTGGCATAATGCCTCTTCTTGCCACAAAAGAAACACTTGATGTTTTTCTTCTTCTTCTTGGATGTGAAAGCTTGAGAGGACTCATCCTCTTCTCCTTTCTCCTTGGAAATAAGATTGTTCTTGCTTGAAGAGGGTTGGTGTTGATTCTTACTTCTTGTTTTGTGCTTGTCTTTGGTAAAGAGAGCTTTACCATCAATGTTGAGAGACAGTCTTTCCATTTTCAAGAGTTTATACTCTTGTCTTGATTCTTCAGAAATGAGCACACTTTGGAGTGCTTCCTTAATGGCATAACTCTGAACAAGTTTGTCATATTCCTCCTTTAACCCATTAAGTATGACTTGAACAGGTTCATTTTGGTTGATGGAGTCTCCTATGCATGACAATTCTCTATGGAGGTCTTTAACTCTCATTACATAAGCTGAAGCACATCCATCACTTCTCTGTACACTTTGAAAAATTTGGTTTCTTAGTGTTAGAAGTCTAGAAGTATTCTTTGCCTCATAGATGGACTTGAGAGTATCCCAAGCATCTTTGGCATTAGTACAAGCACCAATTTCTCTTAAGATGTCATTTGAGACATTCATTTTAATATAATGCAGAGCCATCCTAGCTCTCTTTTTGTACTTTGGAATTTCTTGAGGAATTTGTGGTTCTTCTTCAATTCTAAGTACAATATCCATCACATCTTGTAGAATTAAGACAGATTCCATCCTAACCTTCCAAATTGAGTAATTGGAGGTTGACAATCTCTCACTTGCTTCTAATAGAAAGACACCCATTGAAGTCATAAAGAATGATGGAAATCAAAAAAGATGGATGAAAAAAGTGCTTATCTTCTCACTATAGGAACCAATCAAGGGCAAAAAACCGAATCCTATGTAAGACAAAGCAAAAAACTGTGAGATAGGTCTCACTAGTTTGACAATCTCTCTAAAACAAGATTTGAATCATAAAAAAAGATGAAGTATGACAAAAGTTATGGTTCTTTGAATTTCACATGTGTGAAATACCCCAAAAAAGTCAAATTGACTCAAATACAATCTATTTGTATGAAACAATTTGCCTGGATCCTCTAAATTTTGCCTAAATCACATATGAATGAGATTGGTCAACTTTTGGATGATTTTTGTGATCATTCAAGCAATAAATGACATGTATTCACGATTTGCCACAGGTCTAGGCACCCTACCTACGGCTATTCAAAAGCTTAAAGCTTTTGATTGGCTTATCCAACTGTCATGATTCGAATTGCATCAACTTCTAGACATTTCTAGCTTTCTAGTGGGCCAATTTGCATAAATTTAGATCTAAGGTGAGAGAGAACCACCAAACTGAAAATGGGCGGATTTCACACGTGCCTGCACCTGAAATTCCATACAGTACCTGATCTGGACCATTCAAAGTGGTTTGAAGCTCTATAGAAATCACCATAAAACTGCAAACTAGCTAGAAAGTATAATCTAGACAATTCCTAGCTTGAAATCTGATCAAATTTGCAAACTTTTTGATTAGATTTGCTTGTAAATCTTAGGTAGGCTCTGATACCATGTTGAATTCACACGTGTGGGACGCCCTACACATGTACTTTTGATCTCCTAAGCCCAATAATACCATAAAGATCAAACTAGTATTGATTGACAATAGGAAAGCTGATCATACAAGAAATATTATTGTGTTACAAGCAAGATCTCTCAACAAAACAATAAATGCCTCAACTCGACTAGAGAGAGAATATGAAACTAGAAACTCGAGTAGAGAGAGAGGGCACAAAGAGCTTAGTCTCCAAATTTGCATTATACACAAATTTCATCATCATCTCAATGAGAGTACATCACATATATATAGATCCATGGACTCTCCTCCTACTTTGAGTTGAATTGGAGTTATGAATCCACCTCTCAAGCTATCTAGACTTATTCTAGCCACCTCAATATGTCTAATTGTGCCACCTAGTATTTTCATGCATTAAATGTGGCATGCAAAGTACAAATGGCAATTCCTATAGTAGCTCGAGTTTCTACTTCTACCTACCTTGAATATCTTATTCTAAGATGGGTCTTTACTAAGCCAAAAGAGCTCAATTCATCTTTGGCATTTTTAGGACCCCTACTTACAACATTGGATAGATTTTTTCCAATATTTCAACATAGAGCAGCTTTGAAATTTGAACCATTATCAATAAGTAGCACAATAAAAGGTCAAAGATTACTAGTTTTATTTTGATTGGAATAGAAGTAAGTTTGATCCAATTTAAGTCTGAGAGTTCTGTATTGGGTCAGCCTAATCTTAGTTTAATACTAGGATCAAAGAGGGGTTGATTGATTGAAAGAAATATGTAGTTAGAGGTAAGTTGCCTATGGATCTCACAAGTATTATTTATCTAGTGGATGTTATTCTACTACAGTTTATGGTCTGTAGATGCTTGAGTACAGTTTCATTTGATTGGATCTCCAGTTATCATAGGAGACAGACAAGTCTATTAAGATGAATGAATGCTATTTTCTTGTATTTGGTGCTGGAAACAGGAGCATTTAACTCAAAAGAGTATTTGGAATACTCAGAGCTGAATTTTAATCATTCTATATCTTAATGATTCTCCTAGAGATTCTAGTTGAATGAATTATCATATCTTAGAATTGAATTCTAAGGATAAGTTGTACTTGGAAGTTTTTTATGAACTGTTTGCCAGAGTTGGTGGATAATTTCAAACTGTAATTGTATTTTCTTTAACTTTAATCTCCTAAGTTAGGAAATATTTCACTCAGTGGTTCATGTAAGTGTTTTACATGAAGGTGATGTTACTAACTTGTGTTGAGTGTAACTCAGTTGAGAAAATATATCTTGTAGTGTACTTTTCAAACCAGAGGTTGTACTCTAGAGCAGAGATTAACGATTGGAAACAATTTTTCTCTGAGTACTTGTTTGATATGGTCAGATTAAGGATAATGATTTTCTCGGTTATTATTGATAGTTAGAGAAAATTTGAGCACAAAAGGGGCCTTTCAAAAAGATACCTTTTATTTTTTTTTCTCAAAAGTTTTTTCCACATGGTCCAATCAAAACACTCAAATTTGAAATCTACGTAACGTAGCTCCTTCAAATTGATTTTCTTTTCTTTTTAAAAAAACTGTAATTTTGCAGCGGGGGCAGCCCATAAATAAGCCATTTTATTTGTAGTATAGTATTCAACTTAGCAAAAAGCTGTGTAACTTTTGAATGACAACTTGGATTGAGACGATTACGGTGCCATTAGAAAGCCCTCGACGAGAGCTTTTCAATGACAGCCAAGATGACTCGATTTTGGGCTACGGTGAAGAAGTTATGGCCAGTCAAAGTTTTGGTCGGTCACTCTTGGTCAACCAGATATCTCTTTCAAGGGCACTTGACTGGTTTGACCAAGAGTTGATTGACCAAAACTTTGACTGGTCATAACTTCTTCACCGTAGCTCAAAACTGGGTCATGTTGGATGTCATTGAAAAGCTCTTGTCGAGGGCTTTCTAATGGCACCATAATCGTCTCAATCTGAGTTGTCGTTCAAAAGTTATGATTCTTTTTTCAATCACAGACTATACTACGCATATAATAGCTAATTATCGAAGACTGTGTGGGCAGGACTGCGGGCAGAAAAAGATTTTATTTTAGTATTTTACATTGCCAAAAAATTTTCACCCTATGTGGCAATCCTTATAGGGCCCTTTCCAAAGCCAAATTTTCTCTAATGAAAGGAACTGTACCTGTAATTCTTTCTTGTTTTGAGGAGCTTCTAAGGATAGAAGCAATTTAAGGAGGGAAGAATGTCATGGCCATATTCGGTTACGGACTTGGAATAGACCTAATACGGTAGACCGGCCCTCCAGTATTCGAGATTGTTGGTCATGCCATGATTTAATTCCATGTCAAGGCCAGTTTGTGACTAATTACCTTGAGAGAACCCAGACACTCTAATTGAGGCATATGGAGTATTGCATGTCTATGTGACAAATATAGGCAGGAGGACTGCATGAAGAGATGTGATCTATATATAGTTGACCTGCATGGGGGCTGTCTTAAGATCAGTTTGATGTATTCAAGTGCCTCACCTCTCATAGCACCAATTTAATGTCTACTGCTTTTCCTGCATCCACACCACCTCCTCAGAACACCAATCCACCAATCCAACATCAGTGAGGAATGAGGGTGAGGAAGGAGGAGGCCGATGGAGTGCAGGAGCACCGATGATGAAGGAGGAGCACAAATGACGAAGGAGGAGCATCGATGGAAAGTGTAGGAGCACAGACGACGAAGGAGGAGCACAGATGAGGAAGGAGGAGCATCGATGAAAGGAGGGTAATTTGAATTTGGAGTGGGGTATGGGCCCATTAGATGCATGCATGGGAAGGAGGGCCATGCATCCTTCTCCCCATACATGCATCATTTTTTTTTTGATTTTTAGTTAGAAAAATGTGTATGCAGCATGGGTGAGGGGAGGAAGATGTATGGGTCCCCACCATGCATACAAAAGTGTATGTAAGTTTATGTTTATATATATATATATATATATATATATATATATATACTAGTAAAGAGTGCCCGTCGTTGACAGGCAATGAAGGCCGATCTTCATAAAAATACATTTTTATTTCAACCTTTCCCATGAAAAGTCTGATAATTGAAAAAATCCTTAGAGCACCTTTCAAATTTTTGATAATGAAAGTTTCATTTATTTAACACCTTTCACCATGAAAGTATGTACATTCACTTCAAAACACTATGTGTGTTGGTAAAGGATAATTTGAATTTGGAGTGGGCCCCTTAGATGTATGCATGGAGAGGAAGGCCAATGCATCCTTTTCCCCATACATGCATTCTCCTCCCCAGATTTTTTAGTTAGAAAAAGCTCATGCATGGGTGAGGGGAGGAGCATGCATGGTGCACCCATACACATGCACAAAACTGTACATAAGTTTTATATATATATATATATATATATATATAGGAAGAGTACGTATATTCTCCAAGAGCCATGGGTCTCCAAGAGTCAATAGGAAACCTTTTAAATAATAAAATAGAGGGCCTTGAAAGGGGCCTAGGCACTCTGGGATACAATCACTAATGAATTGAGTCTATTCCTTAACTAAGGAATACTCTATCTCAAGAATATTGTATATCCAATGCACATAATTTTAAGTGATGAACCCAAATGATTCACTAATCATGCGTCTTACAAGCAATATGATTAACAAACTATCAGTTCCTGGTGAATCCCCTTCACATTGATCGTTTTACTAATTAACTTCATCCTGGAGTAATCAACTACTCAAGTTAATTGCCAATGATTTAGAAATCTTAAATGTCTAGGTGAAGAATTCAATTAGTATAACCCCACATTTAGATCCTCAACCAAATCATTTATTAGTTAACTCATAAATCTTCCACACAAAGATTTGTTAACTCTGAAAGTATTTGTCAAACAATACTTGATCATATGTCTATGTTCACCGACTAGGCTAAGTGTACGAAATAACCCTAGTAACCAGAAATACATAGTAGATTCATACAAGATTAATCGTGCACATATGTGAATAATCTCACTATGACCCAATACATAAACCGGTCCAATTTTATTGGAAAAATTGTAATAATAGGAAGTACATAACTGATTTCATTTCCAGTAAAATCCTATGGTGAATTATATTCAAAAGATCAAACTAGTACTGTTTCACATACTAGTAGATGATTTTTGATGTATTAGTTATTCAGCTCAGGTATATGATAGAAATGAAATTGTTTCAGACTTTTTCCTACAGTAATTACTAATGTCGTTACGTCTTATTGATACCAATGTAAAGTCCCTAAAGGATTGCCCCTAAGATGAGGATAAGAGAACACAATAAGAGAGACTATGGAGCCAAACTGCCCAACCAATCCTAGATCAAACCTGGATCTAGCCCCCAAGCCATGCCATGTGAAAGCAAGAGGAGAAGAGAGAAACTGGTAACCTAAACCCAATATGTCAACGAGAGAATCCCTACTCATTATATAGAGAGTAGAGTCATGTGCATGAAACCATGCAACCCCCATGCAGGTCAACTATAAATAGATCACATCTCTTCATGCAGTCCTTTTGACTATATCCGTCACACAGACATGCAATACTCCATATGTCTCAATTAGAGTGTCTGGGTCCTCACAAGGTAATTAGTCACAAACATGCCTTGGCATGGAATTAAATCACGGCGTGACCAATAATCTCGAACACTGGAGGGCCAATCTACCATATTAGGACTATTCCAGGTCCTTAACCAAATATGGCCATAACAACCACCTCATTCACATTAATTGTACTAGTATTGTGTAAATGTCTAAGCAAAATCTAGTACTTGATTTAGACATCTCTAACAATGCTAATCATTCTACTTGTGAAAGCTGCATTTTAGGAAAGCATGCTAGGAAACCATTTAAGACTAATCATGTAGATACTTCTAAAGACCTACTTGACATTGTCCATAGTGACATTTTAAGTCCAATGCATATTCCACTGTTAGATGGAACAAGGTACTTCCTTATCTAGAGATGATTATTTTAGGAGGTGTGTATTCTATTTTCTAAAACAGAAATCAAAGTTTTCAAGTTCTTCAGAATGTTCAAAGTAGAGAGAGATGCAAATTGCTAGGTGGTTGGAGCTTTTTCGATCAAATGTTATTATTTTTAATTGGAGGGAACCGTAATTGTTTAAATTTTTTCAAAATTTGTCATTTATTGAATAAAACAAAATTGTCTTCTAAAATGAATGACCTTACTAAAATGTAATCGATCACTTTACCAGATCACAGTTATTATCACTTTTGATTGAGGATTTTGAGATTTGTCACCTAATTGAAACAATATCTTGTTTTAGGTGATCAATAATGGATGAGGATAATTCAAGTCTTGAGGGAATGATTTTTATCCTGACTTACTTATAGATTTTCCAATAGTTGAGTGCGACACTTAACAAAATGAACAATTAAACAATTTGTGGGACTAGCAAATGGAAGTTCTGCTACGTCCAGTTAAGACCTTATATGTATTGAAACTAAGGTTTCAGCCTGAACCATATCGGGGGATAAAAATGAGAAGAAGCTTGAGATAAAGCCCTATCCTTCGTAAACTTGTCAATGAAAAATCAAGTTATTGTCCATATTAGTGATGTTGTAATGGTGAGAGGTGGATGGGTTGCACCCAAAATAAAGTATCAGAGAAGAAATTCATCTGGCATGATGTTTTTGAAAACCAAATTGAATTTGAATGGAGGAGAAAGAGGTGAGATGGTAAAATTTCAATAATCTATGCTTGAGAATTAGGCATTGCTTTTCGCCTGCTGAAAAACTTGAGTAAAAATGTAGATTGTGGCCAATTAGTTCAAATATGCAAACTGTTTAAAAACAATTCATTTTCTGCAGGTTTCATTTAAGAGAGTAAAAATCAGAGAAGGAAGAAGGGCTGTTGGGATGAGTAGGAGTTAGATTAAATTCCAATATGAGAGGATAGAGGAGGCCCTGAACAGCCTCTAAGGGTTTGACATCCAAACCAAAACCGAAAAAAACCCAAAAAAACACACCAATTTGTATTTTGGAGGAAAAAGTGGCCAAATTTTCCATCAGATTTTGTTTTCTCCAAAGCCAGTGAGAGTTAACCCTCACATGACTGGCAGCAATTCCAGGGTATTGTCCCAGACGTGCACAGAAGCCTGCGAGAGATAGTTTCAATCAAATTGCAAAAATCATTGAAAAAACCATAAAAATTCAAAAAACTCTTGTAAAAAATTTAAAAAATTTCAAATTTCCATAAGAACTCTTGCAGAGCTCTATAAAGTTCCATCTCAGTGAGACAAGGACACAGAGAAACTTGCGAGAGTTAGTTCCCAGTGCAAGTGCTAGTGCAAAGGTTCCCAGTGTGAAAAAAGAGGGAAAATCCATCAGAACCCTCGCAAACACAAAAAATTTCAGTTCCAGTGGTCAAGAACCCTTGTAGAGAATTCTGAATTTCCATCTGTAGGGTCTTCGATCCGACATTGTAATAGCCCTCCCGCCTGTCAACAAGGGTTAGTTCACTGGATAGGCACCTAACTTTGCACATATGCTACTTTTAGTTAGTTTTTTACTTTTTGTCTACCTCTACCTCCCCTAACACTACTCACACTAACTCTACTCTCCTAACTAACTTCATCATGATTGTTGGTGAAGAGAAAGGATAGAATAGAAGAGGAAGAAGAAGGAGAAGAGAGAAAGAGAGAGAGAGATGAGATGGAGGTTAGCTCAAATGCTCAATCTCATTGCTTATGGAAAAACCTCAACTAGCATAAACAAAAAGCATGGAAAATGAAAATAACAAATAAAGTATAAAATGGGAAAGGCCCTTGCCCCAGAATCCTATTGGCTAATATTTACATTGATCGTATCCATTCATCTTGGACCTCAGTTGATGTCGATGCTAATGAGGGAGTAGGAGTGTGGGTGGATGGATATTCGTCGTCAGATCTCTCGTCCTCTTCCCTGATGGCATCTTCTATAGCTTCTTGCAGAGTAGCATACTGCTCCCGTCATTTCAGTTCTCTTCTAATGCTTCGTGGTAGTCCAGCTAGGAACCACATGATCACCGCATGATCAGGAGTTAGGACTGCACTGCACTCGGATCGTAGATGTTTGAACCGTTCAATATAGTCCCTGACCCTTTCTCGTTTTCCCATCTTGACTTTACTCAGCAGGAGAAATGGGTCTTCCAAGAACTTTCTTGGTTTAAAGCGCGTAATGAGAGCCACCTTAATCGCTTTCCAGGTGGATTTTTTTTCCTCTGACAGGTTGAAGAACCAATCATGAGCCACTGCCAATAAGGACATGGGTAACAACATTAGCTTTTCTGCAAGTGTCCGTTCACCGTAGATTTCACAAGCTTGCTAGTAGATCTGGAGGAATCGGATGGGATCTGATGATCCGTCGTATTTTGGTATTTCCATTTGTGGTGCTCTCCGAACTGCTTGCAAGGGAGCGACAGGTACGGTTTGGCCCATTGGATCCATTGGTGCTGGTTCCGCATTTGCCTCTTGTTGCGCAGCTGCTAATCTGGGAAGGTGTGGTGCTTGATTTGTTATCCTTCATGCTATTGATCATCCCGATCTCAGATGGTGGGTTCCAAAGTGGTTGGATCTTGGTTGTGGATTACAGTCTGGATCTTAAGGATCTGATCAATCTGATCGGCCGAAAGTGAATTTTAGGCCCTTTACGATAGTTTTCCTTGATAACTTTTTACTCCTTGCACTGATTGACCTGAGATTTTGACAATAGTTGGATCTGATGCAGATGTTTCCACTAATCTAGTCTGTGAGGGTTCTCTTGTATGAGGGTTGGCTCTGCGAGGGTTATTTAGCTGTTTTTGCAGATTAAAAACTTGATATCTCTCAGATCTTTGGGAAGTAACTCTCTCAAGGATCAAAGTAGCTGGATCTAAGTCAGATCTCACTATGAAATCCTCTGCGAGAGTTAACTCTCGCACTAGGTGAAAATTTCACTGTATGCGAGGGTTCAGAACCACTATTTTGGCTTGATGCCAAATCTCAAAACTAACTCTTGCAGGCTTTATCACTGATGGAAATTAACATTCTAAATCGATTGAGGGGGTCTACGAGAGTTCTTAATGGAAGATTTTATTGGATCTTCACTTTTTAGTGATTTTTTAGTACTTAAATCCAATTTTCTGCTCAGTGGAATCAATTCAACTCTCGCAAGCTCTTATTTGTCCCTGTCTCACTGAGATAGAACTTTAGAGGTGTCTGTGAGAGTTCTGCTAAAGTTTTGAGTTTTTTTGGAATTTTTCAAGGGTTTTTTGAATTTTTTATGATTTTTCTCTGATTTTTGCAATCTACTTGGAACTAACTCTCGCAGGCTTCTATGCAGGTTTGGGACAGTACCTTGGAGCTGCTACTAGTCATGCAAGGGTTAATTCATACTGGTTTTGGAGAAATAAAAATCTGATGAGATTTTAGGCTCTTTTTTTCCTCCAAAATACGGATAGGTGTGTTTTGGTTTTGGGTTTTTTGGCTGGTTGGTTTGGGTTTCAAGCCCTTAGAGGCTGTTCAGGGCCTCCTCTACCCTCTCACACCTCCTCCTATCAGCCCAGGTCATAAACTCGTTGAATTCATCAGTGTAGTACGCGTTCAGAACATCTAAGGGCATCACAGACCTGTTATTGCCTCAAACTTCCATCTACTGGACGCGAATAGTCCTTCTAAGAAGTTGGGCACCAAGAAGATTCTTTGTGTAACTAGTTAGCAGGTTGAGGTCTCATTCGTTAAAGGAATTAATCAGACAAATCACTTCACCAACTAAGAACGGCCATGCACCACCACCCATAGAATCAAGAAAGAGCTCTCAATATGTCAATCCTTACTATGTCTGGACCTGGAAAGTTTCCCCGTGTTGAGTCAAATACAGATCATGAACCAGATTGGCATGGCGTGACCAAATTGATTTGGGAGAACAGCCCCAAACAGAGAAAAATCAAATTGATTGGTCTAGCTGTGAACAGTCCAAACACAAAAAAAAAAAAATAGAAAACTAACTCTAAACTCTCAAAAATCTACCTAAAACTACTCTAAAAGCAAGAAAATAGCTAAAATGCAGCTACACTAATTATTGGAAACCTATCCTCGACAACGGCGCCACTGTAGGGTCAAAGATCTTGTGTAGTATAGCCCTCCCGCCTGTCAACAAGGGTTAGTTCACTGGATAAGTACCTAAATAAGCACAGATGCTACTTTTAGTTAGTTTCCTACTTTTTGTCTAACTCTACCTCCCCTAATACTACTCACACTAACTCTACTCACACTAGCTCTACTCCCCTAACTAACTTCATCATGATTTTGGATGAAGAGTTTTGCAGGTGACAAGATGGATAGAAGATCCATAAGTGCATTTGCTACGTTCTTATGTGGAGGAGCTATATCTTGGCTTTCCAAAAAACAAGATACCATCTCTCTTTCATCAATAGAATCTGAGTATAAAGCTATGACAACAACAACAAAGGAGGTTCTTTGGCTTAAAAGGCTTTCATGTGATCAAGGATGAAGACATTCCATGCATATATTGTGACAATCAAGCAGCTCAACAACTTGCAAACAATCCAGTCTTCCATGCTCGAACAAAGCACATTGAGATTTCACATCATTTCGTGAGGGAGAAAGTGCAAGCAAAGGAGATCAAGCTTATTCATGTTTCATCATCAGATTGCATTGTTGATATACTCACCAAGGCATTGCCTAAAGATCCATTTGTAAAATTAAGATTGGCTCTTGGAGATATAGATAGATCTATGCTAGATTTACCAAGCTAGATTTTTGAGGAGTGTGAACATGCAAAAATCATGCTTGGTCAAGGCCAAAATCATGTATATAGGATGATTACACTTGTGTGGAGCCTGTTACCACGTGTGAAATTAGTGTACTTGTCATGTACCATAATCATATATGCTGTACATATGATTTAATTCAAGTTCTAGTGACTAAAAAGGCCAAAAATTAGTTTTCTAGATATATGACACATGGCATCAATCTATTGATTGCATGAGCCACATCCTTTGGCTAGGTGTCACATCCCATGTGTAAAGGACAACTCACACATGTGGAATAAGCTGAAGTAGGCAAGTTTTGACTTCTAGAAGATTTCCATGTAGATCTCCATATAATAGGAAATTGGACCAAAAATGCTCAAAATAGAAAGTTTGATCCCAAGTGTCAAATTTGCATGATGATTCACCATATGACAAACCATCCTCACACATGTGAGATCTGATGCATGATCAATACCTCGAACTCCAAGAAGTGTATATATAGAGGCATATTTGGCCACAATTAACATCAAACATCAATCTTGATTTTGGAAGCAATTTTGTGTCAATCTCTCCATTTGCCTTCATTTGTTTTTTCTATCATAGTGTATTTTGTTTTCAGGTTGGAGTCCATACTTTGACAGTTTTTCACATGTGTGAAACTAGCAAGTACATTTACTTTCATTAATGATTGTTCTTGTTAGATTTTCATGCTTAAAATTGATCTAGATTGATCTAAATCTTGTGTAGATTGATAGATCAAGTATATCTAACATCCAACCCCTCTTGTGGATCGGATTAGGATCCATTCTTGGTCTTATTTTGTTGGTTTCCACATGTAGTAGGTGGAGATGAAGATGAAGACGCAGCGCCACGCATTCATTTGCTGGCCGTTGTGTCAGTAACTGCAGGTTGGGAGGAGGTGGATGCTTGAGATGGCAGATAGAGGTTAGTGTGCGGCATGATGGAAGACAAAAGGGTTGAGCGGTGGAAGCCGCACACTTTTGCCTCAAGAAGTGCGCAGGCAAAATTACACAATAGGGGGCCTGCTACGATACGGTCACGGTTGTTGGGTTTGATGGAGGTAGTTAGTTCGCGAATGAGGAAGCTATGCCAGTCGTATGGCACAACTGAGGGGCCAGAGAATGCCATAAAGGATTCCACTATCTGACTCAGCAGCTTGGACTGGATTCTGTCCTTGTGAAATGTTGAAATAACCAGAAAGTTAAACAACAGATGCGCAGTCGTCTGAATGACGGGTTCCGTGATAGCATCTATCAGGTAACCATTGTAAGTCTAGATTGGGATTTTTGGTGTAGTTTGGGTGACGAAAGGTTTGATCAAAGTTTTTGCCTGATGATGGGAGATGGACTGACGGTCACCGGACATAATGCCAATAGTGACCATCAAGTTTGCGTTAATTCTGACCTTGTACGTGTGGTATCTTGGTACAAGAAGTGGAAGCGTGTCTTCGACGCATCCCAGGTGGCGCAAGCGTGAAGGGCGAGGCCCATGTCAATCTCAGAATGGAAAAGCATTGGAAAGAATCCCATTGTCTCAAGAAGTGGGTCGGTTGTCTGAAGCCATGAATAAATCAGAGCGTAAGAGGATAAGGGCCAAATCTGTGTGTTGAGGAGATTTCACGCTGGATCACCTGCTTGTTGCCAAAGTCTTCTGAGGATGAGGAGGCCATGTTAGCAGTGATAGTTAAAGAACGAAAAAGTAGAAAAAACGGTGGAAAAGATAAAAAGGTGTGGAAACGACAAAAAACTGTGAATAACGAGTGTTGGATGGCAAGAACTGTAGTTCAGAGCACAGATCTATGTTCAGTATGAGCAGATGATAGCTTGTAGGAAGTTTGGTCGCAAACAAAGAACTTGGAAATTTCCGTGAAAATTTGAGCAGAGCTTCGCCAGCAAAGGTGAAAAATGAGTCGAAATTAGCCCTTATATAGCGGAATTTAGAGTGCGTATTAGGTGAAATCCACTTTCCCTTGTTCAGTTCCACCCAAATTTTGGTGGGGACCTTCTTCACAAAATTATAAGACCTCAGGGAAGTCTGCGAGAGTTCAGAAGGTGATTTGACTGTCCTGCGAAGGTTTTGTGAAGGTTCAGACTATCTGGGAGGGTTCAACTCTTGCAGGAAGTGATCTCCCGCACAACATGTTCCTGTGATTGGATTTTTAAGATCAGACCATGTAGGCAAGCTAGTTTCATTGTTCTGATTCCATTTAGGCACCTTGTATGGGTTGGTAAGATGATCTTGATGCTCTGCAAGGGTTCTGAAGATTCAGCTTCTGAGAACCCTCGCACACACTAAAAAGTGATGATTACTCCATTAAGAACTCTCACAAAGATTTTTAGAGATGCATCTGGGTCAGATCTAGTGAGTATCCAAGTTTCAAGAGCTATCTCCCAAGGGATCTCCAAAAATCATTCAAAAAGTGCTCTACTAGAGTGTTTTTTGACGAGATCTTGAGATTTTCTGATTTTTAACTTTTGCAAACTTGTAATCAGCTTCATCCATGCTTGATCTGACTGTTGGTAGTTCTATGGAAGTTCTGATGGACATATCCATCAGTTTTTGGTGAATTTTGCCCTTAATTTGCCATAGTTATTGAGATTGAGGTCTGTGATCTGCAAATTTAGGGGACTTATTGGCATAATCTGATTATCTGCTTCCTCCTTGATCCCATTTGGATCTGGATCCCCCTTGGACCCTGATGGATTTTCCTGATCTTGCTAGATCTGGTCGAATCTTGATGGATCTAGCTTGATTTGGCTTGATCTTTCGTGGTGATGGTCTATCAGAATAGCTTTTTGTAATGTGCCACCACCAATCTGGATCTATCTTACTACGGTGGCCAGTACTTGTGCAACCGGCTACCGTTGATGGGTGTATCGAACGGTGTCCCATGTAGCTTCTCTAAATTCACGGCTCCATGATTAAGAATTTTCTTGATCCGATAAGGACCTTCACCTGTGAGTTTTAATTTGCTCTTGATCGCGTTGGTTTTATACATCAGGACCAGATCTCCAGAGCGAAGATCCTTCTTTTGTAACCTATGATCGTGCCATGCTTTGCGTCTTTCCTTTTCGGCTGCCAGTGCATGCACAACTAGTAAGCGTGTTTCACAGAGTTTATGCAGAGCTTCGTGGCGTAGTTGTAGAGATTTGGATTCATTCATGCGTTGTGTTGTAGCAATCCTTAATGAAGGAATTAGAAACTCTACTGGCATTATAGCATCTTGACCATATACCGATTGGAAAGGTGTTTGATCAATGCTTCCCTTATATGTTGTCTTGAATGCCCACAGAGCAGCATTCAATTTATGTTTCCAATCTGATTTGCTAGCTTCAATTGTTTTTGTGAGCACGCTACACAGGATCTTATTGGATGAATATGCTTGCCCATTACCACGAGGATAATAAGGCGTACTAGTTCTATGGATCACAAAGAATTCCTCCAACAGGATCTTGATGGTCTCATTGATGAAATGACTTCCGCGATCGCTGACTAGCTCCATCGGGCATCCAAAGTGCACAATGTTATTTTCATAAAGGAGCTTGGTAGTGGTCCTAGCATCCACTACTCTTACTGCCTTGGCTTCGACCCACTTGGTTAGATAGTCCGTGGCTACGATTATGTAGCGAGCCTGGGAACTCGTTGCTGCAGGGTGAATTGGACCAATCCAATCCCCACTTTTAGAATGGTGCTTGCGCTAAGACCGGGTGCAGTAGGTCATAATTCAATCTCGTTGGTCTCCTCGCCCTTTGGCACACATCGCACTTTCTCAAGTATTCCTCCGTATCCTTATGAATCATTGGCCACCAACATCCTGATTGTAGGATCTTGCGAACGGTAATCTCGGATGCAAAGTGGCCTCCACCCATGCCTTCATGTGAAAGCGAAATGATCTGGGTGGCCTCATGGGGGAGAATACACCGTCGAAGAATCTCGTCTGGTCCTTTTTGATACAATTGGCCAGCAATCAGCTGAAGGTCTAGCATTTAAGATCAATTTCCGCTGAGCCGCCTTTGGTAGTGACTTGCTGGTTGGCCCCGCATTAGATATTCAACAATGTCGGCAGCCCATTCTGGTACTGTGTCCACGTAAAATAAGGCAGCATCTGCCAGCTCATTGTCGGGTTGGGTTGCAACCTCCTTTCCCTTGATTCGCGACACATGATCTGCCATGTAGTGTTGTTTTCCCTTGCAAACTACTATCCAAAAATCAAATTCCAACAATAGAAGTAGCCATGTGGTGATTCTCTCGGTGTTGCAAGTCTTGTTAACGAGATAGAGCAAGGGTTGATGGTCCGTATAAAAAGCGAAATGTGTGGCCATCAGGTAGTGCCGAAATTTCTTAACCGCATAGATTATTGCCAGTGCTTTCTGCTCTGTGGTTGAGTAATCTGTATCACTGAGCTGTCGGCTTGCAAATCGGATTGGAAAATTCTTTTTGTGGTCACCTGGCTAGATTAAGACTGTTCCAACTGCATACTTCGATGCGTCCGAATGCACATGAAACTCAATTGACCAATTGGGTGGGCGTAAGATTGGTGCTGAAACCAATGCATCCTTAAGCTTTTGGAAAGCCTTTAGGGTCTTCTCGTTCCAATGTGGATCCGTTGTGAGTTTATAAATTGGTCGGGCTAACTCTGCAAAATCAAGAATGAAGATCCTATAATAGTTAGCATGAGCCATGAAGATGTAGACTTCGCGGATCGTTCCCGGTGGTGGTAGATCAACAATGAGCATGATCTTTGATAGATCTGTGGCGATCCCGTGTCTTGACATTATATGGCCGAGAGATCAAGCCATGTGTCACCCAAAATTGACATTTTTCTAGATTCAAGGAGATCTGGAAGTTGCAGTATGTTTGTAGCACCTTCTCCAAATTGGATAAGTGTTCTAAATCTAGTCCATGCACGCACAGATCGTCCAAGAAAATTTCCAGAAATTTTTGCAAATATTCTTTGAATGCCGCCTGCATGACTCGCTGGAAGGTGCTTGGGGCATTGCAAAGTCTGAATGGCACCACCTTATAGGCATAGGTTCCCCATTCCGTGGCAAATGTTGTTTTGTGTTGGTCTTGGAGGGCTATCTTCACCTGGTTGTAGCTGCTGAAGCCGTCTAGAAAACTGTAGGCTTCGACACCAGCTACTCTGTCGAGGACACTTTCCGTAGATGGTAAAGGAAAATGATCCTTTTTGGTAATTGCATTTAGCGCCTTCAAAGTCACACAAATTCGCATTTTGCCGTTCTTCTTGAGTACTATGAGGCCGCATTTAAGCCGTTACTCTGCAACTCATCGCCTATAATAATTAGCTTACAGATGGTTGATGTGTGATGATACAACCCCTTGGAAACAATATTTGGGAATAGCTGCCTCAGAGAGCATAACAATAACATGTATAAGGCCTTCGAAAGGTGACATCCATTTGACAGCTGCCACATTCAAAGCCTTCGGATAGTTAAGATCCATGGAGAGAGAGAGAGAGAGAGAGAGAGAGAGAGAGAGAGAGAGAGAGAGAGAGAGAGAGAGAGAGAGAGAGAGACCTGGTCCTTAGCAAATGGAGATCGTGGCCTGTGAGGGAAGAGCGCTAGCCATGGTAAGTTGGCGATGCACTGATTCATTGGCCCACGCATTAGGAGTGTGCCTCACTTTGCTGTGGAGGCCGGATGGTCGTGCTAGGAGGAAACACTCCCTCACCTTGGATGAAAAAATCTCAAATATTAGTCAAATATACAGTGAGAACCGTGAGTGAGTGAGAGAGAGAGAGAGAGAGAGAGAGAGAGAGAGAGAGAGAGAGAGAGAGAGAGAGAGAGAGAGAGAGAGAGAGACCGTATGTAGCCGTGTGGAGAGCATCCAAGTGAGTGCGGTTTGCGGTTCGTTCAAAGCATTTAGGCCGCATAGGGACACTGAGAACCGTGAGTGACAACATTTAGGCCGCATAGGGACCGTGATGGGACCATGATGGGCCACATAGGGACCGTGATGGGTAACATAGGGACCGTGAGAACCGTGAGTGACAACAATTAGGCTGCATTTAAGCCGTTACTGAGTTCTGCAACTCATTGTCTATCACAATAGCTTACAGATGGTTCATGTGTGATGATACCAGTTAGCAACTGCAATAAAATTTTAAGGTTTATAGTTCATTGTCACAAAATCATACCAAGATAGAGCTGAGTGACTGTTGTATTTTTATCCTATTATTGCAAAATGGAAAACCATATAAACTAGCTGCATGTGGCATATAAAACGACCCCCAAATAGACTATCAAACTAAGGGAATGCTAATGGAAGTCACTCTATACCACAAATACAGCTCAAGCACCCTTGGGCATGGAGTCGAAAATAAGGCATGCAGCTGCTTGCAGTATTGTTTGTTTACAAACAAAGTATTCAAGCATCATCTAGTAGAGCAATTAGCAGATGAGATATGGATTCTGTGTTTCCCTTAATGCGATAGAACACGCTTTGTAAATGTCGGGCGCTTACCTCACCAAACGAATACTAAACCTGCAGCAAACGGTTAGTTCCCAAATCTTGAATAATTGTGTTGGTGTTGTTTGGTAGAAAGAAACACTCATGGAACTTTAAAAGGCTCCATGAAGATAGCATAAAGCTTCATTAATTCGGAATCATGGAAATCATGGAAGTCAGAGTTTTTCCATAGATCTAGTAAGTAAGCAAATCAATATGATAGTAGGCTATAGTTAGGGTTAACGATGGACAGCAATGCAAGAAGATAGGCCTCAATTGGCCACAGACTGCAAATGGCTTCAGAATGAGCCGCAGACAGATTTAGGTAGGGAACGTTTGGAGTGATGGCACGGGCGTCAACATGCCGCAGATCAGGAAATTGGCCGCAGGCAGTTAGAAAGGAACCGCAGGCTGCAAATGGGTGACAGTAGGCAAGTTTTTCCTTTCCACGCAGGCAGAGGTAGGAAAGGAGTTAGGCAGCGGAGAAGGATCCAGGTAGAGAAGGGAGCCGCAGGTCAAGTAATGGAGAAGAAGCCGCAGACAGCAGGTGGGAAGATGGCTCATACTCTACCTCCCCTGGACATCAATGCACAAAGCTGCAAATTGACTTAATGGTAGCAATTCGGAGATCAACATATGCTGCTTTCCAATTATGATCTACAGAGGAATGGATTGCAAATGCCCTATAGATCAACACTTTAAAAGCAACCCAAAGTGCTCCTTTTGAGCAATTAGCAAGGCTTTATAAGGTTTTCTTGATCATCAAAAGAATAGCTTTCAAATGGGCTGACAAACAATGATTTGGAGTTCATAACTTTGGTTCACAGACCGACTATCTTCAAGCAGTCTGTAGCATTATCCCAACACCACACATGATATTCCTAAAATGATTTTACTCTGAGCAGGGAACAATCACAAGTAATTCTCAGATTTCTCAGACTCACAAATAGAATCTCAAGAAAGTGATTCAAACAATTGTAAGGCAGGGAGAGAGAAATCTCCCAAGCCTCAGATCCTTCTAAATAAGGTGGCAAAGCTTTCCAAAATTTCACAGCCTGCAACCACAAGATTAGAGACAACAAAGGGATACCAAATGCAATCTTCACAATACCAGGGCTTGCAATCACAAGATTAGAAACTGCAAAAGCAAATAGCACCAAATCTGATTCCACGAATGAAATGGTGAAAACACAATGCTAAAGATCAAACCAATGAATCAATAGCAATGAAATGGAATAGACAGCAAAGTGAGTGGAAGAGATTGAGAGTGGAGGACCAGTGAACTCACCAAGAATCGAACTCACCAAGAGGTTGAGAGTGGAGGACCTTCTCCCTTCACATTCTCACCAAGAACTCTCTGCACATAACCACGAGCTTTCTCTCTCTCTCTCTCTCTCTCTCTCTCTCTCTCTCTCTCTCTCTCTCTCAAAATGAGCAATGTGTTGAATGTTTAGGTGAAGGCTGGCCTTTTCTAATGCTATTGAGCGCTTTTGGGGTTTTTTTGCAAAATTTTAAGATTTTCTGGGAACAAACCCTTGCAGACTGATATGCACTTGTATCTAAGTTATATTCACCTGCTCACAAAGCTGCGAGAGTTACTTCCCAAGGAAACTCAAAAAATTTTGAAAACAGTGCATTTTTGGAGAGTTTTTTTGCAAAATTTTAAGATTTTTTGGAAACAAACCCTAGAATACTGGTATGCACTTGTATCTCAGTTAGATTCAGCTGCTAACCAAGCTGCAACAATTACTTCGGAAGGAAACTCAAAAAAGCCTGAAAAAAGTGCATTTTTTTGGGGGATTTTTTTGGAAAATTTTAGGATTTTCTGGGAACAAACCCTCGCAAACTGGTATGCACTTGTATCTTAGTCAGATTCAGCTTCTCACCAAGCTGTGAGAGTTACTTCCCAAGAAAACTCAAAAAATCCTGAAAAAAAAGTGCATTTTTTGGGGGTTTTTTTGTAAAATTTTTGGATTTTCTGAGAACAAGCCCTTGCAGACTGGTATGCACTTGTATCTGAGTTGAATTCAGCTGGTCACCAATCTGCAAGAGTTACTTCCGAAGGAAACTTAAAAAATCTTGAAAAAAGTGCATTTTTTTTTGGGGGTTTTTTGGCCAAATTTTGAGATTTTCTGGGAACTAATCTTTGCAGGCTGGTATGTGCTTGTATCTGAGTCAGATCCACTTGCTCACCAAGCTGCAAGAGTTACTTCCCAGGGGAACTAAAAAATTTGCTGTCTAAGAAGGTTCTAGGCCACTTTTTGCTCTTGGGAACCTTCACAGGGGCACTTTTTTTGGGATCTAACTCTCGCAGACTTCTCTGTGTCCTTGTCTCAGTGAGATGGAACTTCAGAGAGCTCTGCGAAGGTTACTTCCCAAGGAAACTCAAAATTTGTTGTTTGAGAAGGTTCTAGGCCAATTTTTGCTCTTGGGAACCTTCACAGGGGCACTTTTTTTGGGATCTAATTCCCGCAGACTTCTTGTGTCCTTGTCTCAGTGAGATGGAAATTCAGAGAGCTCTGCGAAGGTTAGTTTTGAGTTTTGAATTTTTTTTTTTGATTTTTACAAAGGATTTTTAATTTTTTTTTTTTTGGATTTTTCTCTATTTTTTCAAAATCTACTGGGAAGTACCTTCACAGGCTTCTATGCAGGTCTAGGATAGTACCCTGGAGCTGCTGCCAGTCATGCAATGGTTAGTTCTTGCTGGTCTTTGAGGAATCAAAATCTGATGGGATTTTGGCTCTCTTTTTCCCTCCAAAAACATATTTTGAGCTTTTTTTTTTTTTTTTTTTTTTTTTTTCTGATTTTTATGGATTTTATGGATTAACGAAGGGATTGGGTGCTTGGATTTGATCCTCCCACCCCACAATCTCTCCCTACATTGCAAACAAACAAAAAAATCACGAAAAAACGGCAAAAACTAACACTACTCACACTATTCTACCCTTAAAATTCGATTTTTTTGATGAAAAAGAATGATGAGAGAGAAGAAAGAGAGAGATAGAGGAAAAGAGGAAGAGAGTGAGAAAGCTATGCGGCGAAACGAGTGTGTGGTGCTCCCCAGCAACGACGCCACTGTTGTGTCCTCGATGTAGCATAGGGGTCCGTCGCTGGGAGCGGCAACCTCGCCTTCACCTGCATAGCAAGAAGAGAGAGGGAGAGGAGAGAGAGGAGAAAGAGAGTGGAGAGATGGAGAGAGAGAATGCCTAGGTTGAGAAGGGCTTTGGGGGCTCGAGCGCCTACCCAAAGCTATTCTATCCCAATGTAGAGAGAGAGAGAGAGAGAGAGAGAGAGAGAGAGAGAGAGAGAGAGAGAGAGAGAGAGAGAGAGAAATAGATGGAGATGGAGAAACCAACAGAGTTTTCTTAGAATGAGAATGGAAGATGATACAATACAAAGGAAATGGCTCCCTCTTATAGATTTTAGAGGTGAGCCTCCTTCACTCTCATTGGCCACTTCATTGGGGCAATGATTCTAATCCAAGCCTTTAAAATAAACACAACTTAAATCTATTGGTGCTAAGAAAGCACAAGGGCACTCACATGATTCATATGAGTTTTAAGTTTGACCCTTTTAGCTTTTTTATTTGCAACTTGACTTAGGGCCTCTAATGTCATTTTAGAGTTTTAAGCCCCTAGTCTCTTATTCCTAGGAATTACAGCTTGCTACTTGTGCTGGGTTGGGCTTACACGCACAGGATGCCAGTGCCCTCGCACTTATTACCCTACTTACAATGTATTGTGGCGGGGCCCACTAGGTAAGGCTTGGCCAACAGTATTTTAAGTGGTGGGACCCACTCATTTATTACTGTGCAGGAAATACCCACAACACGATCCAGAGAGACCCGCTATGGATACATGGACTAAGGAGGAGCTAGGATGGAGGAAGGAGGGTAATTTGAATTTTGCATGCATGGGGAGGAGGGCCATGCATCCTCCTCCCCATACATGCATCCTGCTTTTTTAGATTTTCAGTTCAAAAAAGCTCCTGCATGGGTGAGGGGAGGAGCATGCATGGGGTCCCTCATCCATGCATACGAAAGTGTACATAAGTTTAAATAAACAAATATATATAGACTAGTTGCTTGTGCCTGTCGTTGACAAGCAATGGCAGACGTGCGTCGTGGCGGACGTGCATCAATGGTAGACGTGCACGCACGCATGCGTGTGTGTGTGCGTGCCCTAATGGCTTTGTGTATGTGTGTGTGTGTGTGTGTGTGTGTGTGTGTGTGTGTGTGTGTGTGTGTGTGTGTGTGTGTTGTGTGTGTGTGTGTGTATGTGTGTGTTTACGGAGTGTGTGTGTGGGTTTAGGGAGTGTGCATGTGTGGGGGTTGTGGATTAGGATTAGGCTGTAGCTTTAGGCTTTAGGCTTAGGCTGTGTGTGTGTGTGTGTGTGTGTGTGAGAGAGAGAGAGAGAGAGAGAGAGTGAGTGAGAGCTCGAAAGTGTGTGTGTGTTTACGGAGTACTATGTGTGTGTGTGTGTGTGTGTGTGTGTGTGTGGGTATGTGTGTGTGGATCTTTGTGTATTTGTGGGTGTGCGCATTGTCTGTTGTGTGTTGTGCATGTGTTTGTGTGTATGTGTATTTGTGTTGTGTTGTGTTGTGTTTGGGTGCATGTGTGTGTACTTAGGGTAAGGATTAGACTGGGTCTTTGAAAATGTGTGTGTGCGTGTGTGTTTGGGCAATTTGGGTGATGGCCAATGATTTGGATGGGAGCTGATGTTTAGGAGGAAGTTCTGAACACCTCTCATCCGAAGTTCTGACCATTTTTTATTGAATCCGACCAATTTTTGCTCGACGGGCCTAGAATCTCAAGATTGTGTTTAGGATTTCTGGTTCGGACGCACGTTTCGCCGTGAGTACTAGACTGTTTGGAGCCTAGTTTAATCATGTGGGTTCGTCTCGGCGTGCATCACATGAATGAACAAATGGTCTAAAAATGGACTCCATTTAGTGGTACTGGACCAATTCTCGAGAATGTTGGAAAGTAGTCCATTTAGTGGCATTCCCCTTGATAGAAAGGGCGTTTACAGACAAATGGCGTCGAAATTGAACTATAAATATTCTAGTGGGTTCATGTCGAGCCCACGAACCTGGACACCTCCTATCCAAAGTTTTGACCATTTTTTATTGAATCTGATCAATTCATGGCTCGACGGGCCTAGAATCTTAGAACTGCGTTTAGGGTTTCTAGTTTGGACGCACGTTGTGCTGTGAGTACTGAACCGTTTGGAGCCCGGTTTAGTCCTGTGGTTTGTCTCGGTGTGCAGCACAAGACAAAATAGACAGTCTGAAAAATGGACTCCGTTCGACGACACTGGACCAGTTCTTGGAGATGCTGGAAAGTAGTCCATTTAGTGGCATTCCCCTTGACAAAAAGGGTGTTTTTGAACAAACGACATCGTCGAGCCCACAAACCTGTTGACACCTCTTGTCCAAGGTTCTGGCTATTTTTTACTGAATCTGACCAATTTCTGGCCCGACGGGCCTAGAATCCCAAAATTGCATTTAGGGTTTTTAGTTTGGGGACGCACGTTTCGCTGTGAGTATTAAATTGTTTGGAGTCCAGTTTAATTCTGTAGGTTTGCATCGACGTGTAGCACAGGAAAAAAATAGACGGTCTGAAAAATGGACTTCGTTCGGCGACACTCAACCAATTCTTGGAGATGCTGAAAAATAGTCCATTTAGTGGTATTCCCCCCGAGCATAAAGGGCGTTTCCTAGACAAACGGCGTCGGAATTGAGCTGTAAATGGTCTCATGGATTTGTGTTGAGCCCACAAACTTGTGGACATCTCGTGTTTGAGATTCTGACTATTTTTTACTGAATCCGACCAATTCCTGGCTCAACGGGCCTAGAATCCTAGAACTACATTTAGGGTTTCTAATTCGGACACACGTTTCGCTGTGAGTACTGAACCGTTTGGAGGATGGTTTTGTCATGTGGGTTCTCTCAACATGTAGCATAGGACGTAACAGACCGTCTAAAAAACAGACTCCGTTCGGCGACACTGGATCAGTTCTCGGGGATGTTGGAAAGTAGTTATTTAGTGGCATTCACCCGACAGAAAGGGCGTTTTCGGACAAACGGCATCAAAATTGAACTGCGAATGGTCCTATGGGTTTGTGTTGAGCCCACAAACCGGTGGACACCTTCCCTCCAGAGTTCTAATTGTTTTTTACTGAATCAGATTAATTTCTGGCTCGGTGGTCTAGATTCCCAAGATTGTGTTTAGGGTTTCTAGTTCGGATGCATGTTTCGCTATGAATACTGAACCGTTTGAAGCCTGGTTTAATCCTATGGATTTGTCTCGACGAGCATCACATGACAAAACAGACCGTTTGAAAAATGGACTCCAATCGGCGACACTGGACCGGTTCTCGAAGATGTTATAAAGTAGTTCCTTTCATGGCATTCCCCCGACATAAAGTGCGTTGACCAGACAAATGGCATCGAAATTGAGCTGCAAATGGTCCTACAAGTTCGTGTCGAGCCCACAAACCTTGTTGGAGAAAGAGGGTGTGTGAGTTTGAGAAACAAAAATAGCTGAAAAAGAAAACAAACATGAAAAGAAACGAACTCAAAACTCGAACGAGAAACGAACTCGAATGGAAGGTGTTCGTGCGCAGTAGAATGAGCTATATTACTCTTTCCCTAAGCATGACTATGCCTATCAGAAACAAACACAACATTAGTGATAGAAATAACGATCGATCTGATTATGTAGCCAAACATTAAGTAACAAAACATCAAAAGAATAATTTCTCGTGAACAGCTAGACAAATTATTAGTCGCGAATGATTCGCGAAGAGCTAGACTGAGCACGACTGATAATCAATCGTGAATTCGTCGCAAAAAACAAGACTAAATATTAGTCGTCAACAACTAGACTAATAATAATTCGCTAAGAACATATTACCAGATTGAGCAATAAGAGAGTCAGACAGAATGAAGAAAAGCATAAAAATATCGACACAAATCTGAATGCAGAGCAACAGAGCTGTTATCATATTAAGTATAGCAAAATATACATGTCAATAATGCTGTGGAGCACAAGACAATAGCGGACGAAACCACGTGCTCTACAAAGCTAATTCAATCTGTAAAAGGGACGAACCTATTATTGACAATACAAAAGAATCAATGCACAAGGCCTCTACTTCGTCTATTTCTAATAAGCTTCTGATGCTAATATTTTCACACACACTAAATATGCAAGTGGTATTCAATATATACACAATTTTACAGGTGTGCAGATGAGAAAAGTACAAAGTGGATGTGCTATCTGTAGGAGATTGTGGGTGGCTGTTGTCGTTGTCAAATATGTTAGCACAGTTGCATGGGATGAGCATGAAAAGGGCGTGACGTCAGCCTTTGCTAAAATGAATGTTGGTGAAGATGCAAAAAATGCGACACTCTGACGAAATGCCTTAGAATTTGATTTACAAGGTGCCTTCACTTTTCCTAGGGCATCTTCGGCATTTTGTAAGGCAGTGTCGTCTTTTTCGCTTGTCACGAATCACGTGTAGTAGTAGTGTCACGTTTGTTGTCTTTTTCGCCTATGGAAATTTATCTGTATTTATGCAGACAGTCAAGTTTTTCGTCTGTCTTATTTTAAATGTGAATATGTAGACTGTGCGACAACATGAGTAAAAATGCAGCATGAATGAAAATAGGATTTAGGAGAGTAGAGGAGATAAATCCAACACCCCCCCCTTAATCTGGATCTGTGAACGCGTTGATCTTTAGACTAACCAATGCACAAAATTTGTTGTGTGCATTAACGCTTAATGTCTTTGTGAATATATCTGCAACCATGTCCTACGTTCTGTAGTACGTTAAACTCACCTCCTTGTTGAGAACCTTGCCCTTGATGTAGTGATATATGATTTCAATGTGCTTACTCCTAGAGTGAAATCTAGGGTTGGCCGATGAGGCAATAGCACTCTGATTATCACAGAATAAAATTGTGGGGTTGTACTGATACAAATTAATGGCTGACAATAAATTTCTCAACCAAAATGCTTCCTTAATAGATTGAGAAGCAGCAATGTATTTTGCTTCTGTAGAGGAACGTGCGATAGAGGTTTGCTTACAACTGTTCCATGAGATAGGACCGTCGTTGAAAAAGAATGTAAATCCTGATGTGGACTTACGATTGTCTACATCTCCTCCCTAGCTTGCATTAGAATATCCATTGAGCTGATGAAGATCGTAATTGCTGACATCTCCATAGAAGATGCACTGGTCCATGGTAGCTCGAACATACCTCATGACTCTTATGAGAGCCTTCCAATGGGTAATGCCAGGATTAGCCATATATTGGCTAAGTGAGCTTACTGCAAAAGAGATATATGGTCTTGTATAGACCATCGATAAAGATACTCTCTCATTTGCTCCTCTTCTTGCTTGGTCTGGGGACATTGGTCCTTTGACAAATGCAGGCTTGAATCCATCGGTGAGTGAGGTAATGTACAATTCATTAGATTGTATCTGTTAAGAACATTGTGAAGATACCTTTGTTGAGTGATGTAAATCAGTCATCTCGCTCTGTCACTGTGGATCTGAATGCCCAGACAGACGTGAGCTTTGCCCAGATTAGTCATGTCGAACTTTGAAAATAACATTTGCTTAGAATCCTTGACCAAATTGGTATTGTTGCTGAAGAACAACGTACTATCCACGTATAAGGTGATGATGATGAAGGATTGCTACATTGACTTGGAATAGACGTTGCAAACAATAGTGCTTGGTTTGAATCCTTGTTCGATGAGGAATGCGCTAATCCTCTAAAACCAAGCTCTGGCAGACTGTTTCAAGCCGTAAAGTGCTTTGTGGAGTTTACAGACATGATTTTTCATACCTTCCAAAATGTGTCCTTTGGGCTAGATCATATAGATGTCTTATTGTATAACTCCATTCAGATAAGCTGTTTGTACATCAAGTTGATGTACCTCGAGGTTGGCAGCTACATCATAAGATAGGAATGCTCGGATTGACGAATGCTTGACTACTGGATTGAAAGTCTCGTTGTAGTCGACGTTGGGAATCTGAGTGAATCCTCATGCTACCAGTCTTGTCTTCCTTCGATCAATTGCTCCGTTGGCATTGTATTTGATCTTAAAGATCCATTTACAATAAATGATATTGCAGCCAATAGGAGCTTCGACTAGTGACCACGTCTGGTTCTTGATCAGAGATGAATACTCTTTGTCCATAGCTTCTCTCGAGATCAGAGTTTGGTTGGTTGAGTGCCTCTTCGACTGTCATTAGTTCCAGACTCGAAGTATACCTTGTGGGCTGTGTGCGCACTCGGCTTGATCTTTTGGGAGGATTTGACTGATGAACCACTCTTGGGACTTGTTGCTGGGTAGCAGCAACGTCTTCGTCTGATTCGTTGTCAAAAAGTGGGTCAACAATGGACACGCCTGAGCCAGAAGCTTGGACAGTCGTGTGAATGGCAAGTGATGAAGGTTCTCTTGGAGCAACATCCTTGCCTTTGATGTTGACAAACTGATCCTCGATAAAGACTGTATCTAGGCTATACAAGATTTGTTGGGTATCAGGATCAAACAGCTTGTATGTATTATCAGATGAAGTATATCCAATCAGGATGGTCTTGAGACCTTGGAAGTCCAATTTCTTCCTCGTGTCTTTTGGGATCTGCACGTAGGCAACGCATCCAAACACTCTTAGGTTCTTCACAGACGCCTTAGAGCCTGTCCACACCTCGTGGGATGTCTTGCCTGAGAGGGCCCTGGTTGAACATCTGTTCAGGACGTAAGTTGCAGTGGAGACAACTTCGGCCCAGAATCTCTTGGGCAGCGATGCATGCGCTAGCATACATTTGGCTGATTCAACCAGGGTACGGTTCTTCCTCTCGACTAAGCCATTAGACTGAGGATTGTAAGAAGTGATGAATTGCTGCTCAATGCCTTGGCTTTGGCAGTGCTCCTTAAACTCGACAGAGATATTGATAGGGTAATAGTTTCCGACGGGGGATTGGTCTTGCCAGGAAGCCCTACAGGGGAAGGGCCCACACTGCCCTTACGTGAGTGATTGGAGAATGTCGCTTCCAATCCCAAGGGCCATCCCAACCACCCCGTGCTCCCCAGCCGATGAAGGTTTTGCAAGCCCCCAGAGACACGGCTGCAAGGAGGTGTAATTGCAATATCAGTCCTATCAGTCTTGATACCTGGACTTTTTGTTCAGATCGTCCACCCCTCTATATAGAAGTCCACAGAGGGGTCGTCACCACTGGTTTCATCTCTCTCTGTTTCTGGTGGATCTAATTCTGGAGGTCTGTTAATACTGCTAGCTGGTCCGAGTGATTGCACTGGCGATCCAAATGGTATGAAAGGCTAGGTGGGTCTCGTGTAGTCAGTGGAAACGGCGTAAGTCAGATGCCAGAACCCATCAATAATGAACTTGTAGGTTTCGAAGTAACTATAACCTCCGCAATGTTGGGTCCTAAATATAGTATCACTTGTTTGTAAGTGGGGGTGGAGCGCCGGGGTGTAGAAGTAATAGTGGGTAGCTCCTTCCCGGATTAATTGACAGACATCCCCTAGTGTAGGGTGGAATTGATTCCCGTCCATTAGGTTCAATGGTCCAACCCCCCACGAGAGAGGGAATAGTTCGGCGCATCCTCCATCCTAGGTATCTACTATTGTCAAGGTGGAATCATATCTATAACTCAGAGTATGATTTCGGGCAGTATTGTCTATGCCAGTGTCTTTGGTACTTCACAATGGTCGAGATTCACGGCTAGAGGGAACACGAGTGTAATTACTTACAAATACTATAGAGATTTCCATAGGGGTACTCAATTAGCGATCATAGGTCCAATGGAATGACGTCATCATCGGTTGCTAGTTATTTACCTAGAATGCGTCACTACAGTGTTCAATCGAGCATGGTGAAATTAACAGATAGTCATCAAATGGTTATACTACAATATCTCATTATTAGTTCCGTGCAGTGTGAGGGTGCCAATTATACGCACCGCCTTGTTTGGTAAGCGATGGTATTTTGCCAAGCGTCAGGCCTAGATATTTCGCTAGGCAGTTCCAACAATGGAGGTGGCTATGACGACCCCTAATTGAGGTGGTGTATTTCAACCACGTACGGTGACGGCCCGCTCTTGTATTTCAAAGAGGTCAAGCTTATGACTCAAGTACACAAAACTGACTAATTGCCAAGTACAACGTCAAATGGAACATTGCAAACTAAGCATCATACACGTAAAAGTTTCAACCTTCAATAGTTACGAATATAATATGAGAGCCGCAATCAGCATACTAACGAACATGGTCATCATTAGGCAACTTCATACTGAAGATCAACGATGTCAAACCAAATTCGAGTTATACGATAATAGCAATGCGAGCACCATGTAAAACATAAGATTGAGTCTCGGAACCCAGCAATCATAGATGAATTGACTAGCAATACCTTACTTCAAAAAATTCCAGAAATATACCTTACGTGTGTGGGGCCCGATGTGCCTTCAAGAAAACTGCCAAGTCATGAGCGTGTGCTGTGTCAATCATCCATGAGCCTCCCTCTCCTATGCTTGGACTCTCCAAGAACTCTGGCTTAAAGATGTGGAAAGGCAACCCGAGAGTATAGAGGCGGCTCAAGAACTCTTGCTTAAAACCAACCCTCTAGCTCCGCTTGGAACATATCTTGGTGAGGTCGTGATTGGACCCTTCCAGCCCACCGATGCGTCCGCAAGGCAACTCTTGCGATTCAACTCTGAGATGGGTATTGCAAGCAACAGGTTTGTTTGCAATCAGACTTGATGAAATGCGGCACTCAGTCAGGTTGACCCTCCAACGACGGGCTGGTAAAACTCTTGATGAAAACGATAAAGTGCCAGAATGCACACAGATAGAGCAACATCAACAATTCGACCCTCGCACTGAGGTGGTGCTGAACCATGAACGTGGATAAAATGTCAGAATGCGATCCACGAACATCTCTATATCACAGTAGAAACGCGATCTTGTCTTCTGACAGATTGTATTACCTCCTTTGGGTCTGTTTGTGGATCTGTAGTACTGTGGGAAATTGGAATCAAGCTCACGATTTCAACAACATCATGAGGCCGTGGGGAAGCACTGCTAATCGTTGCCACTATGTGCTGAGCGAGATCATGCAGGGCACCAGACCCTCATCTACATACTGGAATCTCATATGGTAGCACGTGTACTGTGTGTAGCAATCCAATTTGGAATTGTAGTAGGCCGACAGAGATAGAGTGAACCGATGCCATAGCAGCTACGCTATCTGGTTCATTATGTGGGCACCCTACTATTCTTTTGGAATTCATCAATCCCTGCACCAACTGTTATGCATTACTCTTACATCACCGATGGTTGCTTCACCCAGACCGTGTGGATATGGTGTCAACCCCACAATTTCTGGGGAGTCAAGAGTTCGTGCTTCAGTTCTCTACAATCCAATCCTTCCACCTCTCGATTCTCTCTCACCTCCCTCTCTCAACGTGGCTGCTCGCGGGCCTCACTCTTCTCAACATTATTATCATTCTTCTCTCCACTCCCTCAATTTTCAACGAGCTTGGCCTACCCGTAACATACAAAGCTAAAGCTCCACCTTCTCTACAAAATCAAACATTCTCTCCTCTCTTCTCACTCTCTCATCTTTCCACGTGACACAAAAGCTTCTTCACATTCTTGGGTTTTTTCTTGGACCCTAATCTCAAGAAGACCACACCCTTTTATAGAGGTCACCCAAAGCTTCCTCTTCATAATGCCATATCTTCATTCTTCAAGCCTTTCATGAAAAGTGTCACGCTTTGTACATGGCTCTTAGTTGTGATTTGACCACCAGTGGTACCCTTTCCTTTTTGAAAAAGATGTTTTGGGTCATTGGTACCGGGGTACCACTTGTGTGGGCCACTTTCCTCTTTTGCACTTGTTGGTGGTGTAAATGGCAAGTACTTTACTTGCTTGTCTTCCTTAATTGGGTAGTCCTCTTTGCTACTTGTGGCCAACCCCTACCACTTTTAAGTAGGATGTTTTTTGTTATGCACTTTTTGGCCTCCACTTGTATTTCCCATTTGCGTGTCTATGGCCCATGGCTTAAGCTGTTGAAGTGATTTGTCTGTCAGGGTGCCACTTCGACTTGCACTGGAACTTGCCTATATTTTTGTTACAATTTCCTTGACATTGTCCCACAATTTTCGACCATTCATTGCGAGTTGATTTTTCTCTTTGCTGGTTTTCCCCGTGTATCGTTACTGGCGAGCACTCATGACTTGGGGTTTCTTCAAGGCAACCGGTTCCCTGAAAAACACAGTAGGCAATTTTTCATTAATAAAAGTAACAGAGTACATTGAAAATTTGCTCGGCAGTGTCGGCTAGTATAATCGGGCCAATGCTAAGGCCGTAAAATATTCTATGGGCCATTTCTAAGGCCTCAAAATTTGCTCTAGCCACATTTTGGACGGGCTGAGACCCATTTCTATGTGGACCGGTATTTTTGACTCGGTCTGTAAAAATTGTCCATGAAATATTTTTGACGGTTTTTTCAGATGTCACTTTCTAAACTGTGTCTAGCCACTTAGGGGTGGACTGAGACCCATTTCTGTGGGCAACTGTGTGTCGATTTTACCAGTATTAGCCGGGTTTTACATGCCGATTTTTATACAAAACTGTGAAATTGCTCTAAAAATAGCCCGATTTTTCGTGCGAAAATATCGGCTAATAGATATATTCTTCACCATTGTCTGACCTTAGGGCCTTGATCGTCCTTCCAATCTCCTTTTCTGCACGCTCCTTGAAGATTCTGAAGTAGTTGAAGGCTTTTGATTTCTTCTTTATAAAGTATACCATAGTCCTTCTGAAAAATTCATCAATAAAAGTTATAAAATAATTGGCATCCTTCAACGAAGGATTTTTTCATCGGGCCACAAATGTCTAAATGTACAATGTCTAACAATCCTCTAGCAGTATGTTGACGGCTTAATTTAAATGGTTTCCTAGTCTGTTTACCAACTAGACAGTCTTGACAGACAAGTAATTCGACTTCTCACGAGGATAGTCGAGATCAAGAACAATAGATTGTCTAGACATTTGTTGTACAACAACATGATTCAAGTGACCAAGTCTATAATGTCAAAGTAAACGTTTATTTGCATGAATAGAAGTACTGAGTGCCTGACTAGAGGCAAAAAAGCAATGACTCAATTTATACAAGTATCCATGCCTCTTTTCGAGTGCTAGGATCTTGCCTGTCCTATCAACTACTTTGCACTGATCACATTCGAATTCTACTCTATGTCCTAGATATGTGATTCTGCTTACAAGAGCAGATTCATAGATAAATTTGGTACATATAGGACTTTAGAAAGTAGCTTAGACTGATCATTTGCAAAGCTTAATCTTACAGTACCTTCACCTTTAATAGCTTGTGTGCTATTGTTGCCAAGGTAAACATATTTCTTGGTACTGTAAGGTGTATATTAGGACTCGAAACAGCCAATGAGGCTATATGCTAAGTAATGGTGTATCTGATTTTTTTTTGAGATTGCGCTGTTAAATCCTACTCATAATTAAAGACATGTTCTTCTTAAAAACTTTGGCAATCTCTTAGATTGCGAGGCGTCTAAAAAAACTACCGTGTTTTTTATTCGAAACCAACTCAAGTAGATTGACCTTTGTTAAATGGTCCTTTTATGTACAGCTAGATAGAGAAGAAATGTTGGCAGTTGCAATCGATTATGTGAAGTCCCTTGAACTCAAAATCAAAGTAAGAAAATTTCATGCTTTAGCGCTTTCTATATTTGTATTCAACCGATTGCAAATCAGATTCTTCTATGATATTCTCTTTTCCGTGGCTTCTTGCCACGCTTAATATCCTTATTATGACGCATGGTTAGGATCAAAGTTTCGGTGCCATTGTACGGCACCTGGTACAGCAGACGAGCATTTCGTAAGTGCCATACAGGTACCGTACCATTTCAGTGGCACGGCACCCACGACACCTACATAACCTACTTTTTTAATAATAAAAAAGCCATTAAATGCCTCTTTTTAGGTTTAAAAACTATATATATATATATATATATATATATATATATATATATATATATAATAGGTGTCGTACCACAGCACACGAACTTGCCACGGCACCCAGACCCCACGACACCTGTGCTGTGGGGAACTTTGGTTAGGATTATGGGGGGGAGAAGGTCCTGCTCCGAGGCCCTTCTGCCCCAAAAGACTGTGCGCCCTGAGGGCGGAGGCCCGAGGGCACACAGTCTTCCGCGGGCGGAAGGGCCGAGGAGCCGGCCCTTCCCTGCCGTGAATTCCGTTTTTACATTTTTTTTTTCTGTTTTTTTTTACGTAAATTTTTTTTACACGCACCTTCCGGGCGGAAGGTGCATGTAAAAAACGTAAATTTTTTTATGTGCACCTTCCAGTGTCGAGAAGGTGCCTGTAAAAAAAAATTTGCTAAAAAAAAATTTGCCCCATAGATTACGTTCTGTGAGGCATCACCATTTCCTTTGTAAAAATTCAAAAACTGATTTTACGTGGGGGGGAAGGCCCTGCCTGAGGGCCTTCCTTGCTGGGAGGGCCCTTGCCCAAGGGCGGGAGCCCGAGGGCAGGCCCCGACCAGCAAGGAAGGCCCGAGGGCTTCGGGCCTTCTCCTACGTAATGCCATTATGCGAAGGTTTGTTTTTTTGTTTTTTTTGTTTTTTTTTTTTCGTTTTTTGGCCGTACGGTACGGGTGGTACGGCCGTACGCATAGACCAGTTTTTTTTTTTTTTTTCAATTTTTTGCCGTTTTTTTTTCGCAAAATTTTTTACGTTTGTGGTGGAATGTGGATGTGGACAGTCAATGACGAACTGCCACATAGCACATGCACATTCCACCGGAGAGAGGAGAGAGAACGTGCATTCCACCGGAGACCGTGCATTTCACTGGAGAGGAGAGAGAACGACAGATTCCTAAGAAATAAAAAATTGGATGGACATTATGTTCCTTGAAGGTGGTCCCAAAATACAAAGGACACTTGAGCACAATGCATTATCGTAGTTGTTGAGTTGGACATTACGGTGATGAACCACGTGTTTGAAACATCGAACATGGAAATGGCTGATCAAGCACGCATGGGAGCGACAGAAAACTTCCCACAACCACCAGATCTAGACGTTGATGGATTTGAAAGCATAGTTGAAGGAACTGCTCTGCAAAAAATGGCTTGTGTTTGATGCCGGTTTCTCTCCTGGGCAAGGCTTTATAGACAACGCTAAAGACCTCATCAGATGGTTGTGTACATTATCAAAATCGGTTTTGGCAGTACTATTGTTATGATCCGTGATATATATCCCATTATTTAGCTACGGTATTTTGTTCTGGTTGTTACTCGTAACAACCACGAAGACTATCCCTATGAAAATAGGGGACAAACATCTTATTACAAAAATCGATACTTCTTTCAGTGGAGGATCAAAGCGAACTCCATCCTTGCAATCACATGTGTGCCGCTGTGCCTTGAATCTTGATATTTCTACCTTGAGCTATTGTGCAACAACGCTAGTTCTTCTCGGAGCGATGAATCAATATCAGCAGTTCAAAGTACGTCTGTAGCAAATGGTGAAGAACATAGCCGAATGCAGTTTTCCATTGAATTAGGATCCAGGTATTTGGTTAAGAGACCATTTCAGTATGCTCAGTTTTGTTGACTTACAGTAGAAGGAGGAGTTTGAAAATGGGTTTTGCTTCTTTAACCTAATTTTCTGTTAATGCAGGCCCACTTCTGCTCAAGTTATGCCACCTACTACACAAATGACAATATTCTATGCTGGCATATTCAATGTATATGATGACATTCCTGATGATAAGGTATGTCTCAATGAGCCCTCCTTGGTTATTGTTTTAAATTTGCAATTCACATAGGAATGATATGCCTTGTGGTAACTGTGCAGGGTCAGGCGATTATGCTCTTGGCTGGTTGTGGAAATCTGCGGGCTATGTCTGCTCTGCACCCTCCAGCTAATGAGCATCCTATATCAGCTCTGAGTCCCATTTTAGCAGTGAGTCCAAGTGTGCCAGCAAGCGCATTAGGGGATCATTGCAGGGATGCTACATCAAAGGTGGCCAAATGATCTTCACTGTTTTATCTTAACGTTGACAGAGCAGCCTTCTTTCAATCAATGCCTGACAGTTTTATATGTGAAACATATAAGTAATAAAGCACAAAACTCTTCATCAACTGGTTCAAGCCCTTCTACATAAACATAAGAAAACTTAGTCTACCTAAATTCTTAAGTCCAACCCGCTTTTTTAGCAGGCTTGCAGATATAAAGCAAGAATTAGCATTCCTCAAATGTCAACGATATTATGAAACTGATACAAACAATATAAATGAAACTTAGCAGTTTTGTTTGTGTGGCATCCTTTGAATTTGATGATATACCCTTCTCGGTGATTCCAATTCCTTACGTGGACTTAAGATAGAATAATATGCCTGAGCTACCAATAACACGAATATAACTCCAAAACCGAAACTGTCTACAGCTTTTCAAGCAAATGCAATAACAAAAGCTAATATGATCGACTTGAAATTGACTAAAATTCTTAATAGGAGATCCCTAGAAATTGACGCAAAACGTGTCGATTAAGTCTATACCGCAATCGAAATACACAAATGAGATAAAATTAGAGAACATCTTCCACACAGACTAAATTACAGTGCAAATCGGATGGATGCCTTGGCTTGAATGCATAAGTTGCAACAAACCAAGGCCTTAAAAAATGTGTCATATGAGCCTTTTCAGTGTGGACAGTCACGTAATTTTATCGCCAGATTAGAAGCGCATGTGATGAAGATAACTGTTCCTTTGACATGGTTGGAGACGACAATGTCGAGAAAGAGGTTGACCGCCTTTGCGATATCCTTGCTTTCCAGAACCTCCTCATAGATCGAATGGAGGAAAAATAGTTTCGTGTAGTCGTTCGCATTTCATTCTAAAGAGCAGCCTCACTTATTTAGAAGTAGGCCCTACATTCAGGATTTTGGAACTGTTTCAACTCTTTAGAAGCAGGGTTTCAAGTTCCTTGACGACATTCATGATTCAAAACACCTTTTGTACGTATGGGAAAATTCGTTTCCACCCCCAAACTCTACTGTAGATTCATGCTTGTCAAATGAACTTAGATCACCATTTCAACCTAATCTCTAACAAACCACCTCGGCCAATGGTACTTGTTGTTGAGACGATCTAGAAGCCGTAGTTTTTGAAACATGTCCAGAATAAATGTGGCAGTATGCTATGTAGTGTCGTTCCACTTTGTGACACTTGGTGAACCTTTCTCTTTGTCCTTGTGTAAAGGGCTGTTGCCCACCATCAATGTGGAACGCTCAGCAGATTCTTCCAAAGCCACGCCATGTATCAAACAATACAACAATCCATACGACTTAGGACTGTGTTACCTTACCTATTTCCTCTCCTGATCATTCAAGACTTTTGCGTGCTCCCTTTTCCAAGATTAATCAGGATATCAAAAACTATTTTGAGCACTCTTCTAGAAGTTCAATTGAAACGGCTTATACAGTCACTCCCCAACCTCCACTTTAAAGTTGTCTCAAGAGTCCGCCTCGACGAGGGGCTGCAAAAGCATTTCCTTCAAAAAGCGTTAAGTTCATACTGAACAAAATTGATCATTTTTCTAACTCCCAGATGCCACAACTGGGTTCTCATCCAAAGCGTGCGAATGAAAATCTGCTTGTGCACAATTTGCAACGAAGAGACGTTCTCATCACATGAAAGGTAGATCTGGAAAAATCATTCCTCATGAAAGTGTTTTTGTGTCTGTGCTCATCAATCATCTAAGATCTGAAATTCACGGAGAAACTTGAAGATCTCAAAATATGATGCATGCTAGGCTTCGTAGAAACGTCTAGGTCTACTGAGACTTTATCATCTTTCTTTAATTCAAAAGCACAAGAGTTCTTAATCATATTGCTAGCGCTTCTGTATCTAAGCTGCTTAAATCCTTTTTGGGTGGCTATGGTTTTTGTTGAGGACATACGTATGGTGGTAGGAGCAAATCTTGTCCAAATAGGAGCAGTTAACTCGGTCAAGCACTTTTGCACCCTCAGTAGGAAAGATGTCAAAAAAGAAGATTCAACAACATGTGCAGAATCGAGAGAGGCGCTACAATATTCTGTGTGAAGCACATCAGCTTCTGTGGAAGTTGGAATTGCATCAGCTATACTTGCCGGGTAAATTTTGAGACTGAAATTAGAGCGAAACATATGCATCAACAATAGCAAAGATAGCAAAAAATGGGCAAAAATCCATCGACAAAGCTTGCGCACAGATACATAGCTCCTCTGTAAAAGAATTAATAACATGATGGGTTGTAGAAACCTCACTTTGGGAAAACCCGCATCGGCTTTTGATAGAAGACCATAACTCTACTCTCTATATAATGAGGTAGGGATTCTCTCGTCGACATATTGAGTTCAGGTCACCAGTTTCTCTCTTTTTCTCTTGCTTCACATGGCATGGCTTGGGGGCTAGATCCAGGTTTTGATCTAGGTTTGGTTGGGCGGTTTGGCTCCACAGTCTCTCTTATTGTGTTCTCCTATCCTCATCTTAGGGGTTGTCCCTTTGGGTCATTATATGTATACATAGACATACACGCAAATCCAGACAGTCACGTGTGTCGCGCCGCGCCATTAGCGGGCACACATTACTAGTGTATATATATTTAAACTTACATACACTTTTGCGCATGGGTGATGTATGGGGCCCCTCCCAATACATACATATTGGTTCCTCCCCCAGCCTCCACTTCCCCTATTCAACATCTCTCTCCCTCACTCTCTTTCTCTCTCTCTCTCTCTCTCTCTCTCTCTCTCTCTCTCTCTCTCTCTCTCTCTCTCTCTCTCTCTCTCTCTCTCTCTCTCTCTCTCTCTCTCTCTCTCTCTCTCCCCTTCTTTCTTGCTTTTAATGTGTGTGTGTGTGTGTGTGTGTGTGTGTGTGTGTGTGTGTGTGTGAGAGAGAGAGAGAGAGAGAGAGAGTGCAAATAAAGTCTTTTTAAAAAGTGCAGAAGTCTTTTTAAAAAGATCTAGCTGTTAGATTTCTTTGATGTAAAAAGACAAAATGAGCTCGATGATTGTTTCTACCGTTTGACCAAAGAGATTTTGCAAATTTTGTTTGAATAAAAAGCTATAAAAGTTTTTCTAGATAATAGATTTGAAAAGTGAGAATAAAGTGATTTTTGGTCGAGAATTTTGGAGCCTATATAGAACGATCCAATTGTTAGATCTCTTTACTATAAAAAAAACAAAACGGGTAAAATTATTTGGTACACATTTTTACCGAGCGATTTTTCAGATTCTGTTGATATCAAAAGTTATTAGAGTTTTTTTTGTTGTGACCGATGGAGGGAGATGAAGATGGAGCTGGTGAAGGAGACCTTCACCTTAGCTTGCCAAAGATGGGGAGAGGTAGGGCACCCCCCTTCCCAGGATCTAATGCTGACTTTCCAACTTTGAATAGATGTGTTTTTTTAGGAGAAAGAGAGAAAAACCAGTCAGCACGAAAGGAGAAACAAGAGAAAGCAAGAGCAAGAGCAAAAGCAAGAGGAAGCAAGACAAATGTAAGTCCTCTCATCATCTTCTTCTTCTTCCTCCTCCTCTTCTTTTTCTTTTCACCTATATCCTAAAACTTAATGCTAAAGCGTAATGTGCAATGCGTAATGCCTAAAGCATAATGTAATGGGCCGTAAAGGGCCATTACATAGTACATAGACACATGCACCCTAACTAACACACAACCACACACCCCTAATGGTAATGCCTAAAGTCTAATGCCTAGAACCTTATGCCTAAAGTGTAATCGTAACGCCTAAAACCTAATGCCTAAATCCTAAAGCCTAATGCCTAAATCCTAATGTCTAAAGCCTAAAACCTAAAACCTGAAGCTACAGCCTAATGCATGATCCCTAATGTCTAATGCCTAATGCCTAAAGCGTAAACCCTATTGCCTAATGCCTAATACCCCAATTTCTACTACGCGAATTACAATTACTTCAAATATTTAGATGATGTTACCACAACGTTCTTTATGTTTCTTTTGTTAAAACCCTTATTGAATTAAAAGCCTAATTGAGCATGACAGAGTGGGCGATACAATGTGAGGGAGGGGTGAGAACCCTCTAAATGCCATGGTGTCAGACCTATCGCCCGGACCACCTAACAACTGCCACATTGAAATGGGCCATTTTGAGTAGTTCTATTACAAAATGGTCGGCTTGACATTTCATAACTACTATATGAACTAATATCATGGTGTAGAATGAACTAGTCTAGGGGCCGAGCTCTATTTTACATGATGTCATTTGTTCCGTCCAGTGCTGCACGCCGAGACGAAACCTGCAACAACAAACCGGGCTCCAAACAGTTCCATACTTATAGATAAATGTGCATCCAAGCCATAAACCTTAAAAGCAATATAGGAAACCTAGGCCTGTTGGACCGAAAATTGGTTAGATTCGTGCTAGAGATGTTAGAACTTCGGACGAAAGGTGGCCACAGGTTCGTAGGCTTGGCACAAACCCACTGGACTAGGTGCAGCTCCACTTGGACGTCGTTTTTTCTGAAAACATCCTTCGTGTCGTATGGAGCACCATTAGGGCACAAGAATGGACTACTTTCTGGCATTCCCAAGAAGTGGTCCGATTTTGTCGAACGGGCTTTGTTTTGTATGTTGTTTGTTCTGTCCAGTGCTGCACGCGTAGATAAACCTGCAACAACAAACCGGACTCCAAATAGTTCCATACTCACAGAGAAATGTGCATCCGAGCCATAACCCTAAAAGCAATATAAGATACCTAGGCCTGTCGAATTGAAAACTGGTTGGATTCGTGCTAGAGATGTTAGAACCTCGGACGGAAAGTGGCCACAGGTTCGTGGGCACGAACCCACTGGACCAGGTGCAGCTCAACTCGGATGTCGTTTTTCTGAAAACATCCTTCGTGTTAGATGAAACGCCATTAGAGCACAAGAATGGACTACTTTTTGGCATCTACAAGAAGTGGTTTGATATTGCTGAACGGGCTCTTGTTTGCATGTTGTCTGTTCTATCCAGTGTTGCACGTCGAGACAAACATGCAACAACAAACGGGACTCTAAACAGTTCCGTACTCATAGAGAAACGTGCGTCCGAGCCATAAACCCTAAAAGCAATATAGGAAATCTAGACTTGTCAGACTAGAAACTAGTCGGATTCATGCTAGAGATGTTAGAACCTCGGACGAAAAGTGGCCACGTGGGCACAAACACACTGGACCAGGTGTAGCTCAACTTGGACGTTGTTTTATTGAAAACGTCCTTTGTGCTGGATGGAGTGCCATTAATGCACAAGAATGGACTACTTTTCGGCATTCCCGAGAAGTGGTATTGCCGAATGGGCTCTGTTTTGCATGTTGTCTATTTTGTCTAATGCTGCATGATGAGACAAACCCACAGCAACAAACCGGGCTCCAAACGATTCCGTACTCATAGAGAAACGTGCGTCTGAGCCATAAATCCTAAAAGCAATATAGAAAACCTAGGCCTGTCGGACCAAAAACTGGTCAGATTCATGCTAAAGATGTTAGAACCTCGGACGGAAAGCAGCCACAGATTTGTGGGCATGAACCCACTGGACCAGGTGGAGCTCAACTTGGATGTCATTTTTCTAAAAACGTCCTTCATGCTGGATGGATTGTTGCCATTAGGACAGAAGAATGGACTACTTTTCGATATTCTCAAAAAGTGGTCTGATATTGCCGAACGGGCTCCGTTTTGCATGCTGTCAATTTTGTCCAGTGTTGCACACCAAGATAAACCCGCAGCAACAAACCGGGCTCCAAACGGTTCCGTACTCTTTGGAAGGTGGCCACAGGTTTGTGGGCTTGGCTCGTACGAACCCACTGGACTAGTTGCAGCTCAATTCAAACATTGATTGCTTGAAAATGTCCTTCATGCCAGAAGGAGCGCCATTAGGGCACAACAAGTGGACCACTTTTTGACATTCCCAAGAAGTGGTCCAGTGTCGCCGAACGCTCCGTCTTGCATGTCGTCTGTTTCGTCCAATGCTGCATGCTGAGACAAACCTGCAGCAAAAATGTGTGTGTATGTCTATGCGATTGAGGGTGTGTGTATATATGTTTGTGCAGATGGCGCAGGTTGTGGTAAACTATCGGATATTTGTGCAAGAGACAATGGAGCTATTCTGTTTTGGAAATGATATTTATCCATGCAATATTATCTGGCTGATAGAGCAATTCACCCAATTTTTGTACTACCAGCAACTTTGTGAAAAAATTCTTCCTCAAAAGAGATTTTTATTGATAAATGTAGATGAATTTGTTAGAAATATGAAGTTATCTTTGAAGGATATGTCAATTGTGAGATTGAGTAAAGTACAGACAATGTTGGATTTGATGGTGTACACAGTAGTACTTAAGAATTACTTTGTATTTTAAATTTTATATAAATCTGAGTTTGAATTTTGTGTAAATCTTTTATTTCTAAATTGATGCTTACCTTTATTTGGCTGATTGGGATGTACACAGAATACCTACATTAGTAAATGATATATTTAGTTTAAACTATCCTTTGGTAAATGTTTATATTTAGTATATATATCTATTAGATTTTAATTTTAAGAAATAAGAAATGTGCATGCCACGCATGTGAAAAGTGGTGCTAGTTGATATAAGCTTTGGTAAGAAACATGCACACCACGCATGTGAAAAGTAGTGGTAGAGAGAGAGAGAGAGAGAGAGAGAGAGAGAGAGAGAGAGAGAGAGAGAGAGAGAGAGAGAGAGAGAGAGAGAGAGAGAGAGATCCCTAATCCTAAATTCGCACCATATTTGTACAATCATTGGCCACCCACCCAAACCATTGGCCGCCACCCAAAATTTGGGCTAATTGTCACTGACAACTTTCGACCCAAACCATTGACCTTCGACCCAAACCATCGGCCGTAATCCAAATTGTCAATTGCCTGTCATCAGCCGTCCATTTCCCATCAACGACGGGCACTCTTTACTAGTATATCTATATGTGTGTGTGTGTGTGTGTGTGTGGGTAGAGAGAGAGAGAGAGAGAGAGAGAGAGAGAGAGAGAGAGAGAGAGAGAGAGAGAGAGAGAGAGAGAGAGGCTACGTACTCTTCCTATCTCTCATTCTACACAATATTCTCTCTCTCTCTCTCTCTCTCTCTCTCTCTCTCTCTCTCTCTCTCTCTCTCTCTCTCTCTCTCTCTCTCTCTCTCTCTCTCTCTCTCTCTCTCTCTCTCTCTTCATGTGTGTGTGTGTGTGTGTGTGTGTGTGTGTGTGTGCACACGTGTGCTTCCTCTACATTCTCCCTCAGTCTAATGATCTTCTTTATGTTAATTCTCTAATGTTCTATGCGATTAGAATGTAATTAGATAGAATCATCATACTCAAGAATCTTGTTATGAAGGCTTTCTACAATCTGAGAGAGAAAAATGGGGCACAAGCAATGGAAAGAACAAATGATAATATATTACTTAAAAAATTCTTACTATAAGGTGTGGCTCTTGTGCAATCCTACTCATCTTCTAAGAAGTAGCTCTCCTTAATCCAAGGTTTGGCTCTCTCATGACCTTACTGTGAAAAATGAGAATTCTACTTGGCTAGTTTTGGCCATTTTTGTAAGATCTAGTATGGATAGTGGACCACTGCTCCACTTTTATGTCATATGTCTATTTTGTGTATAGTAGGGCCACATAGCATTGGCCAACACTTTGTAAGGTCAATATATGCTTGTCATGTAGTGGGGAGAATCAAGCCACCTATTTTATCAAAATTGTAGACAAGTTTGTGTCATAAGTTTGGTGGCTCATCATAGGTCAAGAAATCATTGACTTTAGGGTTAGGGATGTTAGATTTAGTTCATAATTGAAGTGGAAAAGGCTAAGAAACTAAGATCAAACTTATCCATGTGTACTTGCTTGGAGTGATCAAGAAAATACTAAAGAAACATTAATTTTTTGCCTTCTACATTGTGTATTTGAGATCATAGCTTGATGTACTTTGTGCTGTAGCTTATTATATTGATCCTTAAGTGTATTAAAAGTATTTTATAGTATTTTCACACGTGTAGGTTGAGATAGATCCAAATCATTGATGTTTTTGTGATATTTTGGAACTCTACTCTTAAACTAGCCAATTTCATGCATTATAGCTTCCAAAAATCTTAACCTAACCTTTTTTAAAAAGTACTTCAAAATGGGATAGGCAAAACATACATGAAACATTGAGAAGAAATGTCCACTTATATTCTAAGGGTCAGGAGTTATGTACTCAACAAATTCAATATGCAATTATGCTTTTCAAATATAAAGACTATAACAGATAATTATGGTAATTATTAAACGTGTCACCCTATCAGTAAATACATATTTCTATTAGAAATAAGGTCGATTCTATGTAAGCTTCAAATGTGATATTGTAATTAGTGTACAATTAACTATATTTATAATTTTTTGTAATGGGTGGGACTTGACCAACTATTAACTTATCTGTTGGAGCACTTGTCTCCCATAGTTGGCTACTTGGACTAGCCGAGTATCCACACTAATAGGAAAATTAGCCTGTACAATAGTCTTTTGACAGTTTTTGCTATGCTCAAGGGCATGTCTAGGGTTCGTCAATAGTTTTGACCTCCTATACTGGTTGGACAATTAGTTGACACTTGTCAAACCCATGCAATTTGGGACTTTTAATATATGTATAATGTTTTTTGTTACTCATTAACTTTTGTTGTGCCACTTTGAGAGCTATGGGTGCTTGGACTATGGTGCTTGCTGGTGTGATCTACATACTACACTAAGTCTTGTAACATCCTTCGGAAATTCACACATGGTATCAGAGTGGTGGCTGTTGTAGGCGTGCAATATTTGAAAGAGCTTTCTGAAAGCATATTTCTCCAAGATAGCTAGCAAGGAGTGGAGACTCTGAAATAACACCATATAAAATTATCTACAGTCTAGGTGACAAGAAACAGCAAAGTTCTTCAAACTAATTTTCAGGGAAATAATCGGCAAGGCCAAAGTTGGAGAATTCTGAGAAAATTGTAGTTTTTGGTGGTTTTAAAAAAAAATTCATTTGGACAGAGAATTCAATGTAGAATAGCTACAAAGAGCAATGAGTACAAACCATAGCAATTTACAAGGATCAAGTTGGTGCAAGGACAAGAAAGTTAGCTATTTTTTTTATTTTCTGTGTTATAAACGGATTTTTTAGAAAAGTTAAATTGTTTGTAGTTGATAGTATACCAATTGACATGTTGTCAGTTCTAGCACAAAGACAGTAGAAGGAAGATCTCAGAGGAGCAAGAATGTGCAAGAAAAATCTCAGAGAAGCTTGATAAATGGCCATGAATGTTGGAAAGCGGACAACTAGGGTTCACAAGTAAAACACCATCAATTTCTCTCTGTTGGAAATAATTTTTGTCGTAAAATTCTAAAGTAGGGCACACTAGTTGGCGTAGTAGCTATGAGAGGGCCGTGGATGGTCATGGACTAGAGGAGGATAAAGAACAAAACTCCAATATTTTCCATAGTCAACAAAGGAAGAAAGGGGGATTCAGGAGAAGAATAGCTCACACGCATGTTAATCCAAATGTGACACTTTTGGCTCCATCAAGAATTTTCTCTCGAACAAAGTGATAATGTATTTTGATGTGCTTGATTTGAGCATGTAAAGCTGGATTTTTGACAAGGTGAATGCAGTTTTGGTTGTCGTGTCAAAAATGGTGAACTCTTGCAACTTTTTCGCAGCACGAACAAGATATGAAAGTCGAACGAGAACAATTCACGACAGTCAACCTCCCTTGACTCGAAGCACGAACGATTCACGAATTATTCGTGGATCGTAAACACACCTCCAGGACCGCAAACTGCAAAGGGACGCAAAACAAAAAACTACGAAACAAACAAAGACGAATCTTTCGCGCTGCTAGCTGGCAGCTCAACGGGCTTCACGCCTAGTTGAAACGAATAGCAACGATGAAGACTAACTAACTAGTTGATTAGCATTAACTAGTTTTGTGATTCTACGACTCCACACGGTGGAGGTATAAACGATCCTCTTTGGATCACAAAAGAATTATTTGAATACAGAGATCTGTAAGAGACAGAGAAAGAGAGGTAGCGAGTAGAGCAGAAAAATACTTGAAACTATAGTTGTGCATGAAAGTCTGCCAACGAGCAGAACGCAGAGTGTCATTCTACCAACGAGCGAGACACTGACGATCTCGCTCTAATAACTAAACTGATAATACAGTCGCTCTAGTTTCGTGCATCTCCCTATCTTGTGCTATCATTTGTCTTTATTGCTAGAATAGAATGTGTTCTGTGATGTGTAGTCGCGTGTCTGGAATCCTGTAAACCACTTCCGCGCAAAAGAAAATTCAAAGACACAAAATGGTTCACGAATAAAAAGAGAGAGAAGAAACAAATGAAACACTCTCGCTTTCGCAACATGGTATCAGAGCCAACAGGTTATCACTACTGATATCCCAACAGTGATTCTTCCAGACAACACAATATGGCTACAACAATCCAGACCAGAGTAGCAATCAGTCTCGATGGCGCAAATTACATAATATGGAAATTCAAAATCAAAACGCTTCTAAAGGGCAAAGGGATCTGGTAGGTGACCGAGCTCTCAAAGGTGCAGCCTCTAGAGGGAGACTTGAGGAGAGCTAAATAGATTAGAAAGGATGAGCGTGCAATGGCAATCATCATTTCATCCATAAATGAAGATCTACTCATGTAGATTGAAGACTGCGAAAGCAGCCATGCAGCGTGGGAAAGATTAAAGTAGAAATATGAAGTGAGGACTGCAGCTTCAGTCATGCACCTTCACAATCAGCTGCAATCCATACGATGGGATGGCAATAAGTTGGATCAGCACATTGAGAAGATCAGAACGATCTTCGCTCAACTTGCTGCATCAGGACAGGAGCACCAGGTCCCAGCACCACAGCAGTTGATGTACTTCATGAAATCTCTACCGACATCCTATCAGCCGCTGAGAATGCTCATACTAAGTCTACCAGATGTGACATTCGACAAAGCAGTCAGTCTTGTCGCTGATGAGACTTTTGTAAAATTTGTGGTATTCTTCATAAAAAGATAGCAACCTACACACCCACAACACAACGGTGTAGCAGAGAGGAAGAACAGGACTCTCATGGAAGCTGCAAGATCAATGATGGCCTACTCCAAGGCATTAAGATCATTGTGGGTTGAAGCAGTAGCTACAGTCGCCTACCTGCAAAACAGGATAGGCAAGTCGAGCGTTGCTCACACTAGCCCACACGAGGTATGGTGGAGAAGCAAGCCCAATCTATCTCATGTTCGGATCTTCGAATGTGTAGCATACGCACACATATTAGACAAGAAGAGAAAGAAGCTGGATGAAAAGGTGGAACAAGGATTCTTGGTTGGCTATGATATACACTCTACATACTATAGAGTATACATGCCTGAAACCAATGAAGTGAAGACTATTAGAGATGTTAGATTTGACGAGACAAGAATGATGGCTGAAGAAGATCCAATCAACTATTGAAGTTCTCAACAGACAGTATTACAACCTACCCACATCGACAGAGGGAGCGGACCCTGAGCATCCAAATGAAGATACTCAAATTTTAGCTGAACTAAACGATAGTTCGGACGACGAGCAGACCGACATATTGAGATGTAGAACAACTGATCAGACAGATCTTGATTCTACCAAAAAGCGCGCAGTTTACTTGACAAAGAATGAGAAAGAAACAAACGCAAACTCGAAGCATTTCTATTCGTGACCAACTTGAAAGATTCGCGAAATTTGTCTTGCAGTCAACTCGAAAGATTCGCGAAATTTGTCTTGCAGTCAGCTTGAAAGATTCGCGAAAAATTCACAGACAGTTTTTTGTGGAAGCTCGTGACTTTTCTGTTGAAGCTCGAAAGATTCGAGAACAAAATCTTATCGCGAAATATTCTATTTCTTGTTCAAGCCTCAGATGTTACGAAATTGTCGCGAACAATTCACAAAATCTTTTGAACTGTTCTTCAAGCTCACCTGTCGCGAAACTATCTCGAACAGTTTGCGAAATATTCTACCTTCCTTCAAGCTCAAGAATTGTCATTTGTTGCGAACAATTCACGAAAGACAAAAATGTCGCAAAGAGACAAGTGTCGCGAACAATTCGCAAAACACGAAGCTGAGACAAAGTGACAAAATGTCGCGAAATATTCGTGAACATGATTTATTCGACCCTGAAAACAGAGCGTCTATTTGAATATCAACCATCATAAACGGTTAGATTTCTATTGTTACAGTATTAAAAGGCCAAAAGACTTGTCTTGTAGCAATATAAATACATATGCACTACTTGTTGAAACTCACTCAATCAGAGACACAACAGCGAGATAAGACAACAAGAGATGTATATTGATAAATCAAATTCACAGTTATAAAAATTCATTTTTGATCAATAGTTTCTTATTGTCTAAATTTTCTTAAGTTGTCTCATACTTCCGCATATAGTCTTATACTTCTGCATATAATTTCTGCATGCATATTCAATCAGAACAAATACCGTTCTATTATTACAAAGATCAGATAAAATCATGATTGAAGATACTAATATTAGTTTGATTTATTCAAACTTGCATCATGTTCTCTGTGGAAGAATAGTTATTTCTTTTCTTACAATGGTATCAAAGCATACGGAATTAAAGTTGATACAATGGTATCTTCAAATCCCTCTCAGCATTCTTCATACATCCATCAGTAAGCCGCTATCTGGAGGTTATTCATAATCAAAAGATGTCGTCGATCACCAATAGTCAAGCTAAGATCACTACAATCTTGGACCCAGAAGGTTCAGACTACTTGATTTGGAAATTAAAGACTTCACTCTTGTTGAAGGACAAAGGTCTATGGTAATGGGTAGAACCAATGGAGGAGAAGCCAGAAGCTACTCTGGCAAAGAACTTCGAGAATGGAGTTTAAAAATGACAAAGCTATAGCAGTTATTGTGTCTTCAGTGCATGACAATATAATGCTAGATCTTACATCAATTTCAAATGCAAAGGCCCTTATGGGAAGAATTGCAAACCACAAATGAGACTCGATCTCGTAATCAGATCACATTCTTGGAAGACCAATTAACTTACCTACAGTGGGAGGGCAAAGACCTTAACACATTCGTGCAAAAGATTAAAGATCTATTTAGTTCCTTGCATAATTTTGGTGCGGAAAATACAATTTCTAAGGAAAAATAGCTTAGTTATTTTCTTTGAGCCCTACCCAGGTCATTCCACACAACTCAAACCTTATTGGCGAAAGATGTGACAATGACACTTCAAAAGGCAATAGATGAAGTGAAGGAAGAAGTAGAAGCTTGTGGACGCTATGATGACAATGGTGATTAAGAAAATACTCTATTTACTCAGAAGAATAAATCTTCTAAGAAGTCTAAGTTTAAGAGGGAGTCATCTAAGAAGAATGAGTCTAAGACTAATGAACAACAATCTGGAAAACAACAGAAGAATTTTGGTGATAAGAAGATCTGCAACAGATGAAAAAGATCAGGTCACACAGAAGAAAAGTGTTGGCTAAATCCAAAGATTGAATGCATTCATTGTCATAAATGGGGTCATGCAGCAATAGATTGTTATCAAAATCCCAGAACAAAAAAGAGCGAAATCGAAGCGAGCCTTCATATTCAAACTATGTCAAAGACAAAGCAGAATGCTCCCGAGCAGCAGAAGATAGGGCAACAGGAAATTTAGCAGCTTATGTTAGTACTGATCTATGTTGTTCATCTAATTCAATTCGAGAAGTAGTACTTGATTCGGAAGCCACCTTTCATTTTGGTTTCTTGAAACAAATTTTGTCTGAGTATAAGAAGACGAATGATTCGAGATTCATTATACTTGGAGACGGTTCTAAACACGTGGCTGATGGAGCTGGTGTATTATGGCTAGACACGAATCAGGGACACAATAAACTGGAGGAAGCTTTCTATGTCCCTACTCTTGATAAATATCTTCTATCTGTAGCTAAGATAGTGAATACAGACATGTCAATAACCTTCACAAATAACTCTTGTAAACTGTTCGAGGAAGATATTGATAACCTGGTTGCTAAAGACAGCGGAGAAGGAAATTTGTATCACCTGAACATCCAAACAAGAATTGAACAAGTCAATCAAACTCAGGAATCAACAAATGTATTGTGGCACAAAAGGCTATGTCATATAAACATGGAAGCCTTGTACAAAGCCAATAAAAGTCATAGAATTCAAGGAGTCGAAATCAAAAGTAGAGATATTTGCACTACCTGTGAATCCTGTCTTAAAGGCAAAATGACTAGAACACCTTTCAGTAAGGATGTTTATAAAGCAGCTAAGGTACTTGAAATTGTGCAGTCAGATATTTGTGGACCATTCAGAGTATTGTCGTTGGGTGATGCAAAGTACTTCATTATGTTTATTGATGACTTCAGCAAGTTTGCTTATTCGTACCAAATCTGAAGCTTTCGAGAAATTCGTTGAGTATACGAGTTGGGCTGAGAAGCACACATGCAAGAAGTTGAAGAAAATTTGCACAGATCGTGGAGGTGAGTACATTTCCAACGAATTCAAGGCTTACTGTACTGATCGAGGTATTATGCACACAAATACTGCATCTTACACACCTCAGCACAATGGAATAGCTGAACGAAGAAATCGTCCATTAATGGAAGCTGCAAGATGTATGATGGCTCATGCAAAAGCACCAAAACAATTGTGGACATAAGCAGTGGCTACATCAAATTATCTTTAGAATCGTATTCTGAAATCTCGAATACTGGATAAAACTCCTCATGAGATATGGTGGAAGTCGAAGCCAAATCTTGCACATGTTCAAACATTTGGATGCGCAGTGTATATGCACATACCAGATAAGCTAAGAAAGAAACTCGATGAAAAGACTGAATAAGATTTTCTGATAAGATTCAAGTTACATTCGTCATATTATCGTGTTTATGTACCCGAAACTGGCAAGATAAAAGTTATTCGAGATGTTAAATTTAATGAGACAAAATACATAGCAGACAATGATCTAGTCGGCTATGAAATTCTCAAACATTATTATGAGTTGCCAGCAACAACAGAATAAAAACAAGTAGAAGATGAAAGAGAGTTATCAGATCAAATCAACAAGTTCGTTGTAGTATACTTTATTCGTACCAAATCTGAAGCTTTCGAGAAATTCATTGAGTATACGAGTTGGGCTGAGAAGCAGACAGACAATAAGCTGAAGCAAATTCACACAGATCGTGGAGGTGAGTATATTTCCAACAAATTCAAAGCTTATTGTACTGAACAAGGTATTATGCACACAAAGACTGCATCTTACACACCTCAGCACAATGGAATAGTTGAACGAAGGAATTGTACATTAATGAAAGCTGCAAGGTGTATGATGGCTCATGCGAAAGCACCAAAATAGTTGTGGGCAGAAGCAATGGCTACATCAAATTATCTTCAGAATCGTATTCTGAAATCTCGAATACCGGATAAAACTCCTCATGAGATATGGTGGAAGTCGAAGCCAAATCTTGCACATGTTCGAACATTTGGATGCGCAGTGTATATGCACATACCAGATAAGCTGAGAAAGAAACTCGATGAAAAGATAGAACAAGGTTTTCTAGTAGGGTTCGAGTTACATTTGTCATATTATCATGTTGATGTACCCAAAACTAGAAAGATAAAAGTGGTTGGAGATGTTAAATTTGATGAGACAAAATACGTAGCAAACAATGATCTAGTCGGCTATGAAATTCTCAAAAATCACTATGAGCTGCCAACGACAACAGAAGAAAAACAAGAAGAAGATGAAAGAGAGTTACTAGATCCAGAGGAAGGTCAAGATTGAGTGTCTGACAGATTTGAATCGCCAGTTCAAATTCCAACAAAAAAGTTCGAATAAGAATCGAACTCAAAACTTGCTAAATCGAACTCGAAACCACATGTGAGAAGATCAGATAGACAACAAAAACCACCAAAAAGGTATGGCCAAGGTGTTTTTAATATGGCCATCAAATTTTGTGGATTCTCTGACGAACCTCAAACATTCGAGAAAGTTGTAGATGGACCAGATAAAGATCGCTGGATTCAGGCAATGGAGGACGAAATGCCATCCATGCACAAGAACAATGTACGGACACTCACACCTATACCTGATGGCAGAAAATCATTCAAGTGCAAGTGGATCTATAAGATCAAAACAGGTCCTGATGGAGAAAACATCATATACAAGGCAAGGTTGGTTGCTAAAGGATTTTCACATAAGTATGGGATCGACTACACTGATACTTTTTCACCGGTAGTCAAACATACATCAATTCGCTTATTATTTGCATATGTAGTGGCTCATGATTCAAAAATCCATATTGTGGATGAGAAGACTGCTTTCTTGCATGCAAAATTGGAAGAAGACTTATTCATGGACCAACCACTTGGTTTTGTAAGCCAAGAATATCCAAAATGCGGTCACAGAGTTATGGGATTGATTATATAGAGACATTCTCTCCTATTGTGAAGCACATGTCCCTACACATATTTTTTGCATACGCAACTGCCTATGATTAGAGGATCCACATTGTAGATGAGAAGACAGACTTCTTGCATGGGGAGCTGAAAGAAGAGGTCTACATGGACCAACCACCAGGTTTTACTTGTGAGTCACTTGATGACTATGCTTGCAGAATGTACAGAAGCATCTACAGACTAAAACAGTCCGCCAGGCAGTGGTACAAGAAGAAGGATCACACGCTTAGATCCTTGGGCTTCTAGCCTTTAATGGTTGACTGCAATGTGTACATGAAAAACATAAATGAAGAGATCATCATAGTCGATGTCTATGTAGATGACACTCTGATCCTGTCACAGAGCAACAATCTCATTACGCAGGTGAAGGCAAATATTTTGAGGCACTTCAAAATATTGGACCTCGGAAAAGCCAAATGCTACCTGGGTTTACAGATTGATAGAGATCTTCAGGCTAGGAGATTGTATCTACACCAGTCAAGATAGATTCAAAGGATCATTGATGATTGTGACATGGCAGATTGTAAGGGAGTAAATACATTAATGATTCCTGGTGTAGTACTGACAAAAGAAGACTATCCCAGAGATGAAGCAGAACGACAAGCAATGGAGCATAAGCTTTATAGAAGGCTTATCGGTTCTTTGATGTACTTGGCAGACAATACACGGCCAAACATTGCTTACGCAGTGTTCAGATTGAGCCAATTCAATATTAATCCAGGCCCAACACACTGGAAGATCGCCAAGAGGATTATGCAATACCTGCAAAACACGAAAGGCTATGACCTATGCTATTGTCGAGATGCAGGATTCAAGATTGAATCCTATAATGATGCAAGTTGGGCGTCCCTAGAAGATGATAGTTAAAGTGTCTCAGGAGGATGCACCATAACCGTCGATGCAGCTGTTGTTTGGATCAGTATAAAGCAGCAGACAATAACTGCCCAATCATCCTGTGAGACAAAATATGTTGTTGCAACCACAATGGCCAATGAACTGACATGGCTCAGACAGTTCTAGGTGGACTAGGATAGAGCACTGATGAACTGTTGATCCTACACATGGACAACACCTTCGCTATTCATCTGACAAAAGACCTAGAATCTCATTCCAGAACGAAACACATCGCCATCAAGTATCACTTGATCAGGAATTTGGTTGAACAGGACGAGCTGAAGACCGTCTTCATACCGACAAAGCAGATGGTAGCTGATATCACTTGATTAGAGATTTGGTTGAACAGGACGAGCTGAAGACTGTCTTCATACCGACAAAGTAGATGGTAGCTGATATCTTTACAAAGGCATTGGATAAGGCAATATTTGATAGGCAGAGAGCCAGCTTGGGAATCAGAAAAATACACGCTTTAAGAGAGAGCTAAAAAAACATTGTGTTTCTACTTTAAAGCCTTAGTATATTTTCTTGTATTTTTTACTCAGTTGGTCGACATTTCGGGTCAGGTCGACACTTCCAAGCATCAATGGTGAGGATGAACTATCGGGCATAGATGAACTATTGGACCTCCACTACTCAGGCATGAAGTTTTTCAAACTAATACGCTCCACTGCTACCATGCAACGTCAATGGAAACGTACTTAAACAATATATTTTAGCTAATCAATCTTGTAATCTAATCCAGCATAATATATGTATTGGATCAGAGACATATACATAAACAGACAAAAGAGAATTTTGAAAGTAGCACTCAGTAAGGCGTGTATCAAGGAAGAAAGATAGTTCTAGTAGTAGCTAATTCCATACATGAGAGGAGAACATCTCTCTCACGTCGATGTGCTGATCTAAAAAACAGACAACACTCAAGAAAGATTTTCTATGTACACTCATTTTGATAATATAGATGTAAACATCCTTTCTGCTCAGTGTGTAATTTGTGAACATTGTGATGCTTGCTCAATTTCATCAATAGATATATTTTCGCTATCATTAAGACATTATCTACTGTTCATAAATACATAGTCAACTTAGCAATAGCTATCTGCTTGTTCGGAGGATGACTGATTGCGGCTTGAAGTAGTAGACTTCACCAACATATCGGCTCCATCTGAGCGAGAACATGAATAAACTAGAGAGCCCGCTACATTACGAACAGTGGTCCCAGAGTAGCCCGATTGCTCGGCCTTGTTGGAGTCATTCCGAGATTCCATCAGTGGTATCATAACGGAGCTCCTCGGGGTTTCCATCAAATCTCGACCGAATTTTTCAATCCGATTTTGACCAAAATTTTCAATCCGATTTCGACCAAATTTTTCAGTCTGACTGAGTATTTCTATCAGAACGGCACTCTCACAGATCTCGACTGAGTATTTATGTCAGATCTTGACCAAATTCATCACTCAGATCTCAACCGAGTCATTGCATTGACATCTTGACCGAGCCCATTTTTCAAATCTCAATCGAGACATTGCATTGACATCTCGACCGAGCAGAGCTCTACTTCAAAGTCAACTCCATATTTTACTAGACTTTTATACTAGCCATCTTTAAACTTCAAAAGTCAGCATCCCATAGAAACATCACCACGACAAAGACACAAATGAATTTTCAGGAATGATTCAGTTCTTCATATAACTTCTAAGCAAGCTCCAAGTTCTGTTGAGTTTCGATCAAGAGCAAGTCTTCTTTTGATTTGGTATTGCGGCCAACTGGTAAGTTGCCGAATTCTTCTAACTTAACCGAGAGTAATGTTCCATCGAACAGCTCTTGGGTTAACTTGGTTTTGAACAAAAAATAATGTCTTTGTCGCAAAGGTACCAAACTGCCAAAATGTATATGTACAAAATTGCTTATAATGAAATGACTTCTTTCTATCTTGCAAATTATGGTGAATCTCCACAAAATATTTTGCAAGGTTTTGCTCCCAATCCACATGTAGACTGAATAATTCTGGATAAGCCATATTGATATTTATTAGTAGTCCTGCATCGTCGAATGTGCCTAAATCTGCAACCGCTTGTGGTTTGTACAGCCGAAACTGCGACTTTCGCTTCCGTCCTCGAGGGAAGCCGAAAGTGTAGAAATTTGCTCCAATAGCATGACCTTGTAGTTGTGTTGTAGGATGCATAGGCCATGTATAGCAGATTCGGACTCTGGTAGCCAGTGAGAATAGGGATTTGAAACTCAATTTGAGTCAGGAAATGATTGGTCTACTGGTACCAAGTTGTCATCTCTGTAATATCAAGCTGACCCATATGGATATCGATCTTGTTTGCATATGGGTCATCAGAGCTAGAGGACTGGTGTGAAGACATAATTGGATTTGACTGGAAACGAACTCTGGAAAATCTGACTCGATCAAGATTTATAGTAGAGGTATGTTGGGATTCGGTTCGAAACTTTGATAAAAAAATGTTCGGTGAAGACGCAAACTATGGTGCTCGAATGAAATTGACCTAGAATGACTCGGGTGAGAACTGAACAGAAATGCCTCGGTTGAGAACTGAACAAAGGACTCGGCTGATAACGTAGCAGTGTGAAAACAATGGTTACGAAGAAAAAGCAAGAAAAAATGATTGCGGTAAGGATGTATGGAAACGATGGTATGAAAATGGTGAATGTCTTCCATAATAGTGGAACTAGAGCTTCGATTTGCGCTCTAGTTGCACTACCCCTCAACATGTCTTTGTGCAAGAAAGTTTGAATAAATTTCTGATTTTTGGCAGGTTAGGTTTTCTTAGAAGTGATGTTTGATGGCGCTCTTTGTGGTTGCGTGATGGTTGAGGATGACACTTGAGAAACTGGATGCAGAAGTGAGCATGGATTGATCGGATGCAAGAGTGCCAGAAACGATGTTGAGAGCTGAAAGATTGCCAAAAATCGTCGCGAGACGTCTCCTGAATGTTTGCACGTCGCTGAGGTGCAAATGACTTCGTTCTTTAGTGCTTTATAGTCGTTCATGGTTCTCGGCTCAGTCGAGATCTTTGAAGTGACAAGCTCGCGGTCGGTCGAGATTGGGACTGGAGTGATTCGGTAGAGATTTCAAAAAACCTTGCTGAAATGTCAAGGCTTGGTCTAGTCGAGATGTTATGTAGGAGATTCAGTCGAGACGTTAACCAGGTGACTCGGTCGAGATGCCAACCAGAGGACTCAGTCGAGATGCCAAGTCTATCTCAGTGATGGTGTTGTAGAGCTTCATAAAGTAAAATATGACAGTGTCTCAAAATAGAAGTTCTCAGAGTAATGAGTTATCTCATTTACCAGATTTGTGCTATGGGTGGAAAATTTGAGATATCATAATGGCGGAAGTGAACTAGATCTAAAATGTTATAAAATCTATCTATGTGAACTAGACCCCATCAGTTGTTGACCTATAACACTCCCCGTGAATCTAAATAGATAATCATGAGAAAAAAACATAAGGAGAATAAGAACATAGTAAGTACAAACATAGGCAGTCAAAAAATATAAAAATAAGTTGACATCAAAAATAAAAAATAAAAATTAAATCAGAAAATAAAATTAAAACAATCATTAAAAATTAAACATAAATATATACAATAGTGATCGAGTTATATTGGGTTGACAAAAAACAACTCTTCGTAGTAGTGCCGTAGATGACCGTCATTTACGATAGTGTCAAGAAGTACTCCGTCAAGTGTTTCCAATTGGATTGCTCCATTAGGGAAGATTTTATTTATGACATATGGCCCTTCGCTTCTGAATTTTAATTTTTCCGAGTGCTTCTTAGATGTGTAGAGAAGCACTTGATCACCTAAGTGTAAGTCTTTATTGCGCATGTGATGATCATGCCAGACTTTTTGTTGATGTTTGTTAACTAATTGTGCATGATACGATATGAGTCGAGTCTCACACAATTGTGCTAATGTAAATAGCCTATTTTGGACTTTTTGTTCAATTGTAACTTTCTCACATAGATCTGTAGAGAAAGCTTGCATGACTCGCAAGGAAGGAACTAGAAATCCAACAGGCATTACAGCCTCTTGGCCGTAGATGAGATGGAAGGGAGTAACCCATCCAATGGCCTTCTTAGGAGTTGTGCGGTACGTCCAGACGGCAGAGAATAGCTTGGTTTTTCAATCTGATCTACTAGTTTCAACTATCTTGGTTAGGATCTTACAAATGGTCTTGTTTGTCAATTCGGCTTGGCCATTACATCTGGGATAGTACGTAGTACTTTTGTCATGGATAACAAGGTGATGGCGTAGGATATTATCTATCACTTCATTTAAGAAGTGTGTGTCTCGATTGCTAACAAGCTCGATTGGACAACCAAAACGCGTAATAATGTTTTCATAAAGAAAACGTGCTACGGTCTTCACATTGGCATCCTTTGTTGCATGTGCTTTACCCACTTGGTAGCGTAATCGATTGTGATCAAGATATAGCGTGCTTGGGTATTTTTGGCTGCCAGGCTGATAGGCCCAACAAAGTCTATACCCAAGTAGTGTGAAGTCTGCTTTTGTAGTTTTTTTGGCTCGTTGGCAAACATCACATGTTTTGATGATAGCAAATGTATCCTTAAACAATGATGGCCACCATAAGCCCGCTCTAAGTATAATCTTAGCAGTCACTTCGGCAGAGAAGTGACCGCCACCAATGCCCTCATCTGCCTGAGATATGATAGGTCGTATCTTAGATTCATAAGTTCATCTGCATATAATACCGTCAACGCCCCTTTTTAAATAATTGTCCAGCACTTAGTTGAAAGGGTGCTACCTTGAGCAAAAATTTTCTTTTTTCCATTGTATTTAGGCCTTCTTTTAGTTTGCCAATGGTGAGGAACTAAGTGATTTTCTCCGCCCATGGGGGGGTGGCATCGATCTGAAAAAGACATGCATCAAGTAGATCATCGTTGATGGTGCATTAGCATTTTCGGCATTGGGAAGTCTAGAAAGCTGGTGAGCCATGAAATGTTGTGTGCCTTTCTTGATGACTACGTGAAAATTGAATTCCTCAAGTATTAAGAGCCATCGAGCTATGTGTCCGATTTTACTGGATTTATTAACAATATATAACAATGCTTGATGGTCTGTGTAGCAAAGGTTTGGCCTAGTAAATAGTGGCGGAGTTGTTGTATGGCGTAGACCATGGCCAATGCTTCTCTCTCGGTTGTTGTATAGTTTACTTCAGCAAGCACCAACTACCTGATCAAGGAATATCAGACCAGAAAGCCTTCACGCTCCATCAATGAACTAATCAATTTTACAGTTGTTATCAATCTTGTAATTGTAAAGTTAAGCTAGTACAAGATTCTTTAGCTGATATGTATATATACATGTAATTGAACGAGGGCAGGAGCATGAGATGAGAGGATTATGATACGTAAGGTCAGATAGCGGAGAACGTCTTTTATCAGTAGCTGACTCCTCAGACTTGGTGATCATAGAGAGAGAGAGAGAGAGAGAGAACTATTTTAGAACCTTAGCAATTGTCTTGAATCTGCTAGTAGGATCACACGCTTATCAGCGCAATTGTATTGTGGTCTGTGTAGGGTCGAAGATCTTGCATAGTATAGCCCTCCCGCCTGTCAACAAGGGTTAGATCACTGGATAGGTGCCTAACTATGAATAGATGCTACTTTCAATTAGTTCTCTTCTTTTTCTCTAACTCTACCACCACTGACACTATACACCCCTAACTCTACTCCACTAAATAACCTTCATCGTTAGCTCAAATGCTCATTTTACTTGCTAAAGGAGAAACATAAGCTATGGAAACCAAGAAAGCATAAACTTGAAAGCAAATAGAAAGCAACAATAGCAGTAGCAAGCATTGAATACCAAATGAGGATGCTTCTCTTCCAAAAATGGTAGAGTTTCCTTCTTCTCATTAAGCATGGAAAATAGAGTACATGAGGTGCCTTTTTATAAATGGGAAAGGCCCTTGCCCCAAAATACTATTGGCTAATATGTACACTAATCCTATTCATTCATCTTGGACCCAACTTGATCCAAAGGTCTCAAAAAAGTACATTGGATTTCACATGATTCATGTGAGTCTCCATTTGGTCCCAACTCTAAAATAATAGACTTCTAAGTTTAAAATGACTTTGGGCCTCAAGTTTTATTTTAACTACAAAGGGGCCTAAGTCTATTATAGAGAGGGCACAAAGAGCTTGTCTCCAAATTTGCATTACACACAAATTTCATCATTTTCTCAATGAGAGTACATCACATATATATAGATCCATGGACTCTTCTCTTACTTTGAGTTAAATTGGAGTTGTGAATCCACCTCTCGAAATATCTAGACTTATTCAAGCCACCTCAATATGTCTAATTGTGTCACCTAGTCTTTTCATGCATTAAATGTGGCATGCGAAGTACAAATGGCAATTCCTATGGTAGCTCGAGTTTCTACTTTTACGTACCTTGAATATTTTATTCTAAGATGGGTCTTTACTAAGCCAAAAGAGCTTAATTCATCTTTGGCATTTTTAGGACCCCTACTCACAACATTAGATAGATTTTTCCAATATTTTGACACTCCTCCTAAAAATGTATCTAATGCGGATCAAGCATCAATGTTGAGATAAGACCAAGATTAGACCTGTGCTTTGAGAAGGCACTTTTGCAAAGTGGCCTTGTGAGAAGCAATACATGAAGATGTGTCGACGTGTTCCAAGTTGATTTCACCTCCAATGAGCTTTTCCCTTACAAAATGGTGTGCCACTTCTATATGCTTGCTTTTTGCATGAAAAATAGGACTGTTTGCAAGAGCTTGGGCCGATATGTTGTCACATTTGCTCAAGGGAAGATCATCCTCTTTGATGCACTTTAGCTCCATGATTAACCTCTTGATCCAAAGCACCTCTTTAGTTGTTGTAGTGAGTGCTTTGTACTCGGCCTCACAAGAAGATAGAGATATGGTATCTTGCTTCTTTGAAAGCCAAGACAAAAGATTGCCTCCAAGAAAGATAGTATATGCATTAATGGACTTTTGATCCATTTTATCACTTGCAAAATTGGGATCTGAATAGCCAACAATGGTTAGATCTTCATTCTTGTACAATAAACCATAATCTTGAGTACAATAAACCATATCTTAGAACTCTCTTGGCCATCTTCCAATGTTGGATCTTAGGATCTTGCATAAATTGACTCAATTTGTGCACACAATAGCTCAAATCGAGTCTAGTGATAGTAAGCCAAATTAAAGAGCCTATAAGACTTTATGTACAAATAAACTTTACAATGGAAATAACATGGTCATGGCCCCAAAACTCGAGATAGGAAGATATTATTTTACTAATCTTCACAACAAGACATATGACAGATAACAAGGATTGGTTCAGTAGCTTGAAAGTGTTGGATAATGGAACGTCTGTTTCACAAGCAAATGGTGATGTGTGCAAGATCAAGGGGATATGCACTGTTTCAATCCAACTACCTGATGGCAAAAGCAAGATGATCAGGGAGGTACTTTACGTACCAGGTTTGAAGAAAAATCTACTTTCTGTTGGTGTCATTTCTGATCAAAAGTTGAAAGTATAATTTTCCCATGATCGTTGCTTTTTGAAGGATGTGAACCAAAAGTTCAAACCAGCACTAAATTGTACAAGTTGAATGCTACAATCAAGGGGCAACATGGACTTGTCTCGTCCATTCCATCGCAAACTGAACTGTGGCATAAGAGGCTTGGTCATTTGAACTTAGGAAGTCTCATTTTGATGAGGAAACTGGAAATGGTGAGAGGATTGCCTACGATAGAAGACCACTTGAACTCGATGTGCGAATCATGTGTGTATGGGAAACAACATCAAGAGAAGTTCAATAAAGGTGGTGTTGCAAGGGCAAAGAACATCTTGGATTTGATCCACTCAAAATTATGTGGACCTATGAGGACTATGTCCTTAGGTAAAGCCTTTATTAATGATATGTCATGTAAGACATAATTTTCCTTCTTGAAGAAGAAATCGGATGCATTTGACACTTTCAAGAGCTTCAAAGCATGGGTCAAAAATCAGACAGGTAGGAAGATCAAAGTTCTAAGATCATAAATCTAATGACTTCAATGATCTTTGTGATCGATGTGGGATCAAACTTAGACAATTTACGCAAGCTCATACTCCTGCCCTCAATGGTGTAGCTAAGCGCAAGAATCGTATGATTGTGAAAAGTGCCTGATCTATGCTAGCTGAGATGAAACTACCAGAGGATTTTTGGTCAGAAGCATGCAGTACGGCAGTCTATCTTCAATATAGAAGTCCTACCTTTGCCACACCAAAGATAACACATGAGGAGGAATTCACGAAGAAAGAAGCCAAAGATGAACCACTTGCAAATCTTTGGATGTAAAGCCTTTGACGTAAGCTTGATGTGAAAGCAATCAAGTGCATATTCCTAGGATATGATGATCGTGTGAAGGGCTATAGATGTTTTGATCCATTAGAGAACAAAATACATGTCAGCCATGATGTTATCTTTGATGAATCTAAGATGTATAAAGATGAGGATATTGAGAAGATGGACACATCCAGTGGGAAAGATGGTATAGTGAGGATACCTCCTGATGATGATCCATTTATTGACTTTCCTAGTGATGGGCATGAGGATACACCTCAAGATACTGCTACTCAACCTCAAGAGACAAGTTGGAGAGGTAGAGATAAACCTTTTAGTGCAAGAAGCATTGAAGTTGCAGGTGACAAACGCAAGGAAAAAGATGTACCGTGGGATACATTTTCACCAGGAAGCTGATCACCTGACAGGAAGCTCCCTAAGTGGTTTGAGAGATTGTTGGAGAGCCATGATATAGATGACTTTCCAGGATCATCTAGCCAGAGAGAGCTATGAATATCAACAAGAGAGAAGACAAAACCTGAAAGGTATGAAGCAAATTATGCTCTCTTATCTAGCATTATTCAAAGCAAAGAACTTCGACTTATGTTGAAGCGAAGGATGATGAAATTTGGGTCAAGGCCATGGGAGAGGAGATGAAGTCAATTGCTAAGCATAACACATGGGACTTAGTGGAACCACCAGTTGGCAAGAAACCCATTGGTTGTAAATGGGTATACAGGACTAAGTACCATGCAGATGGAAGTATAGCAAAGCACAAGGCTAGATTGATGATCAAAGGGTATGCACAAAGTAAAGGCATTGACTATGAGGAGACCTTTGTGCCAGTATGTATTTGGAATAATTTACGTCTACTTGTTGCTTTAGCTTCACATTTTGGTTGGCCTTTGCAACAGATGGATGTGAAATCTGCTTTTCTAAATGGTGAATTAGAAGAAGAGGTGTTCATGGATCAACCTGAAGGCTTTGTCGCGAAAGGAAAGGAGAGTAAAGTATGTCGCTTGAAGAAAGCACTTTATGGTCTTAAACAGGCACCATGTGCATGGTACAAGAGGATTGATGCCTACTTTTGTTCTAAAGGGATGGTGAGAACACATTTTGATCCGAATCTTTATGTCTTATGCTTTGATGGTATGGCTACTTTGATTGCTCTTTATGTTGATGACTTGATTATCATGGAAAATAATCAAGAGATGACAGACATAATCAAGAAAGACCTCATGGAAAAATTCGAGATGACAGATGTTAGCCTAGTGCATTATTGTCTTGGGGTGGAGGTGTGGCAAAAAGGACACGAAGTGGGTCTAACACAGGTGATGTATGTCAGAGAGTTGCTGCACAGGTTCAGGTTGCAAGATTGCAAGCCAATGAACACTCCTATTGAACCAGGTAATAAGCTTTCTAAGCTTGACGAGTCACTGTAGGGTCGAAGATCTCGCGTAGTAGTAGCCTCTCGCCTGTCAACAAGGGCTAGAACACTGGATAGGTGCCTGACTATGAATAGATGCTACTTTTAGATAGTTCTCTACTTTTTCTCTAACTCTATCACCACTAACACTACACACCCCTAACTCTACTCCACTAAACTAACATTCATCATGATTTTGTGAAGGAGAAGAATAGAGTAGAAGAGAGGAAGAGAGTAATAAAGAGAAGGTGGAGAGAGGGAGTGAGAGTGGAGGTTAGCTAAAATGCTCCTTGTGCTTGCTAATGCAAAAACTTTAACTATGAAAACCAAAAACTTGCAGACTTGAGAGCAAAAGGAAACACAATCAAGCACATTAGCAAGTAGTGAATAGCAAATGAGGATGTCTCTCTCCAAAATTTGGTAGAGTTTCCTCCTTCTCATTAAGCATGCAAATAGAGTACATGAGGTGTCTTTTTATAAATGGGAAGGCCCATGTCTCAAAATTCTATTGGCTAATATGTACATTGATCCTAACCATTTATCTTGGACCCAACTTAATCCAAGGGTCCACAAAAAGTACATTATAATTCACAAGATTCATGTGAGCCCAAGTTGGACCCAACTCTAAATAAAATAATAGACTTCTAAGTTTAAAATGACTTTGGGCCTCAAGTTTTATTTTAACTACCCAAGTCCATTATTTCTATTTACAATCATCTTGCGTGCTCATTGGGTCATGGGCTTATATGCGCAGGAAGCCATGCCCTCGCAACAGATTTATTGTTTTATTCGCTCTATGTTGGAAATACCCCCAACAGGTTCCACGGCCTGAAGTAGTGCCGGTCCCTCGGCACTCTGCCGGTTCAGTAAAGTGAGTGCTTGGCTTGTCGCTGGTTGATCAGGTAAGACGTTACGTCTTCCATGAAGGTGATTCTGCCAATATCTTTCAAGTCCTTACTTGTGTGCAGGGAGTTGTGGATGCCGGTGATCCATCGTTGATCGATCCAAGCTTGAAAGTGGCTCGTCCAGGGGTGGCCCAAAAGGTCGGTTCAGTAATATACATGAGCGATTGGCAACTGATCCTCCATGCGATCGAAGGCCAATGCTTTATTCGGATCAAAACAAATGGGTGGGAGAAAATTATCCCACTTGGTCTCAATGGTCATTAGATACTCCAAGTTCCAGGCATAAGTAGTGGCCGCGCGGACTGTTGGATCTATGCAATTGAAATACTTTGTGAAAAATTTGTTGAGAGCCCTTTGGGCATCTACAACCATGTTCGAAGTTGATCTTTGGCCAATTGCAGTTGTTGAGGATGATTTTGTCCATTAAGGTGCCGCATTCCGCCCATTTGGTTGGTCGTAGACATGTCAAGAAATGGGCATTTACCCGCAGTTGTTGAGGACTGGTCACATAAGCCCTGATGGCCACAGAGTCACGTTCGAAAACCTGCTGACGCCACTTAGGTTGTGGTTGGAGGGCGGGTAGTGCTTGCAGCTCATTGCCTTTTATGGTTTGTGCTGAAAATGATATCTGTCAGCTGTCTCTTGAGGACTCGTGGGGATATTTGGATAGGAATTCGTTGATTTTCTCCTCTCCGGAATTGGGACGTCAAAAAACCCGGCTGGCAGATATAGTGTGCGAGCCTCTTGATGAGGAGGGTTGTCCTTCCTCGTGGCTATGGCTGGTACCCGTGTCTTGGCCTTGGTCCTGCGTCTTAGCTCCAGTATCAAGAGGTCCTTGGTCTTGCCCGCCTGACCCCTGATCTTGACTTATTGCTCCTACTGCCTACTGGCCTTGGTCCTGGCTCGTACTTGCCTGTGTAGCATCAAAAAGTGGTGGCGTAAAATCACCACCGGGGTTGGTTGAGTCTTCTTCTCCATGAATTGTTGACAAGCCTTGAGGGCTTGTTTGGCCTGAGCAAGTTCTTGAGTGGCGCTGGCCTGGTATTTGTCAAACTCTGTCTGGCAAGTCGTTGGGACACTTCAGACTGAAGCTCCCACACCTTGGTGGAGGCATCTGTCAATGCTTTGGAGAGGCTTTGAATATACTGGTTGAGGCCATCCTCTTTCTGCTACAGGTTTGTGATCTCTCGATGCCCATCTTGTTCATGTTGTTGAGCAATCATGAGCTCTTTCTGCAGCTTCATGATTTCTACTCGTAGCTGGGTGTTGTTCGTTGCCAAATGGAGTACCCGGCTGTCCAATGATGCCCTAGCTGCTACCGCATCTTGGATGAATATTCCCAAGGCTTGGTAGGCCATCATTAAGTCTGTTGGAGCAGTTGGTACATTGGCGCCTATAGGGGCTCGTGTGGTAGTGGCCCCGACGACCTGTATAGTGCCGTCATTGTTGTCTTCAATGAGGTTCTATGGTGATCTCTCATCTGGGGTGGTGGGATCTCTACTCTCGCAAGGATCACAGGAGCTGAATCTGGCCTGGATCTGACTCTAAAAATCTCTACGAGAGTTAACTCTCGCAAGAAGTGAAATTTCACTGTTTGCGAGGGTTCAAAACCACTAATTTGGCTTGATCTTCACCAATACTTAGTACGGACTCTCGCAGGCTTCTTCACTTATGGAAATTGACATTCTAGATCGATTGAAATGGTCTGTGAGAGTTCTCTCTAGAAGGATTTGCTGGATCTTCACTTTTTAGTAATTTTTTAGCACTTAAACCCACTATTTAGCTCACTGGAATCAAACTTGTGAAGATTATTAAGATATTATCTTCCTATCTCGAGTTTGGGGCCATGTCCATGGTTATTTCCACTATATTTCATGTTGTACATAAAAGGTATGTGAATTGAGCACATAACCTTCTAGTATAGGTTGGATTTGAGTTAGGTAGATTCAATTTTGATGACATGCAGAAGTTTAGATAGCATGCAATGTCATATTGTATGCATGCAAGCCACATGCAATCAGTGCATGCAACATGCAAAGTGGTTTATGTGATCTACACATGTCTAGGCAGTTTTATGAGTTGACATGTAGTACATGCAACATCCATGCATGCAGTTATACATGCGGATCTCCCGTAGGTGAATTAGATCAGTTAAGTGGAATTTCCATGCAACTCCAATGTAGGAATTCGAGTCTCTCTCATGTAGGGAAAACTTGGCATGTTTTGCCATATTGTGAATAATGAGATTTTGGTAATTTGGACTCATTCTCTCTCTAACCAAGTTCTCTTTCATTGATTTTCTCTCTCTACTCGAGAGCAGGCTGTTTTTCCCATACTGAGCACTTAGAATTATTTCTGACATTCAATTCTCATAGTGAGAACTTAGATTTTTTCATCAGATGTATGCCATTGTGCTCTTGTAAAAGATTTTTCAAGTATATTGTTTTCTAATCAATCTTGTGCAATCACAACACCTCAGTAAGATCCTGTAAGGCATGTGGTGAAGTTCACACGTGTTAAAAACTTCACAAAACTAACTCTCGCAGACTCTTCTGTGTCCTGGTCTCATTGAGATGGAACTTTAGAATTCTCTGCGAGAGTTCTTGCCCATTAGAACTAAAAATATTAGTGTTTGCGAGGGTAGAATTTTCAAGCTTGATGGTTGAAAAGTTTAGTGTTTGCGAGGGTAGACTTTTCAAGCTTGATGCTTTTGTTATGACTAACAAAAAGGATGGAATGGAAAAGGAGATTGGTCTCAACTTTCCAAAGTTCCCTTTTAGCATCAATAAGATTGGTGGATCTTATCCAAAGTCTAAAAGACTTCCTTATGCTAGATCTAGGTCAAGATCTAATATGCTTCTTGGGGATGTTCATCTTTGTGCTAACTTGGCTAGTCTTGAGGATAATGATGGTGTTTCAATGGTTCTTCATGGCAAGTGCAAGCATGCAAAAGGTAAGGAAAGAGCTAACTTCATCAATGGAGGTGAAGGTTCTTCCTTGGAAAAGATTGTTGCTAATGATTTCTTCGATCATATGAAAAAAGATGTTGCTAGGTGCATTCATGAAGGAGGTGGTTCTTCTACATTCTTCTGTGATGAGTCCAAGAATGTCATTTTTGCAACAAGTAGAGTCACATGTCTTCATAAAGAGAGTAGATCAAATGGTTCTATCAAGAGACTTGGTGAGAGAGATAGTCACAGACAGATCCAAGGCATGGATCTCACATCTCTTCATCAACTCAAAGGATTCTATGATTATGAATTGATCACTCATGATCGAGATGACAAAAGGTTGGTTGGAGAACACTACATGGAGCAAATTGACGGACAATTTTTTCAAGGCAAGGGAGATCTCATTGGTGAGCTTATTGAGGTTTTTTTTGGACTCAAGAAGGCTGGATTTATTAGGTTTGATACTCATCTCCACCTACTCTACTTCGTGTTGGATGAAAAGTTTGGAATCTATCTTTTGATTTATGATGGTGTCATGGTGACATTGTTTTCACTAACCTTTGTGGAAATTCGAGATCAAGCATTGATGAGGTCTTGTTGGATCTAGATCATATGTTTGAGAGGGAGTATTTCCAAAGGTTCAGGTATGAAGATATTCATATCTTTGATGATCAAGAGAAAGGTAAGCAAGTGGAAGAGACTCACTTTGCTTTACTCACATGTTTTGGAGAATCTTCTTGTGTAGATGATGCTATGCAAGTGGATATTGGTTCTCATGGTTTTCATGCTGTAAAATCAAGTAATGGATTTGGAAAAAAAAGTTTGTTCAATGACTTTGATGGTCAAGAGGAAGATCAAGAGGTTGGTCTCAAAGGGCTTCAACAACACAAAAGGAAAGGTGGCAATTTGGAGCTAGTCAAGAGCATCAAAGGAAGGTTATTTGGCAAAGATGTTATGGATCTGTTTTTGCAAGAGTCTTTAAACTCAAGTAAGGTTAAAGGAACAGCAAGCAAGTGTTGTTCAAGTTTACTTTACTTCTTCTATCTCATGGTTGAGCTATTTCATGTGAATGTGTGCAAATTGTCAAGATATGGACAAACTAGCTACATTGTCTTGCAATATCTTATTATTGGAGTTGTACTAGCATTCTTGGATGGTTTTGCTGATGGAAATGAAGCTATTGGAGGTTCATTATGTCACTCATCCATGCCTAAGTTCTTAAGTGTTGAGCTACTTGGTGCCAATACTTGGAGATTGTCAATTTTCGATGAATTCATGGTCATTTTCTTGTGTCAAGTAGATCTTGAAGATGGACCTACTTGGTTTATGGAGTCATGTGGTGCTGGATTTGCATCATTGATGTACTCACCTACTCATAAGTTTGATGATTTCTTGTGGCAAGATGGAGATGGAGGCTCATTCATGGAGTTTTATGGTGGAGACATATTGTCATACTCCCTCTCTGATCTTCTCTTCAAACCTTGTTCATTTTCTGCACATACAAGCATCAAGTTACTTCTAATACAAGATGGAGCTGGCTGCCTTGTCTCCTCCCAGTCTTTGCTGATTATGATGAGGAATGCCTCTCTTTAGGCTCACTTATCCAAAATCCTCAAGCACCCCTTATCCTTGACCCTTCCTAAATCTCAACACATGGCCAACTCCATGCACTGTCGACACTTGCCACTTGGCAGTACCCTAACACATAAGCAAGTGAGTAGGCTAACACATGTCACTCATCCATTGGACCAAGTGTCTCATCAAGCATGTGACACATGTCATGTTTGACCGTCAATTCTAACATGTGTCACTCATTCATTGGACCAAGTGTCCTAGGGAGCATATGACATATGTCACATTGACTAGTCAACTCTCCTACTTTTTAGGAGGTCACTCCAACCACTCCGAATTAATGACCCAGTATCTTATACCCAAGCAACATGCAACTCTAAGGCTCAAAAACATCATTAACAACTTTATTTACATTTCTGTTACAAGGGTCACCACAGGCCGATGACTTAGCCATTTCTGTTTGGTTGTCTTAGCATCAAGTACTCAACAATATCCGTTTTCCACTCAGGTACTGCTTACAAGAAGTACATCTATAAGTAAAAACAGTTCACAACCGGGACAGGGAGTAAAAGCTGTAACATCCCTTCCCCCATTCAGGTAACATCATCTGCGATGGCAAAGCTAGGGTACTGTGCACGCAGATTGTGCGCGGTCTCCCAGGTAGCATCAGAAAGAGGCCAAGCAATCAAGTACTCACGGATCAGACGGTTGCGTAAACGCCTCTCTCGACTATCCAATACCCTCGCTGGCCCATGGGTTACTTCTCTCTGCTCCTGGAATGCAAACATACCATCAGACAACAAGTTATCACCGTTATGTAAAACCTGTTTCAATCTAGAAACATGAAATACATGATGCACTTTACAAGTTTTAGGAAAATCTAACTTATAAGAAACATCACTAATTCTTCTAACAATTTTTCAGGGTCCACAAAAACACGGGGACAACTTGTAACATTTGCCCGTCTTAAGGGTCTTAGAGTCCTTGGGTACTTGGAGAAACACCATGTCTCCTACCACAAACTCTCTAGGCGTGCGATGCTGATCAGCGTAAGACTTAGCTCAATCCATCGCTTGCCTAATATTAACCTTCGCTAACTCAAGCATTTCATTCATTTGAGTTAGAAAATTAGCCGGACTAGGCACTCTCTGAGGAATTCCTACTGTAACAGGGCTAGTTTGCCTAAATCCATAATTAAGCTCGAAAGGACTCATCTTTGTACTCACATTTTTCTTGTCATTGTAAGCAAACTCCAACAGTGATAAGTACTTCTCCCACTAAGTTTGCTTATCCCCAATAAATGCCCTAAGCATATCCTTCAAGGTCTGGTTGCTCAGTTTGGCCATCCGTTTCAGGATGCTTTGTATTGCTCATTCTCAATTGGACTTCTAGTTTGGCCATAACTGCATTCCAAAAGTTTCCAGTGAATCGAGTATCCCTGTCAGACACTATGGATAGCAATAATCCATGAAGTTTGAACACATGCTCGATAAACAAATTAGCTACTCCAGCCGCATCAATCTTTTTACGCGTTGGAATTAAATGAGCCATTTTCGTGAGTCTGTCAACTACGACCAAGATAGAATCATGTTGCAACTGCGTGCGAGGCAAGTTGGTGACAAAATCCATGGAGATACTCTCCATCTTCCTTCTGGCACAAGTAGTGGGTGTAAAACTCCACGAGGTTTAATCCTTTCAACTTTAGTGACTTGGCACTTGAAACAGTGCATCACGTAATGGTGAACATCCTTTTTAAGCTTAGGCCACCAGAAGTTACGTAAGATCAACTCATAGGTCTTATCCACACCAGGATGACCTGCACTAGGGCTATCATGACATAAATGCACAATCTTCCTACGCAGCTCCTCACAAGCTGGAATGAGAAGTTTGCCATTTCTCCTGACCATACCATCTTCTATGGTATATTTAAGGTAAGTGTGAGTCAAGAGACCAGAATTCTCATCCTGAGATTCTACTTGCGCAAGATTTGCCTCTCTCACAATTCCTTGACAATGAGGATCCTCTTGTTGAGCCTGTCTAATCTTAGCAATTAGGTCATTTTCTATGACCATAAAAGGCATCTGATACAATATACAAGACAATGCATCAGCCACACGATTTTCAGCACCCTTCTTGTATTGAATCTCCATGTGAAATTCCTGCATCAACTCAGCCCACCTAGCTTGCCACCCTCTTAGGTCCGACTGGTTGCAGAAATATCTCAAAGTGTTATGGTCGGTGTACACACAGAATTTTGCACCATACAAATAATGCCTCCATGACTTCAAAGCATGGATAATGGCATACAACTCTTTCTCATGAGTTGGATAGTTCTTCTATGCAGGGTTGAGCTTCTTGATCTCAAAGGCCACAGGCCTACCCTCTTGCATCAAAACTGCCCCAACAGTGATGTAACTTGCATCCGTTTCTACGACAAAAGGTTTTTGAGGGTCAACAATTTTTAAAGTGACAAAGTCAGCCATAGCTTGTTTCAAAACATCGAAACTTCGCTGCTAAACACACTTATTTTTCTGTAACATATCGGTCAATGGTGCAACTACGTGTGAAAAATTCTTCACACCTTTACGATAAAACACAACCAACCTTAGAAATCCTCTTAGTGTCATCAAGTCTGTAGGAACAGGCTAGGCAAGAAGAACAACAATTTTCTACGGATCCAATTTTTGTACCTTTCAATAGTACCATCGGACTTCGTACAAGGTTCCCAAGATGTTCCAGACTTCCTTGGAGGTCTGAGCTTCAGATACATGGCCGATTTGAGTGTTTGATATGTTGAGGATGATCAGCGCAAAAGCTGTGCCATCCTTCAGCTTCCATTGGGAGATTGCAGCGTCATCGGATCCTACTACTACGTGAAGGTAGAGTTCGATTAATTTGTTTGCGGAAGTAGAAGAGCAGACAATCAGAAAAGTAGTAAGAATGTCAGATAGGAAGACGTAGTAGCTTGAACATACAATAGTGACAAGAACTCTGAACGCAAAAGACAATAATTGATTTAGATTAATGTGTAGGAATACACATCAGTTTAATGCTATGACAGGCGATAGCGAAAAATACGACAATGTATTTTTACATGGAATTCCACACAGGCGAAAGATGTGACTTTGCAGATTTACACGGGATTTCACATAGGCGAAAAATGTGACACTCTATAGAAATACACAGGATCCCAAGTACAGACTATCTATATCTTCACGTTCCAATAATTATTCAATTAAGTGATCTTGTAAATGCAAAGATAGAATAATACAAAATCTTCCAGCTGCTATATAAGTAAATGAGCGATTGAAGAAGGCAAGCATGCGGAGATGCATGTGGATACTCAAGCAGAGATCAAACAACCAGAATGGGTCTTCTAGTAGCTGACTCCTCAGAGTTAGTGATTATAGAGAGAGAGATATATATTCAGAACTTAAGCAATTGATTTGAATCTGTAAGTAGGATCATGCTCTTATCAGTGCCATTGTATTGTGGTCTGCTTGTTGTTTTACAACATTATTATACAGATTCGCTACTGTTCTACATCTTTGCATTCTTGTGGAATGAAACTAACTCTCACTCCTCTTACGTAAACATCATTATAAAGAGAAATGTATGGCTGTCTCTGACACCTAGATTATTTCTACATTCTCTTCATATCAGATTATCAACATTAGAGGATTGCATGGTTGTCTCAGACACCTAATCGTTTTTGCAATATCTCTTTCACGGCAGTCTAAGACTCCTACACTGATAATCTAATTCAACACAAAAGAATAGCTCATAATCTTCGTTCTCTAAGTAATCCATGATTCTATTAACACAGTTATCATTGTGCCTTCATGATTCATAATTGTCTTTCATCTTTTTTGTATATGTAGTAGCTGACGGTCTCCATACAACCAACATACATTACCCAACAGATGTGGTATCAGAGAACTGGTTTATTGGATTACTAGAGTCTAGGATTTATAATAGAACTTAATATGTTTTTATTTCATAAGAGCTAGTTCATTCTGTTTGTGTTTAATCTCTATTCCTCGATTTTAATGGAAGGTCCAACCTCAGAGATCCATCTGATTACCAAGTTCAACGGAGTTTATTTCCACATCTAGAAATTCAACATAAGGATGATCTTAATCGAGAAGGAGCTTTGGGAATACGTAAACAATTCAATAGCCAGACCTTCAGAACCTGAATTGCTCCCAACATGGGAAGCAAAGGATGGGAAAGCACTTGTCATTCTATCCTAGAATCTGAAAGACACTCAGATTGCTCACGTATCAAACAACACCACCTCCAAAGAAGCATGGAATATCCTAACAAGTATCTACAAGAATTCATATTTATCGACCCATCTCTTTATAAGGAAGAAGATCCTCACACTCAAGATGAGCAAAGGCACCTCAGTCAACAATCACCTGAACGAATTCAAATAGTTGCTAAATCAACTTCCTGCCATAGGTTCTCCTATTTCATAAGAAGACTCAACAATGTCTCTTCTCGTCAGTCTTCCATCCTCCTAGGATAACCTAGTATTGCTTCTGAGCAATACTCATGTGCTATCTCTCCAGAAGCTGACAGCAAGCCTATTGCAAGAAAAAGTCAGGAGAAAAAGCTTATCTAGAATGAGTACCAAGTCCATGACATTGTACTCTAATAAGCAACAGTCCAAGAAGAAGAAGAACTTCAAGGACAAGAAGATGAAGGCGGAGCAGCCAGTCTCAATGCAACAACAATAGCGAAGCAGCCAGTCTCAACGCAACAACAACAATGGCAACACAATCAACAATCACCAAAGACCAAACTCTTTTGTAGGTATTGCAAAAGATCCAATCACGACATAAAGGATTGTCGCATCCTCAAGCACAATGAAGCGAGGAAGAAGATTCAACAGCACCAAGAGGGAGGCTCTGACACTGTCATAAATCCACAAGAAGAGGACAATGCAATGATGGTACAAGATCAGCCAAATAGAGATGCCTATCAATGGTATCTTGATTCAGGTGCTTCATAGCACATAACACCATGTAAGAACCTATTTTCTACTCTCACAACAACAGATTCAAAGTACATTTTCTTCGGCGACTCAATTTCACACAAGGTTGAAGGCCAAGGCTCCATTCGACTGTAGTTCCCTGATGGCATCACTAGACAGCTAAATGGTGTACTTTACATATCCAAATTAACAAAAAATTTATTATCTATTAGCAAGATCACTGATCAGGGTTATAGAGCTTTGTTTACTGCTAGTTGATGTACGATTTTTTATGGGAACTTTAATGAAATCCTCTCTGAACATAGAGAAGGAAATTTGTATATTCTGAGTCACGATTATGCACTTTCTGTGAGTAACTCTAATGCTCATGTTTGGCATCAAAGACTAGATCATTTAAACATGCGTTCAATCTTGTATGCATCATAACAAATTGATCAAGGATATGGATATCAATGTTGTTTCTACAGCTAATCAGACTGTCTGTGAAAATTTTCTACTAGGGAAATAACCTAGAACAAAATTTCCAAGAGGACAGGCCAAAAGAGTGAAGTCCATTTTGTGACTAATTCACAGTGACTTATGTGGTCCTATGAGCGTACCCTCTTTGGGTCAGACTCTATATTTAATTACATTTATTGATGACTTCTCCCGGTTCACCAGAGTCATGTTCATAAAGAACAAGTCAGAAGCATTCAATTGCTTCAAAGAATTCAAGCAATATGCTGAGAGTCAGCCTGGTCAGAGAATCAAGGCCTTGCGGTCTGATTCAGGGGGAGAGTACCTATCAAATGAAATGGCGGACTACTTATCATCATGTGGCGTGCACCATTAGTTCATAGCCAGCTACACTCCACAACAGAATGGCGTAGTTGAGTGAAAGAACCAAACACTATTGAATCCAACGACAGCTCTTCGTTTTTGGATTTCAAAGCCACACAACATATGACCAACCATATCGGCTATTTCGATAGGGGTTCCCACCAAAATTAAATTTCAAACTCATTCCCTCCAATTATTGAATGGGTTTCCACTCTTTTTTTCAAATTTGAATAGTTAGGGAGATAGAAATTGGCCAATAGGAAGTGCAAGAGATTTCAACTAGTTTAGTCAAATTTGCTACATTTGTTTATATGGCAATTGAGGCCAATTTCATATTGGATTTAGAGTTTGACTTTTCAAAGTTATATTAGTCTAAAATAATTTGAAAAAACACTTTTGGAAAGTGTGGAAAACTATAGAACACGATTTTTTGGTAGATTCAATTTGAGTAGTAGAGACATTGAATCTAGTCACAATAGTATGGTTTTTAATTATGAAGGGAAACCAAAGTTTGAAGTTAGATTTGGACCTACTATAAAAGGATGTAACTCATGGGAAGAGAAGCTTTTCTCTCTCTCTTATCTCATTCATGCTTATACATAGTTCTCTTTGGGTTATACTATCCATTGGTGCACTATACTTGTGATATCTTGCAATTTTGTGTGTAGAATGCTCATTAAATGTTGTTTTCAGATCCACACGTGTGAAATATAGCAGCTTAATGACTTTTTATGGCAAGCAACTTCATTTCATATTTTGATTGATCTTTGATCAAGATCTATTAGAGTCTGCATTGCATTCATAGTGTAAATGTTGGTTTGTCTACATTGGCAAGATTGGTGATTTGTTGTCTTTCTAGCCCAAGATCATTTTATGGATGAAATATTTCACATGGTATCAAAGCTTGTGTTTCAAGTTATGAATGAAGCAATCACATCTATCAATGATTTGGAGAAGATATCAATGTAGAGCATGCTAAATTGGCTTCTATCCAAAAATCGAGTTTCTTGCATATGTAGATTGGATCTTTTCTAGATCAAAACTTAAAATAGGTTTATATACTTGATCAATTCTGATTTCACACATCACATAATGGATTTGTCCGATTTTTTATGCATTACAAAAGCCTAAGTGGTGGCTACAAGATTGCATATCAAGTTTTAGGCAATTGCATGTAGAATTTATGATATTCAATTTTTTTGTGATTTTGTCAAAACCCTAATTTTGATTAGATCTCTAGTTTGTGAGGTTACTGAACTTCATTTGAGTGTGTTTCAATTTTTATGAAGTGGCAAGTGTCATTAGATTGAGGATAGATCATAGTTGATCAAGATTTCACTATTCTGTGTGTTGATTTGCTAGATATAAGTGCTAGAAGAGAATTGAGAGGTTTCATATTGTTGTGATTTCTTTTTGAAAATATTTGTTGTTGTTAAAAAGAGTGCTTTCTGCATTGGAACAGGTTGAAAGAGAGGATCAGCTCATTGCTACATGGCTACATCAACTGGATTCATGTTGGAAGGCAATGATAGGCTTAACTATTCATTGTGGAAAGTGAGGATGGAATTACTTCTTGAGATGAATGATGTTTTGGATATTGTTGTAGGTTTGGAGGAGAGGCCAAAAACACATATCAAGTGAGGTATGACAAGAGATCTAGGAAAGCACTACATATGATAAAGATGAATGTTACCAATGAACTTCTCAAGGAAGTTGGTAAGAGTACTTCATCAAAGGATGCTTGGGATTCATCAAAGAAGCTTCATGAATCTAAGCCTACCTCTGGAGTGTTGACACTAAGAAGACAAATCTTTTCTTGTTTGCAAAAGAGTAAAGAGAGTCCAAATACTTTTAATTTGAGAGTGAAGGCTTGGATGCTCATGCTAATATTGTACAAAGTCTTGCCATTCAAAAGACTTTGCCAAGTTTGATTGATCTCCAAGATATCTTGATCAATGAAGAATATAGGCTTCAAGAAAGAGGTGGATCTTCGTCAACATTTCAAGTTGGAGAGGAGGCTATGTTCATCAAGGGAAAATTCAAGGGCAAAGGCAAAAGTAAGTGGGCTAAAGGGCAAGATCAAGGGGAGGCTTCTTCAAATGGCAAAAAGAAAGATAGGTCAAAGCTCAACTGCTGCATCAAAGGACACTTTGCAAGTGAGTGTGAGAGAGATCAAGGAGACAAGCAAGGTAATCTTACTCTTGATGAGGATGGATGTTCAAAACTCCAATGATGATGCTTTTGTGTCTTCATGTATGCTTGCTAATGATAAAGATCTAGATCCGTGGTGGATTGATAGTGGAGCAAGTTCACACATGATTTTCACAAAGAGTACTTCACTTCTTTGTTGGCATATGGAGATGGCAAGAGGGTGATCTACATGGACAATGATGGTGAGTGTGCAATCAAAGGGATTGGCACAATTCATATTTCTCTCCCTACAAATATGAATGTTTATTTGAAGGATGTTTTGTTCATACCTTCCATTATCAAAAATTAATTAGTGTGAGTCAATTTCTAAGTAAAGGTTTTAAAGTTGAGTTTGATGGAGATGCTTGCATGATCAAAAGGAAGGATATCTTGATTGAAAAAGGTAAAAGACAAGGGAAGTTGTTCAAACTAGATGTTTGTGTTATTGCTAACCAAGTTGGATTTGTTGCAAGAGAGCAAATACCTATTCAAGAGGTTTCGTATACAAGGATGGCGCACCTCAACTTCAAGTCATTGGAGGTAATGGCTAGAAATAAGGTTGTGAATGGTTTTCCAAGTTCCTTAAGTAGCATCAATCATGGTTGTGTGCTTTGTCAAAGTCACGTAGACTACTTTATACTAGATCTACAATGCCTTTTCAGGTTGTACATTCGGATATTCATGGAATTATCACAATTAGCAATAGTGGAGCTAAGATGTAGGTAACTTTCATTGATGATTTTAGTAGATTTTGTTGATCTATCTACTAAAGAGCAAAGTTGAAGTGTATGATGTCTTTGTTAAGTTCAAGAATGCAAGGGAGAACCAATTTTCCACAAGGATAAAGTGCTTAAGGCATGACAATGGTGGAGAGTACATATCTACCAAGTTCAAGGCCTTTTGTGATGAGCATGGGATCAAGAGGGAGTATACAACACCAAGGATCCCACAACAAAATGGAGTGGCTGAGAGGAAGAATAGGACTTTATGTGAAAGTGCCAAAGCCGTGAGGTTAAGTGCTAACCTTGATAAGCCATTTTGGGATCAAGCCTTGTTGTGTGCTAATTTCTTGTGCAATAGGTGCATGAGTGCTATTTTGGATGGAAGGACACCTTTTGAGATGCTATTCAAGAGGAGGCCAAGTGTCAACTTTTTTAGAACTTTTGGGTGCACATGCTATGTCAGCATAACTCTTGATGATAGGACCAAGGAGGATTCATCTTCAAGGAAAGGTATATTTGTTGGATATAGTGAGGTGAGTAAAGCCTACAAGGTTTACATTCCTACTACTAACAAAGTGATTGTTGGTAGAGATGTCATTTTTGATGAGGTAAACATTCCAAAAGTATCTTCAAGTATTATTAATGATGATGTAGATGGATCTAACATTCTTGATGATGATGTTATGGATCCTACTTTGGATGGTGATGACAAAGGACCTTCATCAAGTCAAAAGCCAAGGAGGACATCAAGGCAAAGGTAACCACCTTAAAGGCTCACATATGATGAGAAGGGTAAGCAAGTGGAAGTGACTCATTTTGCTTTTTCATGAAGTTCTCTATGATCCTACTCTTGACAAAGATCTTCTATTCGTAGCAAAGATAGTTGACACATGCATGTCAGTAACCTTAACTCTTGTAAACTGTTCAAGGAAGATTCTAATAACCTAGTTGCTAAAGGTAACAGAGAAGGAAATTTGTATCACTCGAACATTCGAACTCGAATCAAACAAGCGAATCAAACTCAAGATATTCTGTGGCACATATCCACCCATGGATGTCATTTTGAATGAACATCTCTTGATAAGGTGTGATCTAAGATAGATATCTAGCTTTCAAAAATCCTCTAATCTCGGCCCAATCAATCCTAGTTCAACTTGGATGATAGTATAATAGATCAACTACAAGTATTCTAGCAATTCACTCCTCAAAGAAATTGATTCTAGTTCAATTTGGTTTGATATTTCACACACACTTAGGATATGAACAAATCAGCCTTAAAGATCTGATCTAATGCTTCAAAATAAATTTCTTCAATGACTCAAATCACTATTTGATCACTAGCATTCAATAGATTGAACCTAGATCTAGACAATGCACTTAAAACCTTGAATTTTGGACTAGTATGCACTTTTTTGGATCAGAAACACTAATGAAGTTTATTTGAAGGTTGTTGTATGGTTTCACACAGGTGGACAATACTTTAGCACCCCACAAATCGATCTTGACCAAAAACAAAGATGTTACTTCTCTCTTTTAACTCACCCTCTCAATTAGAACTCAAAAACAACAAATTGTCAATAATTTCTCAAGTACTATTAATCATTTAGATCACTCTTAGACTTGGCTCTGATACCATGTCAATTTTCAAATAAAAAGGACCAATAGTGATTGTACTATCAATCATTAAGAGTTATTGATTGCCTAATCCAAAGATCTATCAAGTTCTAGATGTTAGATCTTGATCTAGATGCTTTACACTATGATTTAAGCAAGAGCAATGGATCAAATGATCAAACACATGGATGGGTGGCCACACACATGTGGAGGACAGTACCAGTACAACATGTTTATAGAGAGTAAAGTAAATTAACTTACAAATGCATTTCACTCATCAAAACTCAAGACAAATGTGGAAATCACAACAAAACTAGAATTTGCCAATCTCACATCGACTTGTTATTGATTTGATTGATCTCTTTATAGATCAAGTACATCCATGAGTTGTAACTTGTCCAGCAATCCTTCACACGTGTGAAGAGTGCCTAGTCATCCGTATCCACCAATGGGAGCCATATGTGCTCATTTCCCAAAGTTGACTATTCTCTCTGGCTAGAAAACAAAAAGCTAGTCTTCCACATTTATAGGAAGATTTTCTATAAAATAGGATCTAATGGAATCTTCCTATCTTATCTTCTAGAAGCTTATCCACATGTGTGAATGGTATCTTGACATGTGTGAGTAATAACTCATTCACATGGAAGTCCAATCTATTTACACAAAGTTTGACCAATTTGACCATTTTCAAGATTCTACTCAAAGGTCAATTTCAAACTAGTGAAATCAATCTAGCTCAATAAAAATGACTTATGTACATTCTTTCACACGTGAGAATAGACTCCACATGTGTGAGATCCTATCAAGCTCAAATAACTTGAGATCTACAAGGTACAACAAGTTGGAAGTGATATTTTAATACTCCTCCTCACTTCTAACTTGGCAAGTCTAATGTACACATATCTACAACTCCAAGAGCATCTCTTAACTTAAAAAATGAATCTTTAGCCAAAGGTTTGCTTAAGATATCAACTATGCACTCAGATGAAGGCACATGATGAAGTTGAACCTCCTTGGGTTGCACCTTCTCCCTCACAAAGTGATGAGCTATCTCAATATGCTTTGTTCTAGCATGGAAGATCGGATTGGTAGCAATTTGTTGAGAAGCTTGATTGTCACAATAGATGCAAGGGACCTCCTTGGCCTTTAGCACTTGAAGCTCCACCAAAAGTCTTCTTAGCCAGAGTTCTTTGGTTGGTGAAGTCATGTACTCGGCTTCACAAGAGGAAAGAGAAATTGTATCTTGCTTTTTGGAAAGCCAAGATATCACTCCTCCACAAAGAAAAGTGACAAATGCACTTATGGATCTTCTATCCATCTTATCTCCTAGAAAATATGAATCCGAAAATGCTCTCAAGTACAAGTTAGATCCTTGATAGAGAATGCCAAAAAATCTAGTATAAGAGACATATCTAAGCACTCTCTTGGCACTTTTCCAATGACGCATGAAGGGACCTTGCATATATTGACCTACTTGCTTACACTATAACTCAAATCTGGTCTAGTGATTGTCAAATAGATTAAGGAGCCTATTAGCTTCCTAAAGAGTGTGATGTCCTCAAAGGATGCTTCCTTACAATCATTAGTAACTATACAAGCTTGCTTCATAGGGGTGTCCATCCCTTTACAATCTTTCATGCCAAACCTTTCAAGAATGGAAGTAGCATACTTTAATTGACTTATAAAAGTAAAATCATTATCTCTAGAAACTTCTATTCCAAGTATGAACTTAAGAAGTCCTAGATCTACCATCTTGAAGTCACTAGACAGAGAAACTTTAACATTTCTTATGCCTTCACCATCATTTCCTGTCAATATGATATCATCAACATAAAGTACTAGAAAAACGAAAGAAAATCTTTCGCGCTGTCAGCTAGCAGCTCAATGGGCATGGAGTCTTAAACTTCACACTCAACTGAAATAGTTAGCAATAACGAAGAGTAATTGATTAGTTGATTAATATTAACTACTCTTGTAATTCTCTATTTAGCTATCTTGTAAACTCCACACAGTGGAGATATAAACTATTTTCTGGATCAAAAGAACACACGGAGAATGTGCATGAGTAGAGTAGAAAAGAAAAAAGAATAGAAACAAAATAGCTGTGCATGAAAGTTTGCCAACGAGCAGAACACAGCGAAAGAGCAGAGCGTTAGGCCGCCAACGAGTGAGACACTGATCATCTCACTCCAAAAATTAAATTGATAATACAGTTGCTCTATCTTGTGTATTTCCTTGTCTTCTGCTATCTTGATTGCTAGAATGATATCTGTTATGTGATCTGTAGTCTCATGTCTAACATCATGCAAGCTTCCGCATAAGAAAATTCAAAAGAAACAAATTTGTTCACAATACCTAAATCCGTTCATGACAATCACCTACCATTAACACAACAATCAGAGCTTCGGGCTCAGGCGTGTCCATTGTCGATCCACTATTTGACAATGAATCAGACGAAGACGTTGCTGCTACCCATCAACAAGTCCCAGGAGTGGTTCATTAGTCAAATCCTCCAAAAGATCAAGCCAAGTGCACACACAGCCCACAAGGTATATTCCTGAGTTTGCATGTCTCTTGATACAGGAACTGACAACAGTCGAAGAGGCACTCAGCCAACCAGACTTTGATCTCTAGAGAGAAGCTATGGAAAGAGAGTGTTCCTCTCTGATCAAGAATTAGACATGGTCACTAGTCGAAGCTCCTATTGGCTGCAATATCATTGATTGCAAATGGATCTTCAATATCAAGTACAATGCCAATGGAGCAATTGATCGAAGGAAGGCAATAATGGTAGCACAAGGATTCACTCAGATCTCCAACGTCACCTACAATGAGACTTTCAATCCAGTAGTCAAGCATTCGTCGATCTGAGCCCTCCTATCATATGTTGTAGCTGCCAACCTCAAAGTGCATCAACTTGATTTACAAACAATTTATCTAAATGGAGTTATACAAGAAGACATCTACATGATCCAACTCGAAGGATATGTTCTGGAAGGTATGAAGAATCATGTCTGTAAACTCCATAAAGCACTCTACGGCTTGAAACAATCCGCTAGAGCTTGGTTTTAGAGGATCAACACATTCCTCATTGAACAAGATTTTTCACCAAGCACTGCTGATTGCAACGTCTATTCCAAGTCGATGCAACAATCCTTCATCATCATCACCTTATATGTGGATGATATGTTATTTTTCAGCAACAATACCAATTTGGTCAAGGATTCTAAGCAGATGCTATTTTTTGAGTTTGACATGACTGATCTCGGCGAAGCTCACTTCTGTCTGGGCATTCAGATCCATAGAGACAGAGCGAGATGATGATCTATATCACTCAACAAAGGTATTTTAATGTTCTTAACAGATACAATCTAATGAATTGTAAGTTAGCTCCTACGTTTGTCAAAGGACCAATGTCCCCGGACCAAGCAGGAAGAAGAGCAGATGACCTTAAGATACATAAGACGGTACGGAGATGCTTAGCATGCTCTTTGAATGTTCTGTTGTAGATCAAAATATCGTCCAGAAAAACTACTGCAAACTTCCCCCAATATGGATGAAATAAATCGTTCATCATTTGCTAGAAAGTAGCCGGAGCATTAGTTAAACCAAAGTGTAAAACAAGAAACTCGTAGTGGCCAAACCTAGCCCTAAAACCTATTTTAAATACATCTTCTGGATGTATCTTGATCTGATGGTATCCCGTACATAGATCGATTTTCGTGAAGTATTTAGCTCCATTCAACAGATCTATGAGATCATCCACCCTGGGCAACGAGTATTTATTTTTTATGTAAATTTGTTTAGACCATTGTAATCTACACATAACCATAAACCCCCATCTTTCTTACTCTTAAAAAGGACAGGTGCTCCCCATGGAGATTAACTTGATCTAATGTGCCCCATCCTGAGATATTTCTCGATTTTCCAGGCCACTTCCTCATCTTCCTTTTGACTAAACCGACATGGTTGTCTGAAGATAGGACGACTATCGGGGGCAAAAGATCTATCTTATGGTCTACCGACCGAATGGGTGGTAGTCCGTAAAATAGTTGTTTCGGAAAAAATTCACTTAACTCTTGTTTTAAATCTTGTGTCGTTCCTTATGTGAAATTTCGGTGTTAAAACATGAAAACACATTCACATCACCAACATCACAATGCATACGAGATTTTAAAACCAAACGAAAAAGTTCATACTCAGAATCATGAAGAATCTCTATTAGTTCAGCCGAGGAAATCATCGACGATAGACATATTTAAGGTTAAACTTGTGCACATTCTACTCTCTGGTCTTGGCAAATGCACGATGTGCAAAATGATTGTACATTTTGGTTCAAGCTCTAAAATTGCACCAAAGAGGTGCACATTTTGTAATAGTCATTCAACAATTAGAAAGGAATCCTTGCCTATGTACATTTGCACATACTTTTCAATAAAAAAAATATTTTGCAATTTCGGTTACTGAATCCATGATGTGTCTTAATTGCAGTTTTGTGTTTCTTTTTGTGTTTTTAAACTATGCAAATTTAAAATGATAATGATGCTCTTACGGAATGATGATTATTCTAATAGTGCATAGTCTAGTAGCTAAATTTGGATGCTAGACTTATGAGAATTTGGATGATGTTGCAACATATTGATTGTTACAATAACATCTCAAATTAGTTTCTTTCTCTCATTTCATGAACCTTTGTCTACGCAACTAATTTGAAGATCCCAATGTTATATGTCTCTTGAGATGTCATAATTGTAGGTAGTAAATGTAATTTTTATAAGCGATACACTAAATTTATATATAAGAATATAAAATTAGAATTGAAATATTAAAACGAGTGTATTTAAATGTGGTCAATGTGGAACCAAATTTCATTCCCATGTTCTATCCACAGAGAGAGAGAGAGAGAGAGAGAGAGAGAGAGAGAGAGAGAGAGAGAGAGAGAGAGAGAGAGAGAGAGAGAGAGAGAGAGAGAGAGAGAGAGAGAGAGAGAGAGAGAGAGAGAGAGAGAGAGAGAGAGAGAGAGGATCCTAAAAAAAGTCCAATTGTTTTGCCAAAGTCCAAAATTAATTGATGTTGTGTTCTATCTTCTTGAGGCTAGTGAAAGGCTAAATTCTAATAATTATTCAGCTTGGAAAGTAAGAATGGAGTCACTACTAGTGCTCTAGGATATGTATGATCTTGTCATAGGAGAGGAAGAAGAACCTCAAGGAGGGCAGATCTAGTGAGGTACAAAAGGAGAGCTAGACTAGCATTACATTGCCTAAAAATGAATGCTAGTAAGACCTTCTAAAAGAAATGGCATCTTGTACCTCGGCCAAAGAGGCATGGGACTATCTAAAAGGGATTTATGAATCCAAAAATACCTCTAGAGTGCTTATGTTAAGAAATCAAATTCTTCAAAGCATTAGAGGGAGTGATGAGAGTGCTCAAGAGTATGTCTTGAGAATAAATTCTCTCAATAAAGAACTTTCCATCATAATGATGATGAACTTGTTCAAATCATTTAGAATGGTCTTGGAGATGAGTTCTCCAATATTGTACAACGCTTTGCTATTCAAGATGCTCTACCTTCTATTGACAAGCTCCATAGTGTGCTTGTGGCCGAGGAGAGTAGAATCCCTGCAAAGGATTGGTTCCTTAAAGTTGCATGATGGTGATGAGAAGGCCAACTTCTCAAGCAAAGGAAAGGCAAAGTCCAAGAAGAAGATCCAACAAAAGGAGACCAAGAGTGATGATCAACCATTAAGCTCTAAAGGTGGCAAGAAGAACAAAGCCAACTCAAGTGCTTCTTTTGTGGAAAGAAGGGGCACTTTGCAGCCGAGTGTTACAAGAAAAAGAATGCACAAGGAGAGAGCAAACAAGGCAACCTCACCCTTGAGGAATATGAGGATGAAGTGGATTCATCCTTGATGGCATCTACATCAACAGCCAAGAGCTACTCCAATGACACATGGTGGATTGATAGTGGGGCTAGTTCCCACATGACATTCCAAAAGGATTTTTTCTCAACTCTTGTACCTTTTGTAGGTTGTAAAAAGTCTATTCTAACAGTAAGTGATCAAGAATTCAGAATAGATGGAGTGGGAACTATTCCCTTAAGTATTGGATCCTCTAAAAGAGTAGATCTTGATAATGTACTCTATGTTCCTACACTCACTAAGAATTTGTTTAAGTGTAGGACAATTGATGGATGATGGTTTAGATGTCCATTTTAAGCAAGGTGTTTGCTCCATAATGATGAATGATACTTGCATTGTAAAGGGATTCAAGCAAGGAAGGCTTTTCAAGCTAGATGCTAATGTTTTTCTTGGAAGTGTGAACATGGTGAAAGAGGAGCTTTGGCATAAGAGGTTGTGCCATCCCAACTTCAAATCAATGGAGATGCTATGCACCAAGGATCTTGCTCTCGGCCTTCCAAAGACACTCTCAAAGTGTGGAAAAAGATGTGAAGCTTGTAGCCTCTCAAAGGCACACAAGCTACCTTTTGTTAACTCTTCCACTAGATCTACAAAAGCATTAGATCTCATTCATAGTGATGTGCACTCTTTTTATCAAGAATCTAATGGAGGTGCATCTATGTATGTATCTTTTACTGATGATTACTCTAGATACACTTGGATTGAACTTTTGGATCCCAAAAGTAAAATGTTTGAAGCTTTTGTTAAGTTCAAAACTCTAGTTGAAAATCAACTTGATGCTAGAATTAAAGTATTGAGGAGTGATAATGGTGGAGAGTATATCTGCACCAACATGATAGAGTTTTGTAAATCCAATGGCATTAAAAGAGAGCTTACATGTACTAATACTCCTCAACAAAATGGTATAGCTGAGAGAATGAATAGAACACTTTGTGAGTGTGCAAAGGCTTTAAGACTAGATTCATCTCTACCTAAGTCTTTTTGGGGAGAGGCTATTATTTGTGCAAGTTATTTGTGTAATAGATTGCCATGTATCCCCATTGGAGGCATAACATCTTATGAGGCTCTATTTTGTAAGAAGCCGAATCTTAAAGATCTAAGAATTTTTGAATCTATTTGCTACGTTTTTCAAGCATTAGATACAAGAAAAAAGGATGATCCTACTTTTATAAAAGGGATCTTTGTTGGTTATGCTGAAAATAGCAAATGATATAGAGTCTATAATCCAACCACTAAAAAGATTTCAGTGAGTAGAGATGTTACCTTTGATGAAGGTAACTACTAAAAGTTGAATGAAAAAGCTTCTAATCCATCTTATGTCAAGGATCTTGTAAGATTTGAGGAGGAGCCTACATGTGATCAAGATCTTGAGGATCCATCTCAAAATCCGAGGACTCCAAGGAGGTCTACAAGAAGGAAGGCCGAGCCTTCAAGGCTCACCTATGTTGAAAAGGTGAACAAGGAAGATCTTCATTCACTTACCTCTTACACTTTTTTAACATCTATGTTTGATGAGCCAAGTTTCTTTGAAGAGGCTATGGAGTCACAAGAATGGAGGGATGCCATGCAAAAGGAGTATGAATCATACATGGAAGCTTGTGGATCTTCCTCATCAAAAAAAACCACTTGAGTGCAAATGGATATATAGATTGAAGTACAATCAAGATGGGATCATCAACAAACACAAGGCAAGGCTAGTGGCAAAGGGGTTCTTGCAAACCAAGAGAGTAGATTTTGATGAGACTTTTGCTCCTGTTTCTAGACTAGTTTCCATAAGGTTGATCATTTCTCTTGCAACTACTTTCAATTGGCCTCTATTTCAACTTGATGTGACTAATGCATTTCTCAATGGTTATTTGGAAGAGGAGATCTTCATGAGGCAACCCGAGGGCTTCATTAAAGAAGATCAAGAAGCAAAAGTGTGTTTGTTTCTAAGAAGCCTTTATGGGCTTAAGCAAGCACCTAGAGCTTGGTACTCTAGGTTGAATGCTTTCTTGAACTCTATAAAATTTGTTGTAAGTGCTTATGATCCTTCTTTGTACTTAAAATTCAATGATGGTAAAATCATTATTCTCATTTTGTATGTAGATGACATTATCCTTAGTGGAAATGATCATGATGGTATACAAGAAGTGAAAGCAGCATTGTCTAAAGAGTTTAAGATGGTGGATCTTGGTAATCTTCATTTCATATTAGGAGTAGAAGTTTCAAGAGGCAAAGATTTGAGTTTTATTTGTCAATCCAAATATGCTTCTTCTATTTTAGAAAAGTTTGAAATGAAATATTGTAAAGGAGTAGAAAATGTAAAAGTTTCTAATAGTGATGATGAAGCATCCTTTGAGGACATCACACTATATAAAAGACTTGTAGGCTCCTGATCTATCTTACTATAACTAGGCCTAATCTAAGTTATAGTGTGGGTAAACTAAGCCAATCTATGCAAAATCCATTGGTTTGTCATTGGAAAAATACAAAAAGGTGTTGAGGTACATCTTGGCAACCAAGAACTTTGGCATTTTATATGATGGATCTAATCTTGCCTTGAGGGCATATTTGGATGCTGATTTTGCAGGTGATAAAGTGATAGGAGGTCCACAAGTGCCTTTGTTACCTTTCTTTACAATGGCATAGTGTCTTGGCTTTCCAAAACGCAAGATACTATTTCTCTATCTTCAACCAAGTCGGAATACAAGGCACTAACATCAACAACAAAGGAGATCTTATGGTTGAAGAGGCTTTTGGTGGAGTTGCAAGTCATGGAGGCCGAGGAGCAGCCAATAATATATTGTGACAACCAATCAAGCCAAGCATTAGCATCCAATCCCACATTGCATGCAAGGAGCAAGCACATAGAGATTGCTCACCATTTTGTGAGGGAAAAGGTTCAAGCAAAGGAGATCAAGCTACATCATGTGTCTTTTTCAGATTGCCTTGCTGATGTACTTACTAAAGCCTTGTCAAAGGCTTCATTTATCAAGTTAAGATCAGCTTTAGGAGTTTTAGGTAGATGTACGATAGTTGTATCATGTAAAAATTGAGGAGGAATGTTAGAATTTAGCAATTTTCACATGGTTTTTTTATGTATTTTGACATGTATGTGGATCCACACGAGGACCTGTCCACATGTGTGAAATGACACTTGTAATATTCAGATCCATTCTGATTAGCTTTCATTTGAGTCAAATATGACATCTCCTAAATTATAGGAGTTAGGTCCTAGATTGTAGGAATATAGAAGGTCAACACAAACCACCAATGGATGATGTGGAAAACTTGATAGATCTTATCCAAAGTGGATATGGATAAGTACAATGAACTATCCCACACGTGTTGGATGCAGCTTAGAGAGAGATTATGGTGATTGTGTACTTGATCCATGATGGATCCATTGTGAACCTAATGATGAGAAACATTGGTTTGTGAAGCAATCTTGGTGTTTTGACTCTCTTAAGCACTTTCTTTGTGGATGAATGCTTAGTAAATAATAAGTAAACCATTTCTCTGTTATCAGGCTGATGTACAGTAGTTGTACTTCACACGGGTGAAGCCGTGGATCATCATTTCTTGATTGTTCTTGCATGGAATCACAAAGATTGTCAAGTAGAAGCTAGATTTGGAAGCTAGTCTTGATATAGATCAAGATCCCGAGCTACCCATCACTCTTTGTGATCATTTGTAGATCAAATTCAGTCCTTAAACTCTGAAATTTGACATCAATCTCTAGAAGCTTCACCCCCAAGCCAAGGAATATGAAGCATGAGAGTAGAGAGAGATTCTGACAATGAATCAACTAGAATGATGTTGTAGTACGACGAGTTTGGCCTCCTTATATAAGCTCTAGAATCCTCTATGCATGTGCTAATGCAAGGTCCTAACTCTCCTATACATAGATTCATCTAGATTAGAGTCTATATGCATGGATATTCATAGAATTGCTATTGATACTCTACACATGCATATACAGTCCCAAACCTTGTACTAACTCCAATTAGTTTGTCTGGGCCTCACACGGTTATTAATTACTTGTGGGTCACATCCAATATAATGTGGCATAACTAATAAGCTTGATTCACTGGAGTACCGGGTATCCAAGTCTAGGACTATACTGAATCATAAGTTCAAGATGTGGACATGACAATAGCAAAGCATGAAAGCATTAGCACATGAGAATGCTTGGATCTCCAAAATAGCAGAGTTTCCTCCTTCCTATCAGCGTGTCAAATGGGTTACAAGAGGTGCCTTTTTATCTTTGAGGAGGACCTTGCCCCTTGGTTTCTATTGGCTACTTCAAGAAGGTAGGATTGAAATCCTAACCCTTCAAAAGAAACACATTCTAATATATGGTGCACAAAGAAGCACACCCCACCTACCACCGTTTGACTTTTGACCACTAAACAAAACTTAGAAAACTTAGTTAACTTAAACTTTGGCCTTTTAAAATGTGATTTATGATGTTTTGGCTTACATTCCATCTTGCCATATTTGAAAAGGATCCTTAATGTTAGAGACAAATTATCTCTAATGTGGTTGCATGGAAGAGATGATGGATCTATGCTAGGTTCTTTATTGTGTCATGATACTAGAGAGGATGTATCTTTAGTATGTTATTATGAAAAAAACGATGTTTTGAGTTGTAAAAAAGTGGAAAAGACCAAAGAGGATTTACCTTTAGCATGTATTTGTGGATATATCTTTTCCATGTGGTTGTTGCAAAGGAAATAACAAGTTAATCCTAGAATAAAAATCTAAAGACAAAGTCTGTGTGTTGTAGGTTAAGATCTTCATTAAGGAGATGATAAGAAGTCAAAGCAACACAAAGGAAAAAATTCTACATGATGGTGATGATCTTTTCAACATGTTTTCAAACATTTGTAGCACAAGATGTAACCAATTCTCACACTCAAGCATACTTCTAAATGGGGTAGATGAGAGAAAATGTAGGGCATTATTTATGTTTGTGTATTTGTCCTACTTTGGTGAGGATATTGGTTGTGCTTGTTGTTAGAAAAACATGATGTAAATCACTATAGAAAATAGATCCTATCAGTTTTCACTTTGATACCACTCCACTATTGGAGAAAATTATTAGTCCATCTGAGCGTAGTTTACAGAGATGCGCTGATATCATTGTTGGGAGAATCGGTGCATCGGGCATACACCTACTATTGTTGAGATGATCGACACTGAGGTTTTGATATCTCTTAAACAATCGATCTCAGTATTAGTGAGATCTACTAGTCAGGACCTTGTAACAGTTAGATGTAAAACTTTTAAGGATGAATTCTTTTGATAGCAAGAATAATGAGGAGTCTAAGACATCCGTCTTAAAACTTTCTTGAGGCATCAAAGACAGCAGCCATGGAAAGTGTGGTCATTATTGCCATGCTGAAAATGATTAATGTGTGTTTGCAGTATGAAAGAGAAGAGTAAATGAATCAGATAACCGAGACACAAGTTGCGCGAGAAAATCCTATAATGATTCTCATGGAAGTCCCTACAATGGCACACTAATATATATATATATATATATATATATATATATATATCATAATCGCACTCCTCTTGGAAGTTGCTACAGTCGCATTATCGTCAAATGCATCAGAATATGTCAAACTCATCCATCCAATATGACGAATAGGAACTGTATTTATAGGAAACAGTAACCATCTTGTAAATTATAGATTAACTGTGTAAACTAAAAGAATAGATGGTTTGATTATTAATAGTGCCTTATTCATGTCGAAGATAGTGCAAAAATGTTGTTAGGATCAAGCGTGAGCATGACTGTAGTTGCCACCTTCTATGTTCTAAATCCTTTATATTTCTGTAGTGTCTCGAGAAGTTCATATTTTTTGGGATTTTCAATAAGGCTCAAAATGGCAAGATATGCTTGCATCTTCAATCCTTTGCATTCTTTGCCTTTTTTGCCTTTGATGCAAAACTTTGTGTAAAACTACATGCAAGTGAACTATTGCCTTTTTGTCAGACAAATGTGAGTAAATCTGTAGATGTCGCTGATTTGCTTTTTTTTTGCAGAGTCAGAAAATGAGAGAGAGAGAGAGAGAGAGAGAGAGAGAGAGAGAGAGAGAGAGAGGGAGGGAGGGAGGGAGGGAGGGAGGGAGGGAGGGAGGGAGGGAGGGAGGGAGGGAGGGAGGGAGGGAGGGAGGGAGGGAGGGAGAGAGAGAGAGAGAGAGAGAGAGAGAGAGAGAGAGAGAGAGAGAGAGAGAGAGAGAGAGAGAGAGAGAGAGAGAGAGAGAGAGAGAGAGAGAGAGAGAGAGAGAGAGAGAGAGAGAGAGAGAGATAAAAAAACTTGCAAGTATGTACATGAATCAGAGAGTGAAGGGAGATTAAATTCCAACACTCCCCTTTAAGCTCACTTTTGGACTATGATCCAGATTCAATATATTCACAAACTGAACATGTTTAGTCTTTTTAAAAGAGCCTTTGTCAAAATGTGTATTGTGGAAGCAAGCTCTGATACCACTCATGTGGAAGCAGGCATTAATATCACTCTATGGGCAGAAATAGATATTAGCACTAATACCACTTCTATTGGGAGAAAAACAAATTGTTATAACCAGCAGGATCGTGGATTACTTGGAGAATGGAGTTACGAACAATTCTTTGTGTGTGAAATCAGATTATCAATGTAGGAGTCATAGACTGACGTGAAAGAAAGATTGCAAAAAACAATTTGGCGTCTGAGACAGCCATGCAATCCTCTAATATTGATAACCTGATATTAAGAGACTGTAAAATCAATTTAGGCGTCGTAGACAGCCATACAATTCTCTGATAATGGTGTTTGCGAAAAAGGGAGTGAGAGTTATCATTCAACAAGAATGCAATGAAGTAGAACAATAGCGAATCTGTATAATGAAAGGTTGTAAAAACAACAATCAGACTGTTGGGGTATTCCCAACATATTGTAAATAAATAATATCGGCTAATAAAAATGTGTTGTGAGGGCATGACATCTTGCACGTATAAGCCCATGGCCCAATGAGCACGCAAGTTGAGTTGTAAATAGAATAATAGACTTAGGCCCCATTGTAATTGAAATAAAACTTGAGGCCCAAAGTCATTTTAAACTTAAAAGTCTATTATTTTATAGTTGGGACCAAATGGAGACTCACATAAATCATGTGAAATCCAATGTACTTTTTTGAGACATTTGGATCAAGTTGGGTCCAAGATGAATGAATAGGATTAGTGTACATATTAGCCAATAGTATTTTGGGGCAAGGGGACATTCCCCATTTGTAAAAAGACACCTCATGTACTCTATTTTCCATGCTTAATGAGAAGGAGGAAACTCTACCATTTTTGGAAGAGAAGTATCCTCATTTGGTATTCAATGCTTGCTATTGCTATTGTTGCTTTCTATTTGCTTTCAAGTTTATGCTTTCTTGGTTTCCATAGCTTATGTTTCTCCTTTAGCAAGTAAAATGAGCATTTGAGCTAACATCCACTCTCACTCTCACTCTCTTTTTCTCTTCTCCTCTCAACCTCTTATATTCTTCTCTTCTCTTTCACCCAAAATCAAGATGAAGGTTAGTTTAGTGGAGTAGAGTTAGGGGTGTGTAGCGTTAGTGGTGGTAGAGTTAGAGAAAAAGTAGAGAACTAACTAAAAGTAGCATCTATTCATAGTTAGGCACCTATCTAGTGATCTAACCCTTGTTGACAGATGGGAGGGCTATACTACGCAAGACCTAATACGCACTCTAATTTCCGTTATGTAAGGACTGAATTCAAGTCATTTGTTACCTTTCGTAGCGAAGCTCTGCTCAATTTTCGACAGAATTGTCCAAGTTCTCCGAATGTGACCAAACTTTATACAAGCCATCATCTGCATACTCTGAACCCAGATCTGCGCTCTGAACTGTTGTTCCTACCATCCAGCACTTGTTATTCACTGTTTTTTCTCTTATCTTTTCCACCGTTTTTTCTACTTTTTCGCACTTTAACTCTCACTGCTAACATGGCCTCCTCATCTTCTGACGACTCTGGCACCAAACAGGTGATTCAGCGAGAAATACCATTAGCCACCCAGATTTGGCCCTTGCCTTCCGAAGCTCTGATTAAACCATGGCTCCAAATTGAGGGCTCACTTCTTGAAGCAATGGGTTTTTACCTGATGCTTTTCAGCTCTGACATTAACATGGGCCTCGCCCTTCACACTTACGCCACTTGGGACATGCCGAAGTCGCGTTTTCACTTCTTGTACCAGGGTACCACCCATGTACAAGGTACGGGCTAATGCAAACTCGATGGTCACTGTCGACATTATGTCCGGTGATTGCCAGCCCATCTCTCATCGTCAGGTAAAAGCCCTGATCAAACCTTTCATCGCCCAGACTACACCAGAGATTCTGATCCAAACTACCAACGGTTACCTGATAGAGGCTATCACGGAACCAATCATACAGGCAGCTGCGCATCTGTTGAACAACTTTATAGTTGTTTCAACATTTTGCAAGGACAGAATTCAGTCCATGCTGCTGAGTCAGATAGTGGAGTCCTTCCTGGGATTCCCTGGCCCCACGGTTGTGCCATACGTCTAGCATGCCTTCCTCATCCATGAACTAACAATCTCCATCAAACCCAACACACGTGAGCATATCGCAGCAAGCCCCCTGTTGTGTAACTTTTCCTGTGCACTTCTCGAGACAAAAGTACGTGGGTTCCGCCATTCCAGCCTTCTATCATCCATCGTGCCACATACTAACCCCTATCCTCCATCTTTCGCTTCCACATCTGCCCAATCTACAGTTACTGACACGACGACCAGAAAGATAATGCGTGACGTTGCCCCTTTCTCCTCATCTCCATCTACCACCAGACGTCGCCCCACCACCACCACACCAATAACAGCTCCAGCATCTACCACCGCCACTTTCTCTTTTGTACAGCCCCCTCCTCCCATTTTTCTTGCCGCTCCTCTTCTTTCTATTCCACCCACAACGACTGCTCTTGTTTCCATTCTCGTCTCCTCTGTTGCTACTACTTCTACCTTTGTTCCAATTTCTACTACCCCTTCCATCACTATTGCATCCTCCATTACTCATGTTCCCACCGTTGTTCCTCTCCAGTTCATCCCCTCTGACTCATAGTTGTCTCCAGACACTCTGGCGTGGATGCAAGTCATCAGCTTTTCACTACCACGCCCACTTTCGCCCCATCTTCGCCTTCCGTACTCCACACCGCCCTCCAACACCCATGTTTCCACTTTTGTTTCTCCCACACACCCCATTTCTCCATCAAAGGCTGCTGAGAGCAACCAACCGTTGCTTGATGATGTATTTGTGCAAACAATTTTCATTCCATCACCAAATCGGACAAATCCCACTGCCCTAGATGACAGACGGTCACTAGAGAACCTCATCGAAGACAACAACGACAACACTGTACCGGTCGTCGAGGCCACTACCACACAGGCCCCTGTCAGTGCCAACATACCGGCTACTCCAACGGGCATCGGGAGATCGCCAAGCTGCAATAGAAGGAGGATGGCCTAAACTGGTATATCCAGAGCCTCTCCAAAGCGCTGATAGATGCCTCCACAAAGGTGTGGGAGCTTCAGTTTGAAGCGTCCCAACGACTTGCTCCCCTCCAGGCACAACTCCAGATCTATGAAGTAGAAAATACGCACCTGGGGGTGGAGGTGCAAGTCCTACAAAGCAAAAAACTCGTCTGATTAGCTCAACCCGCACCTGACTCAAGGCCACTCTCTCAACCAGAGATGAATCTCTTCAGGCGTCAGGTGCAGGTGTATAGCCAAATTCTGAATAGCTACCAGACGGAGTTCGACAAATACCGGACAAGCGCAACTCACGAGCTCCCCCAGGCCAAATAAGCCCTCAAGGCTTGCCAGCAATTCATGGAGAAGAAGACTCAACCAACCCCAATGGTGATTCCAACACCACCTCTTTTTGATGCTGCACAGGCAAGTACGAGCCAGGACCAAGGCCAATAGGCAACATGGCAATAAGTTAGGATCAGGGGTCAGGCGGACAAGACCAAGGACCTCTTGATACAAGTGCTGAGACGCAGGACCAAGGCCAAGACACAGGTCCCAGCCATAGCCACAAGGAAGGACAAGCCTCCTCATCAAGAGGCTCGCGCACCATATCTGCTAGTTGGGCCTTCTGACACTCGGGACCTAGAGCATCTAATGGGAATCGAAACAAAGTGGGACAATTTTTGCCCCCCCCCATATTCTTTGATCCAAATAAGGCGTTAGCCTTCGAGAAAGTGGAAGATCAGCTTCTAGTCGCTCGAGTCTACTACCGAGCCGCATGTGAAGAATAAAAAGCCATCCAACTTGTCTATAGGAGTTGATGAGGAAAATCATCTTGCTTGTGCATTCACAAGTTATAAATATCATTCTCTAGCATGTACAAACTCGAACTACATGACATGCACAATGTCTAGATGGTCATATTTCACTTTGTTCCATTGTATATATCAAAGGTATGTGAATTGAGCACATAACCTTGTAGATTAGGGCAAGTTTGGGTTAGTTAGATCTAGATTTGATGACATGCATAAAACTAGATGACATGTTAAGTCACTTAGAATGCATGCATGCAACATGCAAGTCAGTATACATGTTCTACACATGTCCAAGTCATCTAGGGAAGTCACATGCAAGTCATGCAAATATACTAGTGGACACATGCATGTAGTTTTGTACATTTCTAGTTGAGAAATTGACATTTGGCAAAGTAGGTAGAAGTTAGGTGCAATTTCAGCATGCAAGCTGTTAGGTGTCAATCTGGTAATAGTTTACACTTGATTAGGTGTAGGACATGCATTGAATGCAAGGAGTACCATACATTTTGGCTCTACTATATATGTACATATGGTTCTCATTCATGTCTAATGATGAATCAAGCTTTGGTAATGTCATAATGTCAAAATTGGATCTCATGCTATTTTGTTTGTTTTGATATTCTCTCTCTAACTCGAGTAAAAGGCATTCTTCATACATTATTCTCTCTATTTGTGAGAAATTAGTGTTGCTTTGATCTGTAGGATTCCAGATTGTGCTCTAGCCTCAGATCTGTTGGTAGATTGTAGGATTGCTCTACAGGTGATCTGTGTGCCACCATAAGACATGGTATCGATCATTCACACATTTGGTGTGGTTTTTCACACGTGTGAAGTTGCTGAATTTTCACATGGTATCAGAGCCATACCATGCTTTGAATGCTACTAACATCAGATGTATGAAGATTCTTCTGTCAATTCAAGCTGGGAAGCTGTTAAGCAGTGTTTTGCTATCTTTTCTTGAACAGTTTTTTTTTTGAATGAGGTTAGAACTGATATTTTTAGTCTAGAATAGAGGATGTATGGAATTCTGACTTTTCACACGTGTGAAAATCAGAATACATCATTTGACTCTATCTCCTTTATGCTAAGTCCAAAGAAACTGACATTATAGCTTTTTGAAAAGCTAGAAGAGCCGTCTTTATAGCGCAATTGGTTTCAATTCGATCTAATGATGCTAGTAGGAGTTATAAGCTCTTAAAGAAGGGTAGGGAGAGACCCAAAACTCGAGTGAACACTTTTTGGATTGATTATATTGCATGCATGATTCATCATTCACAGTTTTGGTACTCAATCAAAGGTAGAATTGGATAAGACAAGTTTCTATTGTCATAGTCACATCATTTCACACAAATGGTTGTTTTTTGAGTTGAATGTGTGTTTCTAGAGGGTTTTTCATTCATTTGAAACTCGTGGGAAAATTTGACATCAGAACTATAAGTGCTTCACCAGTAAATAGAGGCTAGATCCAAATTCAAGTTGATTGGTTTTCTGTTGTGAGCAAGATTTTGCATAGCTATTCCATGATTTCAATAGGATGGATCAACTTTGTATATTAGATTCTAGATTGAAAGAGAAGCAACACATTCAATTCCATTTTTGTTGTCCAAATTACAAAGAGTCTTCACATTCATGGCATCAGTAGAAGATTTTCTCTTTGAAGCTAGTGAGAGACTAGATACCTTCAACTATTCAGTTTGGAAGGATAGGATAGAATCCTTGTTGGTTCTTTATGGTGTAATGGACATTGTATTAGGAATTGAAGTTGAACCTAAAGCTTTTGATGAGGCTCAGAGATTCAAGAAGAGAGCAAGGATTGCTCTTCATATCATCAAATTGAACATCTCTGATGAGATGTTGAGAAAAATAAGTTCATGTACCTCAGCCAAGCAGACTTGGGAAATCTTTAAGAACATTTTTGAAGCAAAGATCACATCAAGACTTTTTACTCTTAGAATTCAGATCTTTTCTAGTCTCCAAAGAGTTGATGAAAGTGCTTCAAGTTTTGTAATGAGAGTTAAAGATCTTCACAGAGAGATAGCATGCATAGGAGATACATTAGAGAATAGTGAAGTTGTTCAAGTAGTCCTTAATGGACTTAGGAAAGATTATGCAAATTTTGTGCAATCTTATGCTATCAGGGAGGAGCTACTATCTTTGGAGGCTATGCATAATGTTCTTATTGCTGAAGAATGCAGACAAAAGAACAAGCTACTGAAGATCAACACACTTTCAAGGAAGGATGGTGGTGGCAAAGCGCACTTTGCCAAGATCAAGTCAAGAGGGAGGAGCAAGAACAATTTTTCTCAAGCCTTCACCAGGGACAAAGCAAAGAACAAAGACTATGGAGGAGTAGAAGATGATTCAACTCATTCTTCTATCTTCAAGAAGAAGACTCAAGAAGATCAAGTTACCATAGAAGATTCACATGCAAGTTGTGGAGAGGCATCTCTCATGATGTCTAGTTTCTCCTCTTTATCCTTTAATGATGTATCTTCGTATATTGATAGTGGAGCAGCAACTCACATGAGTTGATTAAAGAGTTCTTTCATTTCTATTTAACCTTATCAAGAACTTCACGAATCAATATACACAACTGTTGGTGATGCATGTGCAATTGAAGGAGTTGGAAGTTGTTCCTTGAAAATTGCATCTTCTATGAATTTTACACTTTCCAATGTACTTTATGTTCCTAATCTCACAAAGAGTGTGATTAGTGTAGGAAAGTTGTTAGATGATGATTTTGAAGTGGATTTCAATGTCAATAGTTGTTTCATAAAAAAAGAAGATAAGATCCTTGCATGTGGATCTAGATATGAAGGCATTTTCAAGCTAGATGTGCATGAAAATGCAAGTGCATGTGATGTTGCATTGATGACTTATGTTTCCAAGGAGGAGTTATGGCATAGGAAGTTGCATGTTTTCAATTTTAGATCTATGCCTATTATAGTCAAGGAGATCAAGCCAAGAGTGGGTTATTCTCTAGCAAAATCACATATAAATCCATATTTGATATTTTCTACCAAGACAAAACATTCTATGGAGTTGGAACATTTGGATGTTCATCTTTCTTTATCGATAAGCAAGGAAGGTGTTTCTTGCTTTGCATGTACTATTGATGGTTCCACAAATTACATTTGGCTAAGTCTTGTCTCTTCAAGTTTTATGGTGCATGTGTATGTTCCATCATGCAAAACTTTATGGAGTTATGGAGCTAATGGAAGGAGTGCACTATATGGAGTCTTGTTCAGTTATAAGCCTAAGGTTGTGTACCTTAGTGTTCTTGAAGATTATTGCTTTGCATGTGGTTTCTTGGAAGGAGAGAAGGATGGAGATCCTAGTCTATGGATCATGGTTGGATGCTATCCACCAAGGAAGGCTACATAGCCTTTACACTCTAAATCTTGAAGGTGTTTGAGTCCTTGTGGATCTTATTTCATGAAGAGCAAGTATGAGTTTAGTACTCATAGTTTGAAATAAGGAGTTTTTTCATGTTTTGAGGCATATTGTGAACTTCTTTTGAGAGTAAGTGAAACATCCAATGAGGACACTTACATCCTTAAGAAAGTATTTAGTCTCAATTTGATCAAGTTTGAGTATGGTTTCAAGATTAGATCCATTTTGGATAGAGTTCATAGTGTTTGGACTATTAAAGCTAGTGTGCTTAATCTTGAATATTGCTCAAGGTATAAACTTGATCTATATGATCTTTGTGGTCATTAGGAGGCTTGGAGGCCTAGGATTTTTCAGATTTTGGTGCAGCCAACTTCATGCATGTGAATTTTGCAAACTCAGGATCAACATCAAGCATGGAGGTGGCACATTGGCATAGTAGCAAATTGGTGGAATATTTTTCAAAGGCATTTGGAGAAGAATTCTGTCAAAGAAATCTTATCATGGCTATGGTAAGGGTGCTGCTATGATGGATTCTTTGATTATCTTCAATTAAAATTCAAAGCAAAGAATCCACACACAAAGAGTTTTTTCATCAATAATTCGACCAACCTTGGAGGATTTCAAGTTCAAGTGATCAAGCCAAGTTGATAACTTTTTAGGAGTGTGAAGAATAAAAAGCCATCCAACTTGTCTATAGGGGTTTATGAGGAAAATCATCTTGCTTGTGCATTTACAAGTTGTAAATATCATTCTCTAGCATGTACAAACTCGAGCTACATAACATGCACAATGTCTAGATGGTCATATTTCACTTTGTTCCATTGTATATATCAAAGGTATGTGAATTAAGCACAGAACCTTGTAGATTAGGGCGAGTTTGAGTTAGGTAGATCTAGATTTGATGACATGCATAAAACTACATGACATGCAAAGTTAGTTAGAGTGCATGCATGCAATATGCAAGTCAGTATACATGTTCTACACATGTCCAAGTCATCTAGGAAATTCACATGCAAGCATGCAAATATACTAATCCTATCTTTCATGCTAGGAGCAAGCATATTGAGATACAATATCATTTTGTGAGGGAGCGAGTCATTGCAAAGGAGGTGGAGCTTCAACATGTGTCTTCAAGGGAATGTGTAGCTGATATCTTCACCAAAGCATTGAGAAAAGACTTGTTCATGAAGCATAGGACTTCACTTGGAGTATTATCAAAGTCTATGCTAAAACTAGTTGAAGAGGGAGTGTGAAAGATTCAACTAGTTTCATCACATTTTGCAATATTTCCATATTTGGCATATTGAGGCCAATACTTGTTTTAGACTTAGAGGTTGACTTTTCAAAGTTCATTAGTCTAAATTTCATTAAAATAAACACTTTTTGAAAGTGTGGGAAAGATAGAATGCGAGTTTGAGTAGATTCAATTTGAATAAGTTGGGTACATTGAATCTAGACCCAAAATTGGTAGGGTTAGCATTTTGGTGAGAAAGCCAAGTGGCCAAATAGGGTTTGGACCTGTTATAAAAGGATGTAACTCGTGGAGAGAGTCATCTTCTCTCTTCTCTCATTTCATGCTTATACATGGTTCTCTTGGGTTCTACTATCCATTGGTGCACTATCTTGGTGATTGCTTGCAATTCTATGTGTAGAATTATCTATATTTGCTATTTTTGCATCCACACGTGTGAAATACAGTAGCTTGTTGGTTTTGTACGGACAACAACAATACATAATCATTTCGTTCAAGTTTGATCAAGTTCTATTAGTGTTTGCATCTCAAATTGTGTGTAGATGCTGATTTTTCTACATTGGTGAAATTGGTAGTGTATTTCTCTTTCTAACCAAAGATCATTCAAGTAGATTGGATCTTAAGGATCTGAAATCTTTCACACAAATGGAAACCGGGGTAGTACACCCACTTGCCATCATGGTATCCACTTGAAAGAGAATTTCAATTGATCCAAGCTGAAATTTCGACAAAAAGTAGTACTTCTCCAAGTTCTCCAATCTTCGTAAGCCTTGCTCTGATACCAATGTATGTGTCGTCATCTCAAGATCATGTTTACAAGACAAAACAATAGAGAACACATTGTTGGATAAACCACCCAACCAAGTAAAGCAACCAATCAATCTCTAGAAATTTCACCCCCAAGCCAAGGAATAGGAAGCATGAGAGTATCGAGAGATCCTGGCAATGAATCATCCAAATGACGGTGCATTAGGGTGAGTTTGGCCTCCTTATATAAGCTCTAGAACCCCCTATGCATATAGTAATGCAAGGTCCTAACTCCCCTATACATAGATTCATCTAGAATAGAGTCTTTATGCATGGATCCTCTATTCATAGAATTGATATTGATACTCTACACATGCATATGTGGTCCCAAACCTTGTACTACCTCCAATTAGTGTGTTTGGGCCTCACAAGGTTATTAATTACTTGAGGTTCACATATAGTATGATGTGGCATAAATAATAAGCTTGATTCACTGGAGTATCGAGTGTTACAGCTTTTACTCCCTGTCCCGGTTGTTTACTATTTTTACTTATAGATGTACTTCTTGTAAATACATAAATGGCTAAGTCACCAACCTGTGGTGACCTTTGTAATAGAAATGTAAATAAAGTTGTTAATGATGTTTCTGAGCCTCAGAGTCGCATGTTGCTTGGGTATAGGGTACTGGGTCATTAATTCGGAGTGGCTGGACTGACCTCCTAAAAAGTATGAGTTGACTAGTCAACATGACACATGTCACATGCTCACTGGGACACTTGGTCCAGTGAATGAGTGACACATGTTAGGGTTGACCGGTCAAACATGACACATGTCACATGCCCACTGGGACATTTGGTCCAATGGATGAGTGACACATGTCATCCTACTCACTTGCCTATGTGTCAGGGTATTGCCAAGTGGCAAGTGTCAATTGTGCATGGAGTTGGCCACGTGTCGAGATTTAGAAAGGGTCAGGGTTATGGGGTGCTTGAGGATTTTAGATAAGTGAGCCTAGAGAGAGGCATTCCTCATCATAATCTATGCAACAAAGGCTGGGAAGAGACAAGGCAGCCAGCTCCATCTTGTGTTAGAAGTAATTTGATGCTTGTATGTGCAGGAAATTAGCAAGGTTTGAAGAGAAGATCAGAGAGGGAGTTTGACAACAGGTATTAGAACGAGGGTTTGCAAGTTTTGAAAGCTTGGGACAGCAAAAAACAAAAACGTATTTGAGAGAGAAAGAAGAGTTTTTTGCTCATAACTTTTGATTGAGAGCTCAGATGGCTATGGGATCTGTTGCAAACTATTCCTACTGCCAAGGCACAATAGGTTAGTCACAGAAACCAAACCCAGTGGCGAGATCCAAGCGATTTTGAGAATTTTCTTGTAGCTGGTGGGCGTTGGCAGGCTGAAGAGTTTTTTCTTCATAACTTTCCATTCGGTTCTTGGATCATTCTCAAATTTTGAGAGTCTTCTAGGTAGACATCAAGGGCTGTTGTATGCAATTTACAGCAATAAAAATGGAGTCCTATGGTGTTTTTTCAAAATTTGGTTTCGAAAAATGCGAAAAACCCGACACTATGTTTTAATACTAAGTTTTTTGACAGACGACACTATAGTTTTATACGGGTTTCTACACAAGCAAAAAACCTGACACTATAGTTTTACACGCAGTTTTCAATAGGCAAAAAAGGGCAAAAAACCTGACACTGTGTTTTTACACGGGTTTTCTGACAGACGAAAATTGTGACACTTGCCCTACAAAAAGCCGAAGGTGTCCTACATGTAAAGACAGTGTCCTACAAATCCCGAAGGTGTCTTCCAAACGTCAAAGGTGCCTTATTTTGGATGCTTCACTTTTTCTCATAAGAAGTTTACAACTTGCCTTTAAGATTGAAAACTTACAATTTTCATCTTTATGAATGAACACATTATTCATGATCTTATTGAAACCAAAAGATCCTACATTATGAAGGTATTTCCATTTCCTTGACTTCATAACTAATGTAAGCTTACAAGGAAAACATATTTTGCGATCTTTTAAGGCATCACACTCAACTAGCATTGCCTTAAGCCACTTTTGAGATACAAAAATCCCTTCAAAGCAAAATAGATCTTCATAAGTTGACATGAGAGCATAAATGAAACTATTTTCATTTTGTGATTGATGCTCCTTATTCTTGATTGATTTCTCTTGGATCATAACAATAAGTTTGAACTTATCTAAAGTTCCAAGCAAAATACTTTCCAAGGACATAAAATAAATCCAGGTTACTTTCATGAAAGTGACATCTATCTTTGCATCTTGAACCAAACAATGTACTTCCAAATGAAAATTTTCAAAAGATTTGACATGTGTTGTGATGGACTCTTGAAGACAAATCTTGCAAGTCCTTGTGAGACTCCAAGCCTCATTCACCCTTCCACAAAGGAAACGCCTTTCCTTGGACTTGTCCTTCTTGTATTTGCATTTTGAACTTGAAGCTCCATCCTTCACCTCGGCCCCCTTGCTTTGGTTCTCCTTGGATGGATTGGTATTCTTTTTGTAGCATCTTGAGAAAATATATCCTCCCTTGCCACAAAGGTTGCACTTAGGATCCTTTCTTTCCTTCAATAGAATGCCACCTATTGGTGCCATGTGAATAAAAACCTGTGATATGATTCTACAAATGTAATTTGTGACTTTCAAGAGACTAGATTTGAACATCTTCAACAATCTAGAAGGATCTACAAAAGGTCTAGCTCACAAACCTAAGAATCAATCTTCACAATAATGACTAGTCACTTGGAAACTTTGCTTTGATCATTAAGACAAAAGCACACAATCTTTGAATCAAATCACTAAAGAAATCAGATCCAATCTCCTATTGGACTCATCAAATACCAATGACTCTTTCTTTTGAAAGTTGAAATGGATATGAAAAAGATTTGACACCTAGATTTTCCTTTTCACTTGACTAGTTCTCTCAACACTTGAGATTCTTGAACAAAAGATGGATTTGTTTCAAACACATGAAAATCAAACTTAATCACTTCTTTTGGACTCACTCTTGACCCAAATAATCTCACTCTTGAGATTTAGAATGAATTTGATTTGATGAAAACAAACTATACCACCAATTTTTCACAAAGCTTAAAAATTAGACAACTAGAGATTCACAAAGATCTCAACCATACATGAATACTCAAATATGGACTCCTCCTCATTATAGACATCAAATGGGATCACAAATTGACCCTCACACTCTCACAAAGAAAGTTGAATAGAACTAATTTGAGTTTCATACATACTATGTCAATTTTTGCTCAACAAATTGAATTCAATCACTCCTATTGGATTCCACCAATTACTCTACCTTTTAAGACTTGGAATGAAATTCAAAATCAAAAGTTGTGATTTTTCTCACTAAGATATTGTGCTTCAAAGAGCTAATGCCACTTAGAAAGATTTGATCACCTAGGAGAACACAAATTCTCCACCAATAACAACACAAAATGAGCTTCTAGATCTTGCCTTCTACAAAGGAAGGAACTCTTAGAAAATTGGATCTCTCTCTACACATTTGCCATAGACACCTTAATGACTCTTTTCAAACCTTACAATCACTCAAACAAATTGAGTAGGGTTGAACAATGTGACTTGGATCTCAATCTCTTTTCTAGAACTCAATTTAAGCCAATCTATATCGAATTCTACAAAAGATTTGCATAGATGCTCTATATGCACTAGAAACTCTCAAAGGTTTCACTTGGAGGACAAATACAAGGATGTTTTCTAGCAAATTGATGCTTCTAAACTTGACCCTATCACTCTTGAACACCTGGATTTCAATCTCTCACATTGCATATCACTCCTTAATCTATGATTTTTAGCAAAATCTCTCTCAATTTCAACATGCACTCAAAAAATCAGAGATAATCAATTAATGCACCTAATTCAAGCTTCAAATTTAATTCCTTGGCTGATCTGATCCAAGAACTAATCAAGGGATTAGATTCACTATAGAAAATGTTTGATTTTGCATCAAAAATCACTCAAATTGGGTATGTGAGTCAAATTCTACAAATTTTTTAAATTTCTCAGTCAAAACCGGAGATGTACGGCCTCACACGTGTGAAAAGGGTTCCTACAGCCCACAACAAGATTTGGACCAAAAATTTTGAGGATAGCTATCAAATCCAACTCGCTACACAAAATTTGACTAGTTTCCAAAAAACTGCTAATTTTGGCTTTGATTTGGATTAACCCTATCAATTTCAACAAAACCTCTTGTACTAGGCTCTGATACCATGTGCAAAAAGTACAAAAAGGACCAAGAGTGGATCCTAATCTGATCCTCAAGAGGGATTGGATGTTAGATTTACTTGATCTACCAATCTACATAAGATTAAGATCATTCTAGATCAATTCTAGACATAAAATCCAAACAAGAACAATCATTTTTTGAAGGTAAATGTACTTGCTGGTTTCACACGTGTGAAACCCTGTCAAGGTACAGACTCCAACCTGAAAATCAAGTACACATTGATAGAACCTCAAAACAAATGTAGACAAATGGAGAGAATCACTCGAAATTGCCTCCAAAACCAAGATTGGTGTCTCACATTGATTATGGCCAAATGTGGCTCTATATATACAATAAGTGGGAGCTCGTGGTACTAATCATCCCTTTGATCCCACGTGTGAAGATGCTTTGTCATATGATGATTCATCATGCAAAACTGACACTTGGACAAAACCTTCTATTTTGAGCACTTTTGGTCCATTTTCCTTCTATATGGAGATCTACTTGAAAATCTTCTAGAAGTCAAAATTCGTCTACTTCAGCTTATTCCACACATGTGAGCTGTCCTCTACACATGAGATGTGACATCTAACCAAAGGATGTGGCTCATGCAAGCAATAGATTGATGCCATGTGTCATATGTCTAGAAAACTAGTTTTTGGCCTTTTTAGCCACTAGAACTTGAATTAAATCATATGTACAACCTATATGATTATGGTACATGACAAGTACACTATTTTTACATGTGGGAACAGGCTCCACACATGTGTGTTTATCTATATACAATATTTTTGGCCTCTACCAAGCTTATTTTTGCATTTTTCACATGGGAAAGTTGGTAGTTGAGTTTGAGAGAGATTCAAATTTGAACTTTGGGTACATTGAATCTAGACCCAAAAATAGTAGGGTTTTCATTTTGGAGGGAAAGCCAAGTGGCCAAATAGGGTTTGGACACTCTGTAAAAGGATGTAACTCGTGGAGAGACATATCTTCTATCTTCTCTCTCTCATTTAATCATTATACATGGTTCTCTTTTAGTTCTACTACTCATTGGTGCACTCTCATGATGTTATCTTGCAATTCTATGTGTAGAATGATCATTCATTGCTATTTTCGGTTCCACACGTGTGAAATATAGTAGGGTACTGTAATTGTACGAACAACAAACATATTTTATGTTTTGGTTTATGTTTGATCAGTATCTCTTAGAGTGTGCATCTCATTTTGTATGTAGATGCTGATTTTTCTACATTGGCAGGATTGTTGGTTTGCTCCTTATTGTAACCAAAGATCAGGGACATGGATTGGATCTTGAATGATCTAAAATCGTTCACACGCAGGAAATCTCGGCATACATCGTACATTAGATCTTATACAAATAGATTTTTATTGGCCAAAACTCAAGCCCTTTGTAGAATCTTATGTGGTCAAGTGTGACCAATGCCAGTTGAATAAAGCTGAACGCCATAAGGCTGGCGGATTGTTGCATCCATTGGATATCTCGGATAAGAGATGGGATAGTGTTTCCATAGATTTTGAGGTTGGGTTACTGTGGACGAATAAACAACATGACACAATTTGGGTTGTGGTCGACTGTCTTACCAAATTGGCTACGTTGATTTCGATAAAGGCCACCGCAAAGGCTTTTGATTTAGCTCAGATATTTGTAGAGCGTCTGTTTAGAATTTACAAATTACCAAGTGATATTGTGAGTGATCGCGATTCGAAGTTCACCGGTCACTTTTGGTCGGCCGTGCTTGCTAAACTGGAGACGACTCTGAGCTTGGGTTCTTATGATCATCCTAAGATGGATGGACAGACGGAAAGAACAAATCAGATGATGGAACAAATGCTTCAGGCATATGTTTTCCGATGACAATCTGATTGGGAAAAGTATCTTCCATTGATCGAGTTTGCCTATAACCGTAGTAAGCATTCGGCTATCGGTTATAGCCTGTTTATGCTTATGTACGGATTTGAACCTAGATCACCCATTTCGGTAGAGACTTGGATGATCAAGTTTCAGAAGGTAGCAGATTTCCTACATGATATGCAAGAAATACTACGGATTGCACGTGAAAATGTCCAGTGTGCCTAGGATAGGGACCAACATTATGCAAATCTGAAAAGATCACCGAGAGACTAGATTGGGTATATTTGAGAATCCCGAAAGATTCGAGTGTAATGTGTACCGACTGTTAAAAATTCACAATTTTAGCTTGACTAGTTTTGGTCATATGACTTGTAAATAGTTAGATGGTCATGATGTGGCTTGTCACACGTGCCAAATAGCATAGGATTCCATTCATAAGGATGTTCTCAAGTAGACCTAAGTGTTAGAACCTTTGGAATGAGTCCAAATTATGCTTAGATACAAGGGAGAAAAAATAGGAGCTATTTTTGGTAATTTTTGCATTGTTGAGGGATCTCCAAGATTCCAACCCTAACTTGGTAGGGATGAAAGATCCACCAAAATTAGCATTAGGGATAGGTTTAGGGCTACTCATACCTGCCCAAAACCGTGATGGATCATGTATATATAGGTGATGATATCCTACCAAAATCAATCAAGCAATTTCATGTTTTTTCTCTCATAATGGTGCAATTGCTCTCTATGTTCATAATTGTTTGAGTACTTGTGATTACTAATGATTATAGGATTGAATGTAGGTTTGGTGTACAGTACTCAGACTGTGGGAGGCCGTACTTTCACACGTGTGAAGCCTTCTTCAAGGATTTGGGCCATTTAGTGAGGTTCAAGCATAGATTTTTGATGGATTTTGATGGTTCAACTTGTGCTAATCTTATGAAATCATAATCTATTGTTTCCCTCATCATTTCAAGTGTTTTAGGATCCTTATTTGCTGTAATTTTTACACTGACAAGCATTATAAATTACCCTCTAGATATAGAGGACCATGTAGGATCTTGAAAACGATTGGCTCCTTAGCTTACCAATTGGAACTCCCGGAAAGATCTCAAGTGCATCCGATATTTCACATATGCCGACTCAAGAAGAGTCTACGTGAAGGAGAGCATCTTGGATCTGGAGATCAATTGGACATGTTGGATGAATCATCTAGTGTATCACAACTTGAACCCAAAAAGATCTTGGATACAAGAACACAAATATTGAAAAATTGTATAGTAACCGAGCATATGGTTCGATGGAAGGGATGTACAGACGATGATGACTCATGGGAACAGGAGGGAAGCTTAAGGAGGAACTTTTCCAGTTTTAAGTTTTGAGGATAGAACTTGAATAAGGGGGGAAGAATTTCATGCCCAGGACTAGTTTTGGGTAGCGTGTCCACGCTAGGAATCAGTAGACCACAATAAGCCATAAGTTAATTGTGACTACAAGGGAATTGGGGCCCTTATGAGTACATGGTCATAATTAATGGTTGTATGCCTAAACACATGGTGGTGGAGTTGGTATGGGTCTATCAGTGAGTCCTTAGGGAACTGGACGACGTGCCAGATAGGCTACAGAGGTGTCCAGTGAGGTGTCACATTACACTACTACTGGTGGATGGGCCTGGAGGGTATAAGTTTACCTATTGGGCTCTCACTAGTGTATGCTTGATTATGTGATTGGTAGCTACATGCTGCTAGTGTGATTCCTCTTTCCATGACTGTGATTGATCCATAGCTTGGGGGCTAGATCCATACGATCTAGGTTTGGTTGGGCTGGTTTATCCACCACCCGTTCCCTTGTGTTGTTGCTTTGATTGGTATGCTTAGATCAGTATCCTGTGTATAGGACTTTACAACAACATTGGTCCAACCACTACCCACACGACAATCCAGGCCAAAGATCAAGATGCAAGCGAAGCGACATGCTTCAGATGATACGAAGTCTGAAGGAGAGAAGCTTGTACACAAGCCCAGATCAAGAAAAGTATTCACACAGTCTCCACAGGTAACACCTAGGTCGGAACATTCCCAAGAAATGAGCTCCTCGACAGATACGGCATCACAACAACAATCATCACCGACTCATGCTGTAGATGCTGCAGTTTCCACAAAATTTGATGACACATCTATTGATTCTCGAGATATTTAATTGGATTAAGTTGCAACTCCATCACAGCTAGATACTACGCCTACACCTCCACGTTCACCACAACCACAAGTGGTGCAAATAGACCAGTTGGCAACCATTGCAAACCAACAAGCCGAATGCACAACGTCAACAGAAGCCACGGTGCAGCTACTACCAAAATCCCCAACAACAACATTTTTTTTGGGGGGAGAGCGAGATGGGAGCGACAAACCCAAAGAGCTGACAACAACTGAAGAACCACAAGAGCAACCAAAGCAGGTCCACATTATTACGGACACATTAGCCTATTTTGATGCTGAAGACCTGTTAGTAGAGGATGTCGACATCGACGAAAGGAAGGTAGACCAGCTTGGGAGAAGTCAATTCTCACCAGACACCATTGCCACCCCCACCCAAATTGCCACTCCATCCATCACCCTCGCATCCACTACCACCATTTCCATTCCTCCATTATTGTCATTACCACCCCCACCCTCTCAAGCACCTTCCTTTGGATTAACGCTACCCCACCACACCTCCGACAAATATCCCATCCTTGCCAATCTCGAGGAACTCTCAGAGGCTGCTAAGAGATCTTTGCAGAGCCTATCTGAGACCAGTTGTCGCTTGCATTGGTTGGTGAGCCAGCACAAAGAGTTGGAAAATAAATTCAAGCTACAAGAGCAAATCATAGAAGAGCAGAAAAGGCAAATCCGGAGGAAAGAGAACGAGGCTAAGGAGGAGTATCGATTAAAAGAGTTGCGAGCCACGATGGGTAAGCAAGCTCAAGAGCTAAATGAAGTCCTAGATTAACTTAAGCAACAGATGAGTTGGATCGACCAAGTTCGTGATGAGACATCTAGAGCAATGATGGTTGATATCCCTCTAGTGAAGCCGGAAGACATTCAAGTACAGCCCTCTCAAGCCCCCAAGAAAAAGTCATTCAAGAGTCCCAGAAGTAGTTGGCAAAAATGACAAAGGACCTGCAAAAGTTCTTGGATAAAGTGAACCAACTATGGACCACTTCGTGCAAGGCCCAAGCAGAAAATTCTGAACAAAGGCCAAGGGATAAAGATGGAGATGACGATGTTGCAGGACAAGACGGATCAACATACCAGCTGGATGGTTGTATGAGATCGGATGGAAAAGGGACCAAAGCTGTGTCTGGGAGTCTCTCAACCTCCCTACCTGGCTACAAAATTGCCAACTTTTCAGTGTTGGAATTTTCTCAAACCTTTTTACCCACATGCCCTGTTCCCCAACCCTCACTCTCTCATCCCCACCTGAGTCGACCCTTGAGACCATACCAAGGAGCTCTTGAGACATACAAAGCCCAACGGGATGAGTTTGTGATGCAACTCAGCTCTCCCAATGTCGCTTTCAATCTTATTAGGAATCTTATCCTTGGACAAATCACAAACTTCATGCCTTCCTCACACGATCACAACCCACCTGACGTAGATGAAACCATAGTTGATACGGAAGAATTTGACAACCCCCAAGCTGTACAACCGACCCTTCAAAATTTCTCGCCACCACCTACAAGCTTCAACACTAGTGAAGCTGAGCCCTCAACTAGTAGAAGGGCTTGAAGAGAAGACAGAAGTGCCAAGGTATTTGATGAGTATCTGGCAAGGCCTCCACGAAAGCTAGAGACAACACAACGGATTGAGCCAAAGCCAAAGATGGCCGATACCCGAGAATCCAAAAAATTCAAGAAGAAATACCCTTGATCCATGAGAGGCAGAAAAGAATAGCTGGATCAAGGTCTATATCCTTCAAGGTTAGAAGTTATTGCAGCCCTCCAGCCATAGCCATAATGGAGGAATCAAGTCCTAAAGGACAATAGGAGACTACAAGAATACCTACGGGCACCATCCTGGAAAAGAGTCGGCCCCTTCTACATGCCCGTCAAAAGAAGAGACCAAGGCCAATGGAGTGACCAAGACGAAGCTATCAATTGGCTAGTGATCCTAGGAATTTCAAAAAGCTCATCATATGATGAGTTGAGGCTGCAACTACTAGACTTCGACCACAAGCATAAGTCTAGTGCCAACAAGTGTTGGAATGTCCAAGAATCAAGAAATGAGTGTTTATTGATTCTTGAGCATTTAGTATGCTTTCTAATTAGTTTTCTTGTTTCTTGTTTGTTGATTACTTGTAGATTGATGCATGTAAAGCAGTTTCATTTACAAGGATCTGTTTTCATTCAATTATGTAGTAATGAGCAGTAGGAATTTGTTAGGTGTTCATTTGAGATCCATTTATGAGCATTATGACTTGCATATTTTCAATTGATGTGAGTGCAGTTCAAGAGTGAACAAGCTCGTGTATCCTTTGACACGCTAGATAAAACTATACTACATTCGATCCTTTCTATTTGATCTGGATAAGGTACAAGAACATGTATTGCCAAGAAAACCTGTGAAGCCTGGTAATAGACATTACTGAAACTCGAAACCATCATGTCAAACTGTATTAGATCTTAAGAAGGATAATCAATAGATAGATAAGAGAATCAGTAAATAGTGATGTACTCACTTAGAGTGACATACAAAGGGGCAAAGGCAAGCATGGGATTTTTCAAGTGATGATTTTTGAACATTTCCAAAGGATCTTCATCAGAGAAGTCTTATCTTGATTTTGGTAAGCATGGATGATAATTATGGTGTTTGTTTGGCCATGTTGAATTTGAGGTGGAACGTGAAAAACTAGTCCAAATTGTCAAATATCAACTTGGCCTAAATATGAAAACTTCAAATAGTTTCACCAATGGGCCAAAGTGCAAGCCACATGTGTGAAAAATATGTGGAGGAGGCCAAGTTGTTCCAAATGACATTCTTTTATTGTTTTATGTACATATTTCATGACTCTCTAGACCATTGTGAATACTTTACCATTTTGGTAGTTGATGTACATAGCTCATTTTGGTGATGATATTGGAGGAGAGAGATTGATCTCAACATTGTGTAGAACTTTCTCATTTGTCTTGCTTATGTGAATGATGATAATGACCTATTTTTCATGATTTTTTATGAATGTTGCACTCTTTGTTATTTGACATTTTAATAGGTCTAAAATAGATTTCTAATCATATTTGATGTACTTTAAGTGAAAGAAGATCATTTAGATGTTTCTACATCTTGACTAGGTTTCATAGTTAGAGATTGTTTATCCAATCTTGGCATATTTAGGTTTATTCCTTTATGCATGAAATCCAAAACAGATCCTTTATCATAATTGATCCACTAGAAGAGTTTGAAGATTTTTTAGATTATGCATGGAACTTTCACATACATCATATGATCTCAAAAGTATTGCACCACAATGAAGAGTGCACTTGATTTTCTATCACTACAAGAATTGCCGCGATTTCTGACATGATTTCCGACGTGAAATTGCATTTTAATTTTTTTTTGAATCGACGCGGGCGTCGAAAAATGCGTCCCAATAGGGTCGTTGGAATCCGTTGCATTTAAAATCCGTCGAAATCTGATGACAAGCCCAAAACCTGTAACCGACCGGTAAAAACATTTTTCGGAAAACATGCCATGTGGACGTCGGATTCCGATGCCACGTGGCAGGAAAAAAAAACAAAAAAAAACGTGAAAAATTTAGGTTTTTTTTTTCGACGTCCATGTGGCCGGGCCATCGGAATCCGACGTCCACGTGGCAAGAAAAAAACCTTGAAATTTTTTTTTTCCCATTTTTTTTGTTTTGCCACGTGGCCGTCGGAATCCGAAACTCTTTTTTTTTTCCTTTGAAATCCGATGGATTTTAAATGTGTCGGGGTTTCGACCCTGATAAAAAATAGAAAAAAGCTAAATTTCATGATACGAATTCTTACTTCAGTGTGGAGATTATGACAAGAATTGCAAATATACTATGTATGGCATATAGTACTACATAGCAACTAACCTCTTACAATCGTTTCAAACACGTAGAATGAATATTTAGATCAACTATGATTCACAATATTAATCAAGTCACTAATACACTACGAACCCATTCGTTAACTGGTATGGAAACTAGCATAAATTGCAACCTAACATACTCCAATCGACAAGAAGTGCATACGAAAAATAAATGATTACGGAAAATGACATAGACAAAACGAACTGAAAATAGATAAATTCATACCTATTTGTGTACATATGCATGTAGCCGGAAAGCGAAGAAGTGCTAGTCATGAATGCTTCAATTGATTCTACTATGTTTGTCACTTTGCTTCTGTCCTTTGCTAGGACAGAACTGCTCTCAACTAGAACAGCCACGAGGGCTCCCATTGACAATAAATCAGTGAGTTCTCAATGGTCGTTGATAGATCAGCTTCAGACAGCAGTTGCAAGCTCCCTTTTCATGGTTGTGAAGGCTCAATTAGATGAGTCTCTGATCTGACAACTAGCTTAGTGATGGCTTTCCTTCACATCTAATACTCATAGGCGCAGTGAAGGCTTGCAAAGTAGTAGCAGCGATGGTCAGATGTATTCTAGAGGTAGCGATGTTAATAATCACATCTCTCAACTCTCTTTTGGAAATCAGCAATAATCCTTCAATACTTTGGAAGTCAACGTTCAATTCCTCAACAACTATAATGTGATTGAATGGTTAGATTGCTCACTCATTTGGCAGCGATGGTAGGCCAGCTCTCCAAATCTTGCAAGGAAAATTGGGTTCTAACTCACAAAACAGAGATGATTAGGCACTCCATAGCCAAGATATCTCAAGCTTCCAACGGAGATAATGAGTCAATGACACTCTTCAAAGTTCATTTTGAGTTCTGATTTTCAACAGAAATGCCATTACACTGAACACGCTTCACTAGCTTTCTCTAGCTGATATCTCATTATACATGTATCAGGCAACGATGGATTACCCTTTATGGCTTGATAGAGAGTAGCAACAAGATAGCCATATTGGATCAATCAGTGAGAAAGAGTGGTAGCTCTACATCTTTGATGGTGGAGTTGGTTATGATCTTCATTCAAACCTCAAGAGCTCTTAGTCTCACACTATTTCACAAAGAACATAACATTAAATCTAAACCCTAAAATCTACAAAGAACATAACATTAAATCAAACTCTTCTATCTAAATTTTTCTTGCTCTTCTGTCTTCCACACACATCCTTCTCTTCCTCTCTCAATCGCTCATGATCATAAATCACTAAGACGCATATTTGTGTTTAACTACACAAAATATACAATACAAGGAAGATAGTGTACAAGAAAAGGTTACAAAGAAACAAATCTTAGTTGCACATAACAAAACAAAAGAATCGTACTTGGAATGAGACAAATGGAATTGATAGAATTGAGAAGAAGTGCCAAAAGCTGATCTCCAACAATCTCCAGCAAGAATAAAAAATAAGAAACCCTAGAAAAATGACGCGGCTTTGAGAATTTAGTCACGGACGTCGGATTCCTAACATCTGTATTATCCGTCGTAATTTAACGTCCGCTTTATCCCTTTTTTTTTTAATGCACGGACAGGTGATGTCATCCATTTAAAAAGTTGTAGTCTCCGAAATGGGATGTCGGATTCCGACATTTTTATTGTGCGTCAGAATCCATCCTTAACCCCTCTGAGATAATCTTATGACCGAGGTACACCAACTCATGCTTAAAGAATTTACATTTAGATTCTTTTAGCATATAATTTCTCTCTTTTGAGAATTCTCAAGACACTCTTGAGATGATTCAAATGCTCCTTAAGAGTTCTACTATAGATGAGAATATCATCTAAAAATACAACTATGCATTGACCCAAATATGGACAAAAAATATCATTAATCATCTGTTGAAATGAGAATCCTAATATTGTCAACAATCCTACTCCAGCCCAATATGCATCCAAACAGAGGTTACAAGCACTCTTCTAAGGTTCATTAGAGAGGCATAGAGGCTTCCAATAGGTCCAGCAAACAATCACAGGCTCGGATCATGTAAAAATTGCATTTATGGAGTCCTTCAACAAGTAAAACTTCAAGATATTCGTGCCTAAGCCCCCCAACTCCAAATTGGGTGCATGATGACTCAAATTAGAGGCAATCCATCATATCTTTCAGCTCGTAAAAGGATCCAACAGGTCCAGACCACCTATTGAGAGTTATTCAAGCTCAAGAAATCACAAAAATACACTATTTTTTGACTTTTGAGATTCTTAATGGTGTTCAATTCTAAGCAAAATTCATGACATCCTTCGAAAGACATCATTACACGTCTAAAAACGTGCATGAAAAATATTAGCCATGGATTTTATGAAAATCACAAAAAATAATGAAATAACCACCAAAAAACCATGTTTTTGGAGCAATTTTCAACCTTTTTTGCAAATATATTGTGGATCAAACCCACATGCAAGTGCAATCATGCCAGATCTACTATAAATCAATTACATGCAAGCACTAAAAGTTTTGATTTTAGTCAATCATGGTTCATATAGCCCATTTCTAGCCCAAAAACCCCAATTTTTGGCCAAAAATCACTACCTAAGCCTCCTTTTGGCTTTTCAACTAACATGCAATCATTAGAATCAATCATAATGACTGTAAAAGAACAAGTACAATTCTGGAAAAGGATCAGTAGCTTTGATGAATTTCAAGCAAAATTTTTGAATTCTAGTTAAAAAATCTCAAAAAACCGTAAAAAATCCATTGATTTCTATCATTTTCTATGGAAAAAGTCTATAATCATGACCAATAGGCTGAAAGTACATCAAGATCTGGGCAACCACCTACTTGGAGGTCAATTCGACCATTTGAAAGCAAAAAGCAAAGAGATCCCACCAAAAAGTTGCAAAAAGCAAGAATCTCAACTCTACCTTTTGATTGATGTAATCCTTAGCTATGATACCATTATAACGATCGCCAAGTGAAGATCTTCTTGTTACATGCAACCAAAAGGACACATGTGGAGCATAACCACCCAACCAACAAGAAATGGTTAGTCAAAACCCTAACCACTTCACCCCCAAGCCAAGGTGACTGAATGCAAGAGAGGAGGGGATCCTAGCTTCTGAAATCAAAAAATACAATGAATAGATGGAGTTTGTGGCCTATGATTTAGGGCCTCACATATTATAGTCCAAGCTTCAGAAGAGTTATTAGAGGGGAATGGAAAAAGGGTTCGAGGCCTTACGTATCATAGTCTGGGCCTCACATGATTCACTATAAAGGGGTGTGGTGAGGTGGTTGAAGGCCTCACGTATCATGGTTGAGAGCCTGACAAGACTCATTGGAGGGGCATGTTAATGTGGTGTGGGAATTTTAGAATGATGGCTAAGACTCATCACAGGGCAGGGTGATGTGGTATGGATCTTCAGCGGTCGCTTTTGTGACTTGCTTTGCATGACACTCCATATAAATCCCGTCCTCGGATGAGGTTGTGCAAGCCTCAAGTGCATGTTAAGAGCGTGATGCATGTCTCAAGCTCAGTGACACTCTCATTAAGGGGAGGGGGGAGAGGAGAGGGGAGGGGAGGGGTTGGAGGCACGAGGGGTTGGGGTTTTTTTTTTTTTTTTCCACTCATTGTAGGTTTGCCCTTTCATTATATATTCACATCCCATTCTCTCATTTCTTTGTTCGTCGTCTTCTCTTTCTTCTTCTTCTTCTTCTTCCTCTGCTGCTTTCTCCTCCTCCTCCTGTGCCTTCGCCTGTGCATTTTCTCTGCGAGGGTTTCTTCTGTTCGATCGATCGCTGCGCTTGCCATAGCCGATCCAAGCATCTGCCTATCCCTTGCGCGATCCATCTCCCCCCGGTTGCCTCTGTGTCGCAGCGCCAACAGTCTTGCATGTCGGTGGCAATGGCTGACGCTTGCGCAAACTGGCTATGGCTGCTGCTGTTTTAGGGTTTTGTTGCTGTTCTTTGGGGAGCGTTTGTTGGTGAGCAGGGCTGGCGAAGGCGGGTGGGATTGGAGGTTTTTATGGAAACGCGCAGCCGCAAGCGGGCGGAGGCCACGGCGAGACGCCAATCCCCTGCCCGACCTACGCGTTCTAAGAGAGCTCGCTTGTCTGCTTCAGCATCGCCTTCCCCAATCCCTCCCCGCCCTCGCTGTTCCCGTTCTTCTTCAGCAAACCCTACTTCTGTTGCTCCTATTGCTGCTGCTGCTGCTGCCACAGGCAGATTCAAGGATTTTGTCATGGATTCTGCAACAGATTCGATGGCCACAGGATCTAGGTCGGAGAATACTGACATATCTTCTAGCAAGGTTTCGAAGCGCGAGCATGAAAAAGATGAGGATATAGGATCGGAAAAGATGTCACGTGCATTTGAGAGGGATAAGGAAAGTGAAAGGGAAATTGAAAGAGGTCGTGTTGGTCGCGGTGACACGGATAAAGGTGCAGGAGTTTCGGGAACAGGTGATGAGGTTAACGATGGCGACGGCGTGAGCACACTTCATCAGAATTTTGCTTCTGCTAGCAGTGCCCTTCATGGCCTTCTAAGGAAGCTGGGTGCTGGGTTAGATGATCTATTGCCTTCGTCAAATCCCTCTTCACATCAGAGCAGCCGCTTGAAGAGAATTTTGTCAGGTCTAAGGGCAGAGGGCGAAGAGGGGAGGCAACTGGAATCCTTGTCTCAGCTATGTGAATTGCTCTCAATCGGCACAGAGGATTCACTCAGTAGTTTCTCTGTTGATTCATTTGTCCCTGTGCTTGTTGGCCTTCTGAATCATGAAAATCATGCCGATATGATGCTTTTAGCAGCTAGGGCTCTGACACATTTGTGTGATGTGCTACCCTCCTCCTGTGCTGCCGTCGTGCATTATGGAGCCGTTCCATCTTTCTGTGCTCGCTTGCTGGCCATCGAGTATATTGACTTGGCAGAGCAGGTACAGGCCATCACCTTAAGGATTTAGCCTTTCCTTTTATTCCACACTATCGAAATTATCAACTTTGCTTGGACTGTCTTGGAAAATCTGAAATTGTTCACAATTGTTGCATAGTTGATAGTTGTTCGTATTAGTTATGGTGGTAATCTGAGGTTGAATAGTTTTGCTGGTGGGTGGCACATATACTTTGTGAAGCAACAGGTGCTGTGTTTAGGATTACATTTTTGTGTGTTTATGTTAAGTGTTTCACAAAAATCAATCTGCCAAGTTCACCGTTGTAAGTTGCACTCTCATTTTTCAAAGCCAGACGTAATTGTTTGATAGATCTCAGTGGGTCCTTTTTTTATTCTTTACATAAAATAAAAGATGCTAATATTGGATTTTCAATTGATGCATGTGCAGTCTTTACAAGCCTTGGAGAAGATTTCTCATGAGCATCCAGCTGCATGTCTTCGAGCTGGTGCACTCATTGCAGTTCTTTCTTACCTCGATTTTTTTCCTACTGGCGTACAAGTAAGATCCTAAAACACAATCCGTCTGATAAAGTATGTCCTTTTGGTTGGCTTTTTACGTCTGAAATTCTAGATCTTATTTGTGTACTTTTGTGATACTTCATAATCACTTTTTATTCCTTTTTTTCAGAGAGTCGCAGTCTCCACGGCTGCAAACATTTGCCGGCAGCTACCTGCAGATGCCGGGGACTTTGTTATGGAGGCTGTACCTGTCTTAACTAATCTTTTGCAGTATTCAGACTTCAAGGTAAAGTATTGTTTGCAATTGTATGATGCAACATGTTGAATATTTGAAAATGGCTTTCTCATTACTTACATATTGGTCATTTCAGGTAGTCGAGCATGCATCAGTGTGCCTGACTCGAATTGCAGAAGCATTTGCGAATTCTTCGGAAAAGATTGACATGTTGTGTTCCCATGGCTTGATTTCTCAAACCGTACGCCTAATTACAGTCAGTAGCTCCAATGGAAGTTTGGGTCCTCAAGCATCTCTGAGCACATCAACTTACACGGTGAATACTCCAGTTGGATAATTCGTTGCACGTTAGTTGTTATTAGCAAATTTTATAGGTGAGAATAGCTTGGTTATACTAGTCATGACCAATTCTGCTTATTTTGGCCTGCAGGGTTTGATCCGTCTGCTTTCTATTTGTGCAAATGGATCTGCAGCAGCAGCAGAGACCTTGCTTCTCCTTAACATCAGCACTGTTATCAGGGATATTTTGGCGGGAGCTGGTCTGATGTCGAGCACTTCCGTGTCAGCTTCTTCAATCAACAGACCATCGGATCAGGTGAGACAGCATATAAGGTATTTGTTTCAATGGGCTGATGATGAAATATTCTGGAAGGACAATGCTGAACCTCTAGCCCTGTTATTGAAGAAATATCTCAAGTAAATATTGTTTGATGCTTAATACTTTCTGGCATCATCAGACGTGACCTCTTTGCATGTTCTAGAAATCAGCGAGTAGCAGTTCCTTACGAATCCATTAAGGTTTCACTGAACCGCGATTCTTTTCTGAAAATATCAATTATCCATTAGGTTTCACTGAACTGCGTTCTTTTCTGAAAATATCAATTATCATTTTGAAAAGGTTCTGCTTGTTTTGAATGTCAAAGAATTGGGGCATGCGTATTTCTGTCAGAATTTGTGATACAAATTCTAGATGGAGTTACTAGTCCTACTAGCACTCTCACAAACCAAGCATAGAGATTAAAGAGAATTCAGATTATAGGAGAATTGAGCAAAGCTCTAACATATTGGAATGATCTTGTGGTGGGGCGCCAGCCCACATATATAGTTTCTCTAATCTATTGGAAACTAAAAGCCTAAAGCAAATAGAAAAAGAGCAAAAGCTAATTGCTAAATTTACTACCTATAGGGTAAAGACCCAAGGTGAATTTCTAAGTACTAAAATAGATCCTAATCTGGTATTAGTGTGCCCACCTATGTGCATATGCAATAAAAACCGAATTTACTATAGATAGTAATGGTCCCTATAATAGCACGCAGGCATGGCCAAACTATCGTTAAGGGGTATCAAATAGACATGAATTCCTAACACTCCCCCTTAATGTTTACTTTGTTATCTATTACTCCTAGAAGTTCTCTAAACTTTTGAAATTTTTCTTTGCCAATTCCTTTGGTAAAGATATCTGCAATTTGCTCTTCCGTAGGATAATAGATAAGCTCCACTTCACGACTTTGAATTTTCTCTTTGATGAAGTGTTGTTTTACTATGTGCTTTGTCTTGCTATGAAAAACTGGATTTTTTGCCAATTCAATACAACTCTGATTGTCGCACTGAAGTACCGTAGGTGAATCTTGTACCATATGTAGATAATGTAGAATCCTTCGTAACCATATTGCTTCACATGTTGCACTCGTAGTAGCTCGATATTCTGCCTCTGTAGATGATAATGCAATAGTATGCTGCTTCTTTGAACTCCAAGAGATAGCACCAGAACCAAGACTAAAAACATAACCTGTAGTAAATCTTCAATCTTCTGCATCTCCAGGCCAATCAACATCCACATATACCTGTAACTTCAAATCATCCTGTCTCCCATAGAGAATACCAAATCTCAACGTGCTTTGGATATATCTGAGTATCCGCTTAGCAGCTCTCCAATGAATGTGCTTAGGCTTAGCCATAAATTGACTAACCATACTCACAACATAAGCAATATTTGGTCTCGTAGTAGTTAGATAGATTAAGCTTCCAACAAGCTTTCTATATAATGTCTCATCTACATCTTGATCCTCCTCAGCTTTAGTAAGCTTACATCCACTATCATATGGTGTAGAAATAGGCTTGCACTTTGACATATTGAACTTTTCAAGAAGCTCATGAGCATACGTAGATTGAGAAATAAATAGCCCCGGTGCTACTCTCCATACGTCAATCCTAAGAAAATATTGTAGTGAACCAAGATCTTTCATGTCATCTATGATGAGAGTTCTTTCTTGATACCCTGAATCATACTATGATCTGATCCTGTAATAACAAGGTCATCCACATACATCACTATAATCACAATATGACCATCCTTGATCAGAACATAAAGTGTATGCTCCGAACTACTCCTCTGAAAGCCAAGCTCCTCAAAGTATGTGTCAATCCTTGTGTATCACACGTCCTAGGTGCCTGCTTAAGTCCATATAGTACCTTGAACTTGCAAACCTTGTTTTCATGTCCTGCTACTGTGTATCCCTTTGGCTGCTCCATGTAGACCTCTTCCTCTAGAAATCCATTCAGGAATGCACTCTTCACATCCATTTGTTGAATATCCCATCCAAATTGAGCTGCCAATGATAAAACTGTCCTCATAGTAGTAGACTTGGCAACTGGTGCAAAAGTTTCTTCATAGTCAATCCCTTCCTGTTGAGCATAACCTTTTTGCTACCAATCTTACCTTATGTTTATCTATAGAAACATTTGATTTGTACTTAGTTCTATAGACCCACTTGCATCCAATAGCCTTTTTACCTGTAGGTAACTGAACAAGTCTCCAAGTCTTGTTCTTCATGATTGAGTCGTATTTCGCATCCATTGCACTAAGACAATCAGCACACGCTAACTTATTCTGTGTCAGTATGCAAGTTGTTGTTGTGTAAGCAACAGGCATAATTAGAACTAGGTCATCTGGATACTTTGATCTTTCAATTTTAACAACTGCCAGCATGAATTGCAGCTATATGAAATTGTGACATTGGTCAATGAGCTTTTGCCACCAATACCAGAGGTGAAGGTTGCAACAACTTCAAATCATGCAACAGATGCAAAAGTTTCTGCAAAAAATTTAGCTGCTGGTAATTATGGTAAAGACGGTGCTTTGCGTATGATAGCAATTTCACCCCGGGAAAAGCTGTTGCGTGAACAACCTCAAGTTCTTCTTCAGTTTGGAACTGATCTTTTCCCCGTTTTAGTCCAGGCATGTATCCTGTCACTAGTTTAAATTCAGAGGCTTTGCTTTTTTTTTTTGTTCATAGTCTGACATTGTGCCATGCATATCTTATGAGATCCAAGCAGGTATATGGTTCCAGTGTTAATTCACCTGTGCGTCAAAAGTGCCTTGCTGCTGTTCACAAGCTGTTACATTTTAGTACACCTGATATGCTGTCCATTTTACTGAAAGAATCAAACATTGCAAGGTACTTATTTGCTGCAGGCGATGCTTTCTCTGGGGTTTTTTCGTACTTGGTCAATAATTGCTTAATCTATTTGATAACCAAAATGAAGGTGAACTGACAAAGCATCTTGACTGTCCTTGAATTTGTAGCAGCTTCCTGGCTGGTGTTCTGGCATCCAAAGATCCTTCTGTCTTAATGACGGCATTACAGATATCCGAGTTACTTATGCAAAAGCTTCCTAACATGTTTTCCAAAATGTTCATAAAAGAAGGAGTGATTCATGCTATTGAGTTGTTGATAGCATCAGATCAAGCAACTGCATGTTTACAACCAACATCCTCGACAGGAAAAGGTGAAGATCTGTCTTCCAATTCTGTTGTAGGTGCACAACCACCAAAGCCACGACGCGGTATCTCTGGCAGGCGCCGTTCTAGTGGACACAGTAATGATGCTGCAGCGGAAGACCCTGGAGGGGCTTATGTTTCCCCTGTTGGTTCATTTCCCACTGCGACAACTTCAGAGCCAGCTATTCATGCCTTACGCTCCGGACTACTTGCTACCGCTGTTGGAGCTGCAAAAAGTTTCAAGGAGACGTACTTCTCTGAAGATTCTGGTTTCGGTGATGGAGGAGTCACAGAAAGCATGTGCAAGTTAAAGGCCTTGTGCTCAAAACTCAATGGTGATCCTGCAGTTGAAGTGAAGGGCAAAGGCAAAGGAAAATTCAAAGCCACCCAATTATCTGTTTTAGTAGAGGAGCAAATGCTTGCAGTGGTTCATGATATACTTGCAGAGATTGGAAGTGGTGATGGTGTTTCAACTTTTGAGTTTGTTGAAAGTGGAGTAATGATGGCATTGTTGAATTACTTTTCTTGTAGCCGTTCAGCAAGAGATGATGCAGACAGTAGTTCTGCGATCCAAAGGCAGCAAGCTTTGAAACGGTTCAAGCAATTTATAGGGCTCTCTCTTCCTATATCTGGGGAGCAAAGCAAAGATCTTCCATTGACTTTACTGGTGAGAAAACTGCAAAATGCATTAAGCTCTTTGGAACGCTTTCCAGTTGTGCTCAGTCATGGTCCACGGTCGAGTGGAGGGAATGCTAGTCTTGCAGCTGGGCTAAGTGCATTAACTCAGCCATTCAAGCTATGCTTATGTAGGGCACCAGGAGAGAAAGCTCTTCGGGACTATTCTTCTAATGTTGTACTTATTGAACCTTTAGCTACTTTGGTTGCCGTTGAAGAGTTCCTTTGGTCCCGTGTCAGAAGGCAAGATGGGTCCCCCACATCTACAGCACAAGCAAGCACTTCCGATGCAGTTGCTTCAGCTAGCGCAATAGCTGCAGCCACATCTACTTCAACTTCGGTACCTCTTAGTGAATGTAGGCCATCAACAAGATCCCGGTCCGCAATGGTTGCCACAACTCCCACTCCTGCTGGAGGTAGTAGAGAAATAGAAGGTGGTGCACCGAGTTCTTCTAAAGGAAAAGGAAAAATGGGCTCTAAAAGTTCTACTGAAGCTCACAATCATTTTGAGCATAGAGGTCCTGAGACCCGAAATGCTGCAGCTAGAAGAAGAGCAGCTGCAGCTGGTACGTCTTCCTTCAATCAAAGCCAAGCTGGAGCAGGCGGTGATTTGGAAAATGAGGTAAACTCATATGCATGCACCTACCTGAGTTGCTTTTGATTTTATTATCAAATAATCTGTTTCGGGGTTCGAACGAAAGTTATTTTTCTGTCAGTCTTGCTAACTGGAACTGACAAAATATGAACTTTGGAAGTGGAGCTTTAAGGAACTGGGTATGGGTGCCAAATATACATTGATTTGTTTCTTGGATCTTAGTTGTAAAAAATATGCCTTCTCTAATCTGGATCCGTGCAAGTACCAAAGTAAGTCAATGTACCGTCTACCATCTTTGATGCACAAGTTTTTGCCAACAATCCTGAGCCAACTCCTAAGCAATAAACTAGCATAAGAGCATAGCTGTCGGAAGCTTGGCTATTTCTGGAAGTTTTGAAGTGGTTGTCTTCCAGTGTTTGCACAATGTATGCAGATTTTGGGATAGTGTTGAATTGGGTCGTTTTAGGACTTACCACCCTCCCATCTATGATCTCCTAAAGTCTTAGATTTTCTTACTGTTTGTTTTTACAAGCATTAGTTCTTATGTAGTTTTACATAGCTTCAATGGCTGTAGCAATCTGCCATAGACAGACTATTAATGGCAGTGACACCCATCATTTTGTAGTCAATGGTCAAACTTAAGTTCTGAACCCTGCTATTGAAGTCGGAAATTTTTTTTCTCTTTTTCAGTCAAAGATATGGCATTTTATCTTGCTGAGATCATTTTTTTCTTTGATTGGATTGTGAACATACTCTTTTTGTTAGTTGACTTATTTTGGTTTCTGAGATGATGTCCCTCATTGTCGTGTTTATTATGTTGTAATCATTTGTTAGCCTATTTATAAAAATTGTCTATGTTTCAAGAAGGTTAAAACTTCGAAGTTGCAGCATACACAAGTTCTATTTGAAGAATGTTTTTACTTTCTATTATTCGTTGGCCAGTGTAAGTTTGCGGAAGGACAAATTTCTTTTGTACAATGTGGCCTCTAGGTATTCTGAATCATAAATAACAATCAAAAAGTGTTTGTTTTGTGTAGCTATCAACAATGCCCATGAAGGACAAAGAGATGCAATACTATGTATGTTGGCTTTTAAAGCATTTAGAGAAGCTATCATGAACAATCAGCATCTTCGTGTGAACCCTCTTACTTTTCATGATTTGGCGCACATTCTATATAGATAGAGTGTATGTATCATCAAGATAATCATATGCTGGAGTCACTTGCATATTTTGGGCAACCATGTTATCATTAGACATTACAACATATGTTTGTGCCCGTGGGCTGTTTATTTATTATTTTGTCATTTATAAGAAACCTTCTGTGGTATGTCATTATTGGGCCTCAAAGCTAAAGTTACGGACCTATCTTTAATCAGTGCCCAAAATAGTAGTATAATGGGATTGTAGGCCCTCATTATGCTTAGATGATTGTTTAGAGTAGAGTTAGCTTTTAGTTCCATTTTTAGTGAGTTGCAGTTTTAAGCTCAATTTAGTTTTAGCAGTTCCTTTCATTTAATACATGTGTTTGCATTTATTTTTTTCTCAATATGTGTGTACATTTTTTTTCAGTACAATCTTTCAAATCATATTCTGATTTGGTTTTAACTTTGTATTTTAGCACTTTTCTGGCCAATGGGATCTGGTGTTACGTTCTAGTATACTTAGATCTTCGTCTCTGATGGAGGCTAATCAGATCATTGCTTCTGTGAACAAAGCATAATTTATGATCTGATTTGTATTTTATCAAACTAATGTAGATTATGCCAAAGTTGTTCAAATCTTGCTCCAAAAAGGTAGAGTGCTAGTTTTGTGCACTTATAGCTCATCATTCCCTCTTGTGGCACTCTAGCTGCAGGTCAACTGAAGTCCGCTCAATAACGAGTGCTCGGCTTGAGATGCTCATTGGATGGCCTTGACCATTCTTGCCCAAACTTGCTCACCTTGGTCCTCATATTCCTCCATGCCGAGGTTGCCTTGGTGCATTGGTTAGCCCAAACGACATAGCCAAAGATTTATAATGATTAAATCAAGATTGGAAGGCCATTTTTTGGATGTCTTTATTTCAAATTTGTATTCAATGGTACCCATTCTTGAGATCTATCTTATTGAAAATGGTTGCATGGTGCACCTTGCAATGCATCCAGTAGATCATCAATCTTGGGCATCGGATAACTTAGCTTTACAATGGTGTTATGAACTTTCCTGTAATCAATGCATGTCCGAAAGCTACCATCCTTTTTCTTAACAAGCAAAATAGGAGAGGCAAATGGGTGAGTAACTAGGACACATATAACCCAACTTGAGGTACTCCTTATGACTTCTCTTTGAGGCTCAATCCTATAAGGAGGCCGACATACGAAACTTGCCGGTGGAACAAGCTCAATTTTCCTTCTAGGTGGAAATCCCTCTGGCATGTTATTGAGCCTTTTCCCTGTTCATATGTAATGTTTGCTGTTCTCGTGGCGTATGCTTCTATGATAGTACTGTTAGTTTATCACCCTTTTGTTTCACATCTACTTCATTCAATCTTATGTAGAATTTGTTGACTTTGTAGTAGTAGTAGTTCACGCTCTTAGCAAATTGTGGAGGGAGAGCTCTGTGAAGCCTGAACAGTTTTCTACTATTCACTGTATTTCACATTAAGGTTTCTGAATGCATCAAAATTGCTATCATATCTAAATCATCTCTCTGGCAGGAAGAAGAGTTGGGTGTGTCTCCAGTTGAAATTGACGAAGCTGTTGCAATGGAGGAAGATGAATTATCTGAAGATGGGGATGATGACGATGAAGAGCATGAAGAGGTATTTTGCACGCATCATAAATGCCCCCCATAATATCTCATAAGAACCTTTGAATAAAAAAAAAACTCATATAGTCTACATATTCTGGTTAAAATATTGTCATCAAACTTCCATTCTTGCTAAGATTTGCTTGTCCTACTGAAAGGTTTTTGGTGAAGAGCCCGCAGAAGTATGCATCGGAGAGCGAGTGCATGATGTTCAATTGGGAGATGCAGTTGAGGTTGGAGCAGTTGCATCTACAAGTGCAGCTACAAGTGAAACACCAACACAACCATCTTTGTTCTGTGCAGGCCTTGCTGGAGTCAATTTGGGTGGCAGAACGGGTGTCTTGATCTCAGGAACTGAAGCGAGTGGTTCCAGAACAGGAGCTACAGTTGGTTCTAAAGGTGCTCTGTCATTTGCTGCTGCAGCTATGGCAGGGGTGGCATCTGCTAGTGCAAACAGTGTGCGTGCTAATCGAGACCGCAGGTCACTAGCAGCCATTGCTGCTTCAAATGTTCCTCCTCGGCTTGCTTTTTATCTCAATGGAAGACATCTGAATAGGTCCCTTACAATTTTCCAAGCCATTCAACGTCAAGCAGTCACAGATGAAAATGATGAGGAAAGGTATGCAGGACCCGATCAATCTTTAGGAGGAGGTAGGCGATTATGGGATGAAGTATATACCATAACCTACCAAAGAGTTGATTCTACAGCTGAGAAAATCGGAACAGGAGCTTCTAGCACAATCGAAAGCAAGAAGTCTGGAATGGCCAGTGACAGTAGAGTAACCACAACAGGAATTGGCAAGCCTGGCACCGAAGGCTCCTGGCAACAGGCATCTTTGTTGGATGGCATTCTGCAGGGAGAGCTTCCATGTGATTTGGACAAATCAAACTCAACATACCATATCCTGTTACTTCTCCGTGCATTAGAAGCGTTGAATAGGTTAGCTCCTCGTCTTCGTGATCAAGTTGCATCTGATGCATTTGTGGAGGGGGAAATCACAAGTTTGAGTGAGATGAAAACAATTGGGCCACTTGTCCCACAAGAGGAGTTCCTGAGTAGCAAGTTGACTCCCAAATTAGCTCGTCAAATGCAAGATGCTCTTGCATTGTGTAGTGGTGGTCTTCCTGCCTGGTGTCACCAGCTAACTAGGGCATGCCCATTTTTATTCCCATTTGAAACAAGGAGACTATATTTTTATTCCACAGCTTTTGGACTCTCACGGGCTCTTCAACGGCTTCAGCAACAACAAAATGCTGATGGACCTGCTCCTTCAAATGACCGTGAACTGCGGGTTGGAAGGTTACAACGGCAGAAGGTCAGAGTTTCAAGAAACCAAATTTTGGATTCAGCAACAAAGGTCATGGAGATGTATTGTGGTCATAAAGCTGTGTTGGAAGTTGAGTACTTCGGGGAGGTGGGTACTGGTCTAGGACCTACCTTAGAATTTTACACCTTACTGAGTCATGAATTGCAAAAAAAATCACTTTGTTTGTGGCGTTCAGATTCAATTCTGCCAAACATAGACACTCCTCCTAGAGATACAGAGATGCAAGATGCTGAAATTGAAGCTATGGATGAGAGCTCTTCAGTTGTGCATGTAGACAAAATCAATGTTCAACCTAATGAAGTAACTGTGGAGTATGTTCATGCGCCAAGGGGATTGTTTCCACGTCCTTGGCATCCCAGTAGTGATAATTCTACTACCGGGAGGTATGCAAAAGTTATTGAGCATTTTCGTCTCCTTGGACGTACTGTTGCGAAGGCTCTTCAAGATGGTCGCCTTTTGGACTTACCTTTGTCGGTGCCATTCTACAAGCTTGTTCTGGGCCAGGTAAGAACATGCTCTTGACGACATGACTTATTTTGCTTGCTCTGATTGTATTGAATCTGTTCCCTAGCAGTTACAAATGCAGCTCAGACAGAAACTAGTTAATGGAGCAGTGATGATGATTTTTTCTGTTCTATGAGTTTCATCGGCGAAGCTTGTTGAAATACTTCTCTGAAGTTTTTTCATTTCTACAGGAGCTGGATCTTTATGACATCAAATCCATTGACTCAGAACTTGGTTCCAGCTTGCAAGAGATGCAAGTGCTGGTTCGTCGGAAACAATATTTAGATGCTGCATCAGAACCTACAACTAATCTTTTTTTTCGTAATTCAAGGATTGAGGATCTGTGTCTTGATTTTACTCTCCCCGGATATCCAGAATATGAGTTGATGCAAAATGGCAGCAACGTCATGGTGAGTGCATTCGAAATATCTTCTCCAGTTTGACTAAGAGGTCAGAGTTAATATCGTGTCTTTTTGTATTTGATATGTTGGTGATTTTCTTTTCTAAAAATTTCCGAAAATTACTCAGGTTAATCTTGAAAACCTGGAGGATTATTTATCTTTGGTGGTTGATGCAACTTTAAAGACTGGAATAGCAGCTCAAATGGAAGCTTTTCGTGCAGGGTTCAATCAGGTAGGTATCTATGTCCTCTACAGTGTTTTCGCTTTCTTCAATTTGATTTGAAACTTTTGGTTAGATCCTTGGTTCTTGGATGGATATCTACTCATTACAATTGTAGTTTTGGCTGTGCTATAGGTTGTTGCTGGTTGTAAGTGTGAACAGAGTACGATTTTGTTTGCAATTTGAATGTAGGGAATCCTTTTGAGATATGTCAAGAAAGAAATTTTGCTTAAAGGATATAGAATTTTTTTCATGTACTTGAGCTTGTGTGTGCTTCAGAGTTGACAGAAAGTTAGCTTTCTGTTTTGTTAAAAGTGGTCCTGAATCTCCTGATACACTATGGTATCTCCATCACCATGCTCATTCTTGATCAGACAGTCATGTTCCTTAGGTGACATGTCAAGAAAGACTTTGAGATGTATGGAAAGCTTGATATCTATCTGAGACTTAATATTTTTAAAAGTGGAGTGCTGTCAATGACAGCTCATTGAAGTATTTGCTATTCTTCAAACTTTATGCTTATATTGTGCAAGTATGGAGGTTCTTTTATTCCAGATTATAATGTTTTTTTCTGGTGGGTGGTTCTAAGCTAGGTTGGTTGTTACATAACGTGTTAAAAGCAAATGTAAGGAGATCTTTTATATCATAGTGCATCATATGATCATCGATTTCTTACATATGGGATGGCTTGGAGAGCCTGATATTGAGGAAGTTGCTTTTCAAGGGTATTGACCAAAATGTGACCTATCTTTTCAGGTGTTCCCATTATCCTCGCTGCTGATATTCAATGAAGAGGAGCTTGATTATCTTCTTTGTGGACGTCGTGAGCTTTGGGTGGTGAGCATCTTGGCCTGCTCTTACATTGGATTGACCTCTTCAGACTGCTTGATTAGTTAACGTTTTTTTTTCAATGTTTGGATCAGGAACACCATTTTCCCAATTATTAGAGAAAGAAAGATTAGGAGAGAAGTTGGAACCCCCTTGTACTCTTAGAATACAACAAATCTTAGTCTTATTAGAACATTCCTGTCTTAAGTTTTCTTAAATTTTTAGCGGGGGCTGATTCCTCTCTAGTTTACTGTCTACTTAATCTTCTGTATCATTAGTCAAACCAGTTTTGGTTTTCATATTGTTACTCACATGCCTAATATATAATCCATGGATGGTAAATTCAAAGTAGGATCACTGATGCACGTTACCTACATAATGATGTTTCTTGCCCTTCATGTGTGGCCAAATAAAAGGCAGACTGAAAAACGAATCATGGCCATCTTCAATCTTTGATCTTTACTGCTGGTATGGGATATGTCTCTGCTTACAGCAGTGTTAAAAAAATGAAGGTGCCGGTATGCATTTAGTACAACATGCCCAAGTACACTTGAATTGTTCGGAGAAACCCATCGTGATTTGGGAGGGAGGTCGGAGCTATCATGTTGACTGAATGCTTGACATCTCTTATTTATTAATTATTTCTTTTTATCTCTAGCGGCCTTTTTAGTTGTAAAGACTTTCATAGTTGTAATAGCTGTATTTAATGTTAGCAAAGTTTGTGCCATCATTGTCATACAATAACACTTAATTTTAGTAGCTTTCAAGCTCCAATCAGAGTGTTTTACTATCATGCACTATCAATGACATCCTAGCGCATTCAAGATGGTATTTCTTATTGGTAGATATTTCCATTTCAAACCATCTTGTGCACAGAAAATATTCTTTATAATTCACGATGTGTAGACCTCATCAAACATTTCTTCAATTAGTGATGATTGAGTATGGTTCGAATATGTAGAGTTTATAATATTAGTGTCATCGTCATCTTCTTCCCGCTACACCCACACCCTGCTTGCAAATCACATGCTTAAATTAGTTTTGATTTTAATCACCTTTTAGGTGATCGGGTTGTAATTTTATGTTCCTCCAATCAACATCGCCTTATTCTTGCTCTTGCTTTTGTCCTTCTTTTCTTGGTCCTCAATAATTTCCTCCACTGTTGAAATTAGAAATTGATGCCCGTTAAACTTTTGATTATATGGATTGTAATTGTCAGCGAACCTATGATTGACTCAACCATACTGTTGATATAGTACATCTCTGCAAGAGCTTCACAAGATTGTAAAATGGGAACTAATTCTTGTTGCATATTTTATGTGACCCTGTTTTTCCCTTGCTTACTAACCAGATGTTGGAGGTCGTTCCTTGCTTCTATGAGGCAAGGTGCCTTTACGCTAGACCCATGTTACCATATGCCTACTAAATTTCTTTTGGAAGACTTAGTTCCTGTAAATTGTTTGAGAAAAATGATCGTGATAATCCCATAAGCCTTTTCAATATAGTGGAAGAAATTCATGGCAACTAAAAGTCTTCAGGGCATGCACGGGTCAATTCGATGCACAATCAACATTTGCCACTTGGCAATACCCTGACACATAGGTGAGCGAGTAGGCTGGCATGTCACTCATACACTGGACCAAGTGTCCCAGTGAGCATGTGACACGTGGCATGTTTGACCATTCAACCTTGTCATGTCACGTGTCATTCACTGGACCAAGTCTCCCAGTGAGCATAGAGACATGACACATGTTGAGCATATGATGTGTCCCGTTGACTAGTCAACCCCTACTTTTTAGGAGGTCAGTCCAGCCACTCGTAATTAATGACCTAGTACCCTACGCCAAAGCTCAACATGCGACTCAGAGGCTTAGAGGCTCTAATAACAATTTTAATTACATTTTTGTTACAAGGTCACCACAGGCCGGTGACTTAGCCATTTTTGTGTTTACAAAAGTACATTTGTGCATAAAACAATAAACAACCCAAATAGGGAGCAAAAGCTGTAACAATAACCATGTTTTGTAGATGTTAATATGATAGAGGCTGATGTTCATGGCAACAAGGCCTTCGCCAAATCCTATAATAGGCTAGCAATCAAAAAATGTGCCGCTCCTTGCCTCTACCTCTTGAGGGAGTGTGTATGTGATGTGGTGGACCTATTTCGTTGTACAGTGATCACCTTGTGGGAGGTCTACAAGAGAGACTTACACACCATAGAGAGATGAGGTTTTTTCAAACGTCAATTGAAGTTTTTGTTGTTCGTGTGCTGCAAGTATCTTTCTTTCAACGTTAGTGCTTGTGTCTTTTTATAGAAATTGACCATCTTCAAGCTAGCCTCCAATTTTAGAAAGCCGTCAATACATTCTGGATGGTTGGAGGTGGGATTGTGCCATGAATCATCGTGAAAACGCGAGTTCCCAAATCCTCAAAATCTTGGACCTATTCGTGAATTTTGTGGACCAAATTCAAGGGTTTATTAAGTGGGTGTCACCAACAAAGAGGTGGCACAATTAGAAAAGAGTCAAGGCTTTCTAGTGGCATCATGAAGGTGTTGATGGAAACATTTGTTGTTAAAAGTGACTAGGAAATAGCCCCCGTAATCAAGTCCATACGAGTAGTTTGTAAGACATGAGGATAACGCCCTAAGATAAATTTTGAAGAATGACACCTCCACAAGATTTATTCATGGGAATGCATGGACTTAGAAAGTGTTTGTGGGCCTAGAGGTCAGAAAATGGAGTGGAAGAGTTTGCAAGTATGGCGACTCAGAAGTGTGGCCCTACAGGTCATCACCATAAGGAGGATGACAACCATAACAAACAAAGTGGATTTCGAGCAATTTTGCAGAAGTTGTGGAGAGCAACTTTTGGAGAATTAGTGCACACTTCTCGTAGGGAGATCCTATGGTGTAAAGTGGATTTTGGATAAGGGCTAGAAAGCCATAGTGTGTGATAGATTTAGAGTGAGAAGCTAAGGGGTATTCATCAAGTGTCATAATGCCCTAATTGGGGTCCAAACCATAGTTTATTTTCTTTCAATTTTGTAAATCTTATTTTGTCTAATCTTTTTGAAAGTTTGCTTAATGAAGCTAGATGGCACTAATTATAATGTCCACAAGTTGAAGATGGAAAACATTCTTGAAGAAAAAGAATGTTGGAATATAATAACAAATAGAGAACTCATTCCTACTGGCTTTAGAGAGGCAAGAGAACTAGATTGAGCTTTGGCACCTCTCAAATCCATGTTCGAAACTACCAACATAGCTAGCGTTCTTTATTCAAAGAACAAGCTTCATTCTCTCAGGGATATAGGGAAAGTCTTCGGGACATAGGCTGCACGGCCCCGAGCCCCACAGGGGGAGGGGCTGGCGCCAGCTCCCCTTGGGGCTCATTTACTGATCATCTCACAAAGATCCAAGATTTATATATCAGCTTGCAACTGTTGGAGAGGGTGTTGCTAATAGGGATTTGGTGGATCAGAATAGCTAGTCGAATGCTTTTCAAAATTGTGTGATGATGATGTTTGCTAGAATCCTCCTACATTTGAAGAATTTTATGATCTTTTGAAACATGAGGAGATGAGGAGGGTGAACCTCTCTTAAAGGGAGGATTTCCAGGAGCAATTTACTGAGGACAAGTTAAAAGGTAAAGGAAAATTGAAGGGGTTATTGCAGGACCTAGAGCAAATTATGGGAAATTCACAAATGTTAGATGGGCATACCTCTATTTCCTCTTCCGCACCACACATGAAAGGGAATTGCAACTATTTAAAAAAGTATGGCCATTTTACTTTAGAATGTAGGAAGAAGCAAGTTGATCAAGGAAAAGGATCCAAGAGGCAATCTGGGTTGTAAAGGAGGAGTAGGATGACAATATGCAGATTGAGCTTTTCTTTGCTGCATTCGTTACAAAAATCACTTATGGTGGTTGTTACATCAACTTTGGTGCTTCAAAGCACACGATGACTCATAGGGATTGGTTTAGATTTTTTGAAGAATTAAGTGATGGACAAGAGGTCAAAGGCATGAGCACAATTCCATTCAAGCTTATGTTATGTGAGATGGTCATAATGAATGTCCTTTATGTACCAGAGCTTGTAAAGAACCTTCTCTTTGTTGGTGCTATTACCAAGCAAAAATGAACAGGTTGAAAATATTTAGCTTGTCTTGTCAAGACAAAAAGCAATATTATTGAAGGTTGTAGCCATAGGAATGCAAGAAAATGGCCTCTATAGATTATACACAACTCTCTCAAATCAGCATGCTTATATATAGCCAAAGAGGGTGATGTGGATGGGTTGTGGCATGAGAGGTATGACCATCTTAGTTACCAAAGCATGCTTAACAAGCACAATATGGTAGTGGGGCTTCCATCAATCAGGCCAAATCCATTACTTTGTGAGGCTTGGTGCTATGGGAAAGTAGGATGAGCCAAAATTGCCAAGGGAAATGCTACTAGGGCGAAGGAGATACTTGAGTTGTTCCATTTAGATTTGTGGGGGCTAACCCAAACTAGATATGCGAAGGGGCATATTGCTATATGACCTTTGTAGATGATTTCTTTAGGAAGGTTTAGGTATACTTTTTGAGGCAAAAATCTAAAGCTGTCAAGCACTTCAAGCAATTCAAAGCTCTGGAGGAGAATCAAACAGGGAAGGATAGACGCTCCATTCATATGGTGTTGGTGAATACATCGATGGTGAGTTTGTTGAATTTTGCAAGGCAAATTGTTTTAGAAGGCAATTTAATGTCCACACACCCTAACAGGACAACGTAGCCAAGAGGAAGAAATGAACAATAGTTGAGTGTGCTCGTAGCATGCTCAAGGCAAAGGGTCGCCAAACTATTCTCGGACCTAAGCATTTCATACGACTGTTTTTGTCTTCCATTGAAGTCCAATGAAAGCTGTAGAAGGAAAGGCACACTAGAGGAGGCATTCAGTGGCATCAAGCCCAAGGTGGGAGCTATGCACTATGTGCATGTTTGGTTTTACGACATACGTGCATGTCCCAAGGATGATAGGACGAAGTTGGGTGCAAAATTGTAAGTTTATCCTTCTGGGATGTAGTGAAGAGGAGAATGCGTATAGACTGTATGATCTTACCAGTATGAAGAGGATAGTCGAGAGGTTATCTTTGATGAGGATCACTTGGGTGAAAGAGCATGAGAAGATGGGCACAAATAAATCTAAACCAATAATTGATTCCAATCATGAAGATCCAAGTCCAGCTTTGAGAGGGCCTCAAGAGGATAGTCACGTGCAAGAGCATCCTGTGCATGAGCATGAGGATGAGACAAAGGAGGTTATCAATAGTGTTTCCACTCGGTTCATAATCAACCTTTTGAAAATCAAATGAGTTGGTATGAATCGTGGTTTAGAACCAGGTCCAACCCTAAAGAATTGGAAGAATTGGCAGGAAATTTATTTGCAATTCTTTTTTAGATATTATGCTAAAAAATATGTGATGTAACATGTACAATCTCTACAATGTTTCTAAAATCTTATAGATATTAGATTGATAATGAATACATATGTTTGAACGTTCACTGCTGCTTATAGAAAGCTAAAGCCTGAAAGCAAATAAGTGTTCACAGAATCCAAGTGCACATGACAATGTTGAATGGACACAATCCAAACAAAACAGACTAGATTCTATGCTCCAACTCTTAACATTGTAAATTATAATTTATCTAGGATCCATCGCACAATACACTAGGTAAACATCTAAATACAAATCAAAACATTGAAAAGTAAAATCAAAGAACTGTGGATGATTAGCACAATCAAAGAATCGTTTAAAAAGCCATTTTTTTCTCAGGGGTCCAATACTTTCCAATTTGAATTGGACCAGAATGATTCCTGGACGAATCGAGATTCGTTCGCCAAGGAATTGCGGTTTGTGGAGAGTATAGGGTTTATAGGAAAGAGGGATTGGGATGTTCCATAAGATAGATGGTCACCATCTTCAAATTGTCAAGCTCAATGGATTTAAATTCACCAACCCTATCCATTTTCAAAACTTTTGCCAAAACTGCTTGAAAATGCTACATTGATGGTAGCCGCGCGCGCGCGTGTGTGTGTGTGTGTGAGAGAGAGAGAGAGAGAGAGAGAGAGAGAGAGAGAGAGAGATTTTGGTCTTCTACGTGCTAAAGTACTCAAGAGTGCGTTTTTTGCGTGTTGTTATTAGCCGGAGACACTTGCAGATAATATTAAATTTGACCATGGTTATACAGCAGCAAGCCATCCTATCAGACATGTAAGTTGATTTTTTATGTTGCAAAAATCAGAGATGATCTTATGCAGGCTTTCCCGTGTTTCAGATTTGTTCCTTTTCCCTGTTCAATGCCTCTCATAGATGATGTAATATGTCGGAATAACTAGTCATTTGATTGTCACAAGTTTACTGCAAAGTCTTAACAAATAAATAAACTAATTTGTCATTTCCATGTTTTGCAGCTACTGGAAATATTGGGTGAGTTGAATGCTGAGGAGCAGCGAGCATTTTTGCGCTTTGTCACTGGAGCTCCAAGGCTTCCACCTGGGGGTCTTGCTGCATTAAGTCCAAAACTCACTATTGTGAGAAAGGTATCAGATACTGTGAGACAAACTCTGCACCATATAATCTAGATTGTTCTTGTTCGAATGTTTCTTTTAAGTAGTATCACCTTTAGACCTTTTTTCAGTTTAGGCAAACTTGCGTATGCTAATTTATATTCTCTTTAATAGTGCGTTGTTCGACCAGATACCTTGTCTTGGTATTCTTCTTGAGGTGGCCTTTTGAGATAGACTCTTCTATGAACGCCATAAAATTGGTTGTATTATGTTTGTGCTTTTATCCATGGAACACAAATTTCTGTCTATAACTAGTGAAAGCCCTCTATGTTTTAGAAACTCGATCCATATACTCACGTCATCTAGCAGCTGAATCAAGGTTTTACCATCCATCTTCTCTAGGTTTGCTTCAAGTCGTTAGATAACAAGGATGGTACGAAGTCACCTTGGACCTGGATATATTTGTGTTATTATGACCTTTTATATCATTATTATTAAGAGTACATCAATTATGGTGTCCTATACTCTCTATATTCAGTTTGTAAAATGGGAATGTTGCATTTGCAGCATCCAACAGGAACAAGTGGAGCAAATAATGTTTTGGGTACGACACCACCTGGAGCTGCATCAGCTTTGGGAACGACACTCGCTGATGGTGATCTGCCAAGTGTGATGACATGTGCCAATTACCTGAAGTTGCCTCCATACTCCTGCAAGGTAATTTTGTAGTCATTATTGAACTTGTCAGATTCTGTTAGAATAAGTGTTTGACTTGGAATGCTGAATGCTTGTTCTGTTTATTTTTCTTGTAGGAGGTTATGCAGGAGAGACTACTTTACGCAATTGCTGAAGGGCAAGGCTCCTTTGATCTTTCATGATGGGAAATTGTGATGAATCTACAATTTCCAAAGGGGCGTAATCTTTGACATAGTCGAGAGATTTTTCAAAAGGATGCAAAGTGGGCCTTTCAAGTTGAGAATACCACATGCAGAGGCTTCTTTGAAGTCTACATTGATAATCTACTACCAAAAGTTTTGGTTGTGAATACAAAGTGAACTTTTGTTCCAAGCGGTAATGCTGTACAAGGTTCATATTATCCTCGTCGAACGTGGCCGTACATGTTCTTTGAATTCTTAGGCTGTATTGCTTACCAGGCATGCAACTGTCAGTCTGTCGAATGGTGTGAGTTTTTCCTAACGGTCTTTTCAGCCCCCTTTTTGCATGTATGCCGAAGGATCGTTTCGTCGGGGGATACAACCCATTGTATACACCGAGATTGGAATTGTGTACGACCTCAGGTCATTATTGCATTCACAAGCTTCTGGAAAATCACAACTTGGGCATGCCAAGTTTTGATTAATTAGCATCTGCCACCAATTGAAGGCTGTACATAACTAGAATCCCTATACACGTATTTCAGACTTAATAGTAGTCACTAGGAGTATATGCTTAAATTTGCCATTCAACAAGATCTGATTTTGCATTAATAGTAAAAGGCCTTCATTGTTCAAAGTAGTTCTCTTTGCATCAAAATACAGTCCTTGAGAAGTTGATAAATGCTTACTTGCTCAGTGGAGTCGGATTACGTTGGCAATCGCTTTAGCATGGTGCAGCATCTGTTTTCTCATTTAGAGTTAGTAATCTTTGAAGTGCAATTTTGAATGGCCCATAAGGTGAAGGTTGCTTCAGAGTTGACTTTGATTTTATGTCGCTTTACTTGCCATTTGTTGACAAGCTCCATGAAATTTGAATGGAATTTTTTTACATACTAATAATTATAAATGGACATTGCTCTACATGTGACCATGACAGAATTCTGGTACATAGTCACAAAGCTCAAAAGCGAAACTAGATCTTTTCACGATTTTCTGGTGTAAATGTTGTCAAATGGCTACCCTTTGATCATTCATCGTATGTGTTAAGGCTGGTATTTAGTTCTCAGTAAAATGTTTTTTTTGGTGTTAGTATTGCAATTATCTTTTGAAGAAATTACTGTATCTCACCTATCAATGTAGTGTTTTAATTGGGGGAAATTAGAAAAGCTCACTTGAGGTGGTGGTCGATCTTGGCTCATTTTGACTTCCTAGCACCTATTACAAGGGCTTCAAATTATACCATCCAAAGTACGTTCTTGCTACATGATGTAAATGATTTATGTCCAAGAATATGCTGCTCTTAATCTATTTCAAACAACTGCTAGAATTTTTCGAGTTCATGTTAGCGGTCCTAATTATGCCCTTCTTTTGTGTTTCTCCATGAACTTACGGTTGCGAAGGGTATCATGATAAAAAGCCCTTGGGCGTTCTGGGTTCTGGGCCAAAAAGCCCATAGGTTTTTTGGCATAACAGGCTTTGTGCCTATAAAGCCGATGGTTGTTTTTGCATATCTTATTGCAAGTGACACAAGTCAGTCTACCACAAAAATAGGAAAAATTCTGTGGTACTTGTGCACGGAAAATGCTCAAGGGTCGGGCTTTTGCTGTTTGGATCTCTTTCTTGGGGCTAGCACCCTCTAGGGGCCCAAAAAATCATAAAGTCCTCTGCCCAGGGCCTAGGCTCCTCATTTACCTTGTCACCAGTTGCCCTTGGGCAGTGGCTCTCAAAATCATAAAGCCCTCTGACCAGGCCTTTAACCCCCTCATTGATCTTGGCACTTCAGGGCTATCAATGTGTTTAATTTTTTTAATTTCTAAAGTGAGCATGAATTTGAAGGCCACAACAAACTTGTAGGCAGAACAGAACTTTCTCTTGGTGAGTAATTCTCGTGACTTGATTCTTAAGAGTGAAAGCTTAAGAGTGAAAGCATCACCGCTCAGAACTGAAGAAAATCCAATCGGAAACTAGACTCCCCACTGCAAGCTTATGATTATATTGTGTAAATGCCAAATTGAGATGGCTAATTTCTTAGTGTTGACAGTCTATTCAGAATAGCAACCCTTCACTACAGTTTTGCCAACACCATTGCAATACTTGACAAAAAAAAAGGGCCAAACAATTAGCGTCCAAGTGAAGAAAGTAGCTGTTAACTTCTAGGCCACATTTTGGGAGCAAAGCTTATCATCCTTACAGCTTCCATGTTCCAACCCAAGCAGTTACGACACTGATGAAAGGTTGAAGGAAGTCGACATTAGAAAAAGTTTGAGAACCATGAATGGTGCCTTATTACAAAAAAATAATAATGCCATTGATGTTAGATCCCTTGAGAATCAACAAATCAACGCTTTCTAATCTTTTGGATAGTTTTGATATGGCTATTGGCTCCTATGGCGACCGGTTGTGATCAAGGGCCCCCTTGAACTGATGTGAACAACCACAAATATGTGTCAGAGTCTAATAATATAGGCCTTTTCATGTTAAATGCAAGCAACATCATCGTTTGTGCCTCTTTGCTTGTGCAATGGAGTGATTTTTTGTGCACTCTACCATTATGCACAAAAACCAAATTAGGCCTCTTGAAATACAATCTTCTTGCTCAACTAGATTTTCACTTATAACTCTTAAATGTTCCTCCTTATGGTCAACCTTGTTAGATTATTGATAGAAATGGATATTATTGCAGCCAAGTTTGTAAGAACTTGGTGACTGCTTGGAATTGTCACTCTCCTTGTGCTATACTTATTATTTTCAATGTCATCATTTGGTTCTTACTTATTTCTTATCATTTAGCTTTTATCCTTGTTTATATCTAAATTCTAGACTTCCTAGATCATTTCTATGAAATAATTGCTTAGTTGTCTTAACATGAAAATTCTCCTCACATTTTTCAATGCAGGGTGGTCTTGGTCTTTTTGACCTTACATGTTGGAAGCTTATGTTTTGATTTTGTAACTTCTTGAAGCAATCACATGATAGGGAATGCGTTTTCAAAAGATAAGGACACTTGCGAAGTATTTATGGTCCTTTTCCCAATCCAAATCTTTTTCAAAAAGTGGATTTTGAAGTATGATTGAGTAGCCACGTAGAATTGTAGCTTTCATTTGCTTGCTCTCCCAACCCTTGTTTGATATTTGTTGTCGTATGCCCCCCAACTCTCATTTACCTTCAAAAGAAGAACATCATTTGGCCTCTCCCTGAATAATTCTTCAACCTCACACTTCGTAAGGAAGTTGCTTGACTCTTACACTTGCTCAAAGCATAGCTAGCCTACCTCTCTATAATTTTTCTCTTACCCCCCAACCCTAGTCCTCATCAATTCCACCATTTACTCACTCCCTTTTACCCACACATAGTTCAGCCTTGTCCAACATGGAAACTTGGTTCAACCAACATAGAATGGCCAAGTGGAGTTAGGCAATTCATGAATGCTCTCTCAAATTAGAATCAAGTCAATGATAAAGAGCTGAGAAAACGGAAGAACATAAGCAAAACACATTAAACAACACAAGTAGCGGAGGACAACTTTCAACACAAGTAGAACCGCTACATCCTAGCTCAATATGGAAGAGTGACCCCTTGACACTTGAAAAATAAAGCAAAGATACACGGTCAAAGATCCAAAAGAATCAAGGACCTCTAGAGATATCCTTTGTAAAGATATTGGAACAACAATCTCCAACATACAAGTCTCATAGACTCCTATCCTAATCTTGGTCTCAATTTAGTGCAAAAGAATATGAAACAAGATTGATGTCAAAATGATGTCGTATTCGGATTGGACAAGAAATAGACCAAGACAAGAACTTGTGCTAGAATTAAATTGCTAATGAGGTATAATTTTACGCTTTCATTCAATCATTTGTTGCACACATCGCGGTATTTTACTTCATGGGCAATTCTTCAAAAATTTAGTGTTAGTGGAAAAGGTTGAATGTTAAGGCTTTAAGCTCCAAGTTCTAGGTATGGGTTTCTTTCTATTCAAGCCCTTTCATTTTTGAAAGTCTGGTTTTGAGTCGATTGTCTTTTTTTTAGTTCTTCTATTAATCTTCAGAAACTCCTTTTAAGGGGAACTTTACTGGATTTTCTTGTACATATTATAAACACTCATAGTTATATATCATTCAATGATATTGAAGATGTTTTTGATTTTCTCCAAAGGATCAAAGCACCTAAAGCCCTTCATACAATCATCATAATCTAAAAAGATACTCTTCAATTCTTTTACATCAAGCTTATCTCTATTCTTCTTAGGAATGTGAACAAGGTCTTACATCCAAATGGCTCACTTTTGGCTTCTTGTTTGTAAATGTCTCTTCAGGTGTTATCTTGGTACAATAATGGTAGGACTCCTATTCTGGAGATACACTACGATGTTGCTAGCTTCTAACCAAAAGCCCTTTAGTAGTTTCATCTCAACAAGCATAGATTTTCCACTCTCCACTATCATGCGATTCTTGCGCTGATTAGCTACACCATTGAGTTCTGGAGTATGAGCTTGTGTAATTTGTCTCGTGATTCCACAATGATCACAAAAGTCTTTAAGCTCATTGGACTTGTACTCACCTCCTATCAAATCTCAAGATTTTCATCTTCCTACTTGTTACTTTTTGACCATTGCTTTGAAGCTCTTAAAAGTGGCAAAGGCATCAAATTTCTTTTTCAAAAAAACATAAATCCACGTCATACATATCATCTATGAAGGTGATAAAATAGTATGCTCCCCCTATAGACATCAGCCTCATAGGTCCACATATATTAGTGTGGATTAGATCTAGGATGTTCTTTGCCCTTGCAACTCTATCATGCTTGAATTTCTCGCGTGTTGAAAAGGAGGAGGTGTGAGTGCGAGGAACATAAAATAGCTCGAAAAGAAAACGAACACGAAGAGAATGTGTTCGTGCGTAGCGGAATGAGCTATATTACTCCTTCCCTAAGCATGACTACGCCTATCAGAAACAAACAGAACCTTAGTGATGAAAATCACGGTCGATCCGATTACGTAGCCAAACATAAACAAAACATCAGAAGGATAATTTGTCGCAAACAGCTAGACAAATCATTAGTCGCGAATGATTTGCGAAGAGCTAGACTGAGCTCAATTGATAATTAGCCGCGAAAGGCACGACTAAATATTTGTCGCGAACAACTAGACTAATGATAATTCGCTAAGAACAGTTTACCAGATTGAGCAATAAGAGAGTCAGACATAATGAGAAAAAGCATAGTAGTATTGACGCAAATTTGAACGCAGAACAAAAGAGCTGTTATCAGATTAAGTATAGCAAAATATACATGTCAATAATGTGGTAGAGCACAAGACAATAGCGGACGAAACTGCGTGCTCTACAAAGCTAATCCAATCTGTAAAAGAAACGAACCTGTTATTGACAATACAAAAGAATCAATGCGCGAGGGCATCTACTTCGTCTATCTCTGATAAATTTTTGATGCTATGATTTTCACACTCTTTTCACACGCTGGATACGCAGATGGTATCCAACATATATATACATAATTTTACGGGTGTGCAGATAAAGAAAGTAGAAAGTGGATGTGCTATTTGTAGGAGATTGTGGGTGGCTGCTGTTGTTGTCAAATCTGATTGCACAATTGCATGGGATGAGTGTGAGAAGACCGCGACGTCAGCATTCGCTGAAATGCACGTTGGTGAAGATGCAAAAAATGCGACACTCTAACGAACTGCCTTAGGATTTGATTTACAGGGTGCCTTCGCTTTTCCTAGGGCACCTTCGGCATTTTGTAAGGCAGTGTCGTCTTTTTTGCCTGTCGCGAATCACGTGTAAAAACACAGTGTCACGTTTTTCACCTTTTTCGCCTATGAGAATTTACTTGTATTTATGCAGACAATCGCGTTTTATTTGTCTGTCTTATTTTATATGTAAATATGCAGACTGTGCGACAACATGAGTAAAAATATAGCATGAATGGAGGCATACTTAAATAGGATTTAGGAGAGTAGAGGAGATAAATCCAACACCCCCCCTTAATCTAGATCCGTGAATGCCTTGATCTCCAGACTAAGCAATGCACAAAATTTGTTGTGTGCATTAGCACTTAATGCCTTTGTAAATATATCTGCAACCATGTCCTGCATTCTGCAGTACGTTAAGCTCACCTCCTTGTTGAGAACCTTGCCCTCGATGTAGTGATATCTAATTTCAATGTGCTTACTCCGAGAGTGAAATCTAGGGTTGGCCGATAAGGCAATGGCACTCTGATTATCACAGAACAAAATTGTAGGGATGTATTGATACAGATTAACGTCTGACAGTAAATTTCTCAACCAAAACGCTTTCTTAATAGATTGAGAAGCAGCAATGTATTCTGCTTCTGTAGAAGAAAGTGCGATAGAGGTTTGCTTACAACTGTTCCTTGAGATAGGATTGCCGTTGAAGAAGAATGTAAATCCAAATGTGGACTTACGATTGTCAACATCTCCTCTCCAGCTTCATAGCAGATGCACTGGTCCATGGTAGCTCGAATATACCTCACGACTCTTATGAGAGCCTTCCAATGGGTAATGCCAGGATTGGCCATATATTGGCTGAGTGAGCTTACTGCAAAAGAAATATATGGTCTTGTACAGACCATTGCATACATGAGAGATCCAAGTATCGATCAATAAGGATACTCTCTCATCTGCTCCTCTTCCTGCTTGGTCTGGGGACATTGGTCCTTTGACAAATGCAGGTCTGGATCCATCGGTGATTGAGCTAATGTACAATTCATTAGATTGTATCTGTTAAGAACATTGTGAAGATATCTTTGTTGAGTGATGTAAATCAGTCGTCTCGCTCCGTCTCTGCAGATTTGAATGTCCAGACAGAAGTGAGGTTCACCCAAATCAGTCATGTCGAACTCTGAAAATAGCATCTTCTTAGCATCCTTCACCAAATTGGTATTGTTGCTGAAGAGCAACGTATCATATACATATAAGGTGATGATGATGAAGGATTGCTTCACTGACTTGGAATAGACGTTGCAATCAGCAGCGCTTTGTTTGAATCCTTGTTCGATGAGGAATGTGTTAATTCTCTGAAACCAAGCTCTGGCAGACTGTTTCAAGCCGTAAAGTATTTTGTGAAGTTTACAAACATGATTCTTCATACCTTTCAGAACATATCCTTCGAGCTGGATCATGTAGATGTCTTCTTATATAATTCCATTCAGATAAACTGTTTGTACATCAAGTTGATGTACTTCGAGATCGACAGCTGCAGCATAAAACATGAGTGCTGGGATTGACGAATGTTTGAATACTGGATTGAAAGTATCGCTGTAGTTGACGTTGGGGATTTGAGTGAATCCTCTTGCTACCAGTCTTGCCTTCCTTCGATCAATTGCTTCGTTGACATTGTATTTGATCTTAAAGATCGATTTGCAATCGATGATATTGCAGCCAATAGGAGCTTCAACTAGTGATCACGTCTGGTTCTTGATCAGAGAGGAATACTCTATATCCATAGCTTCTCTCCAAAGATCAGAGTCTGGGTGGCTGAGTGCCTCTTTGACTGTCGTTGGTTCCTGTATCAAGAGACATGCAGACTCAGGAGTATACCTTGTGGGCTGTGTGCACACTCGACTTGATCTTCTGGGAGGATTTGACTGATGAACCACTCTTGGGACTTGTTGCTGGTTAGCAGCAACATCTTCGTTTGATTCGCTGTCAAAGAGTGGGTCGACAATGGACACGCTTGAGCCAGAATCTCGGACAGTCGTGTCAATGGCAGGTGATGAAGGTTCTCCTGGAGCAATATCCTTGCCTTTGATGTCGACGAACTAATCCTTGACAAAGACTGTATCCCGGCTATACAAGGCTTGCTGGGTATCAGGATCATACAGCTTGCATGTATTATCAAATGAAGTATATCCGATCAAGATGGTCTTGAGACCTTAAAAGTCCAATTTCTTCCTGGTGTCTTTTGGGATCTGCGCTAGGCAACGCATCCAAACACTCTTAGGTTCTTCACAGAAGGCTTAGAGCCTGTCCACACCTCGTGGGGTGTTTTGCTTGAGAGGGCCTTGGTCGAACATCTGTTCTGGACGTAAGCTGCAGTGGAAACAACTTTGGCCCAAAATCTCTTGGGCAGTGATGCATGCGCTAACATACATTTGGCTGATTCAACCAGGGTACAGTTCTTCCTCTTGGCTAAGCCATTAGACTGAGGACTGTAAGGAGTGATGAATTGCTGCTCAATGCCTTGGCTTTGGCAGTACTCCTTAAACTCAATAGAGATATATTCTCCACCATTGTCTGATCTTAGAGTCTTGATCGTCCTTCGAGTCTCCTTTTTTGCATGCTCCTTGAAGATTCTGAAGCAATTGAAGGCTTCTGATTTCTTCTTTATAAGGTACACCAGTCCTTCTGGAAAATTCATCAATAAAAGTTATAAAATACTTTGCATCCTTCAGTGAAGGATTTTTCATCGGGCCACAAATTTTTGAATGCACAACATTAAACAATCCTCTAGCAATATGGTGATGGCTTGATTTAAATGGTTTCCTAGTCTGTTTACCAACTAGATAGTCTTGACAGACAGGTAACTCGACTTTATCACGAGGATAGTCGAGATCAAGAACAATAGATTATCTAGACATTTGTTGTATTGCAGCATGATTCAAGTGACCAAGTCTATAATGCCAAAGTAAACTTTTATTTGCATGAATAGAAGTACTGAGCGCTTGACTAGAGGCAGAAAAGCAATGACTTAATTTATACAAGTATCCATGTCTCTTTCCGAGTACTAAGATCTTGCCTGTCCTATAAACTACTTTTTACGGATCACATTCGAATTCTACTCTATATTCTAGATCTGTGATTTTACTTATAGAGAGCAGATTCGTAGATAAGTTTGGTACATACAGGACTTAAGAAAGTAGCTTAGACTGATCATTTGCAAAGCTTAATCTTACAGTACCTTCACCCTTAATAGCTTGTGTGTCATTGTCACCAAGGTGAATATATTTCTGGGTACTGTAAGATGTATAGGACTCAAAACAACCAATGAGATTGGTCATGTCCTGAGTGGCTCCGGAATCCAGGAACCAAGAACTATCACCGGATGCTCCTTGATGGCTGGTCATGAAGACATCATGATCCGCTGTATTTGCCACTTGATTCAACTGTCTCTTGATGTTGTTCTTTGCTTGCAGTATTCGGTAGTCCTGATTGTTTCGCTTGCAGTATCTATAGAACAGCTTCTTCTTCGTCTGTGGATTTGACTGTTCTTTGTGCTATGCTGGTTTCTGGTCTGGCTTTGATTGCTTCGGGCCTTTCTTCTTCTTTTGCTTAGTTGTGCTTTTGTTAGTGTATAGGGCGTGAGAATCAGCTGAGGAACTTGAGGCTTCGTTCCTCCGCGTGTCTTCCTGCAACAACATAGCGATGACTCTCGAAAGAGTCAATTTTGGATGTGTCATTATGATCATCACCCAGCTGTCGTATGAGCTTGGCAAGCTTGTAAGCAGTTGCATTACTGCGTCTTGATTGTCTATGACAGATCCGATAGCGGCCATATGCTTCAGCAAGTTCTTGAACTGGTTGATGTGATTCCGTAGGGAATCACCATTCGTCATCTTGAGAGAGTAAAATTTCTTCCTGAGCTATAGCTTGGAAGCTATATCTCGCACTTTGTATAGTGTGCTCAAGATGTCCCAGATTTCTTTTGATGTCCGAGCCTCGGATACATGGTCGATCAAGGTATCCGTAATGTTAAGGATGATCAACGTGAAAGCCTTTCCATCCTTCAGCTTCCATCTGGCGATTGCTGCGTCATCTGCTTCGGGTTTCCCTTCTGCACCTGTAACAACGTCATACAATTCTTTAGCCATCAGTACAGTTTTCATCTTAAATTTCCACAGATGGTAATTGGCTCCATCAAGCTTGTCCATGATAGGACTGCTTTCCCTTGAAAATCCATGTGGAAGATTAGTCTAGGTGATAGGCAAAACTATCAGTGACTTAAGTATAAAAATCTGGCATTGAGTTACAGAACAAGAAGACAATTACTCTATCGGCTAGAAGAGTCTTGTACTGTGGAAGCTTATCAGGCTACGAACATGAGCTCTGATACCATGTTGGAAAGGAGGAGGTGTGAGTGCGAGGAACAAAAAAAATAGCTCAAAAAGAAAATGAACACGAAGAGAATGTGTTCTGCGCAGCGGAATGAGCTATATTACTCCTTCCCTAAGCATGACTATGCCCAGAAACGAACAAAACCTTAGTGATGAAAATCACGGTCGATCCGATTACGTAGCCAAACATAAACAAAATATTAGAAGGATAATCTGTTGCAAACAGCTAGACAAATCATTAGTTGCGAATGATTCGCGAAGAGCTAGATTGAGCTCAACTGATAATCAGTCGCGAAGTAGTCGCGAAAGACACGACTAAATATTTGTCGCGAACAGCTAGACTAATGACAATATGCTAAAAACAATTTACCAGATTGAGCAATAAGAGAGTCAGACAGAATAAGAAAAAACATAGCAGTATTGATGCAAATCTGAACGCAGAACAAAAGAGCTGTTATCAGATTAAGCATAGCGAAATATACATGTCAATAATGCGGTAGAGCACAAGACAATAGCGGACGAAACCACGTGCTCTACAAAGCTAATCCAATTTGTGAAAGGAATGAACCTATTACTGACAATACAAAAGAATCAATGCGCAAGGAAATCTACTTCGTCTATTTTTGATAAATTTATAATGCTAAGATTTTCACACTCTTTTCACACGCTGGATACGCAGATGGTATCCAGCATATATATACAAAATTTTACAGGTGTGTGTCAGAAATGGTAAACTCCTGCAACTATGATCTTCGCTCAACTCGCTGCATCAGGAGAGGAGCACCAGGTCCCAGCACTACAACAGCTAATGTACTTCATGAAATCTCTACCGACGTCCTATCAGCCGCTGAGAATGCTCATACTGAGTCTACCAAATATGACATTCGACAAAGTAGTCAGTCTTGTCACTGATGAGAGACTGATGAGAGACGAAGGAGAGCGAAGCAGTGATCAAGATAAGGCTCTCTTCACGAAAGGAAAGAAGAAGAACAAAAACAAGCCAAGATTCGAGAAGACGAAGTCCTCGAATCAACAATCTTCTTCCTGCGATCACTGCCACAAACCAGGCCATACGACCAACAAATACTGGTTCAATCCAACAATACCTTGCATGCATTGCCAGAAGAAAGGGCATTCTGCATACGACTGGATATTCAACCCAAAAAGAAAAAACAAGGCTGAAAAGACAAACGTTTCAGAGTCATCAAAGGATGCTGAAAGAGGTGACGAAGCTTTCACGATACTCGACAAAGCGTTGACAAGCTACGCTGAACATGACTATCATGTAGTCATCGATTCAGGAGCAACATCTCACATAACCTACAACAAGAAGATCTTGATCAAATTTCGCGAACTCGAAAATGATAGAGCAGTGATTCTAGGTGATGGAAGTAGACAGGATGTCAAAGGCATCGGCTCTTTACAACTACAAACACTGTCAGACGAAGTAGAGCTGCCATGAGCACTTTATGTGCCCTCACTCAGAAAGGATCCGCTATCTATCTCCAAGATGGCAGATCTAGTCATTCGAGTTATGTTTGACGATGACACTTGCCGTATGATTGAGAAGACGACAAACAAATTGCTGACGGTCAGATGCAGAGAAGGAAACCTCTACCAGGCCAAAATAATCAGTAACTCTGACAGCATATTAAATGCTTCAAAAAACTAAGATCAGCTCTGGCATAGAAGAATGTATCATCTGAACATGCGGAGCCTGTATGACATGAGCAGAAAAGACATTGTCACAGGTCTCAAGATTTCAAGGCCTGAGGCTGAGTTCAACAAAGCTTGTCAGAAAGACAAGCAACATCAGAATCCATTCACACACGAGGGAAGAAGAGCCAAAAAAGTTCTTGAGCTCGTCCACTCTAATGTGTGTGGACCGATGAAAATAGATTCGCTCTCAGGTTTGAGATATTTTCTAACGTTCACAGATGACTACAACTAGATGACCACGATCTACTACTTGAAGAAGAATTCCAAAGTGTTTGATTCTTTCAAGAAGTTCGTGGCATTCGTGTTAAAATTGAAAAACAATCCATATTGATTTCTTGACTTGCTACAAATGTTATACCATGCAAGTATGTAGCTCATTAATGCAAAATGCCAAGTTTGGCCTACATAGAACTCGAGCTACATGGTTATGTATTGTCTAGTTTGATAAATGCAACTTGCATATAGTTTGTAGACATAGAATTAGCATGATTATGCTTGTAGAAACTCGTGGAAACTCACATGCATTAATTGTAAGTGATCCATAGTGACATGCAAGGCATGCACAAAGTTTATTGGACACATGCATGATGATTTGGACATTTTTAGTTAGAACTAGTACACTTGTAAAAAGCTGGTAAAATTTCATGCATGACAAGTGACAAATGTCACAAGGAATCTAGATGTCACTTTAGATGTCATTTTGGAATGGATAGATATGGTTCTACCTCAGGCTACCTCAATCTCCATAAATATGTGTAGCTCTCCACACAATTGATGATGAAGAACCAAAGTTTTGTAGCTATCTCATGTCATTTTGGATCTAAACAAATATTGCTTGTTATCTCTCTAGGTTTCTCTCTCTCTCTCTCTCTCTAACTCGTGTTGAGGCTAATGCTCATACATTGAAATCTTGTATTTTTTCATTCTTTGATCATTGCTATTATATTCTGTTGATTAGCATGCTAGATTGTGGATTAGCCATTTCTTCTGAACTAGATTTTGTTGATCAATCTAGAATAAGGTTTTAGTGCCAATCACAAAGCTTAATTAAGATCAGTCACTCTTGTGGACATTCCCCACACGTGTGAATTCTGGAAATTTTGTCAATTCGTAGAGCGACACACCTCAAAAAAGATACAGATCCTTAGATCTGACAATGGAGGTGAATACAAAAGCACAGAATTCTCAAGAATCTGCAAAGAACAGGGGATTGATCAAGGTAACCATTGAGAAATGCATTAGAAACATCAAGCTGGAACATACTCCATTTGTGAAAACATGCAAGAGAGATGAGTATTCGAATTGTTACCATCTTTGCAACTGGTGCAAAGGTGTCTTCATAGTCAAGACCTTTGATCTGTGAGTAGCCTTTGGCACAAAGTCTTGCTTTATACTTATTGATAGATCCATCATGATTATACTTGATTCTGAATACCCACTTACATCCAATCACATACATGTTGTTTGGTGGCTCCACAAGCTCCCATGTGTTATTTGACATTAAGCTTTCAAATTCTTGGGTCATTGCTTCAACCCACTGTCAAAATATTGGAAAAATCTATCTAATGTTGTGAGTAGGGGTCCTAATAATGCCAAAGATGAATTAAGCTCTTTTGGCTTAGTAAAGACCCATCTTAGATAAGTAAGCGAGACATTACTCATGGGAGAGCACTGCTTATCTCACGCCAACATGCTGTGTGGGTCTATCATACAACGCTCGAAATCAAGAGGATCAATAGATGATACTATAGCTATTACACATATATCACTCTTAACTTAGTCTGATCTTGAATGAATTATTGTCTGCCAGGTAGAGAGAGAAAAAACTTGGGTAGAGAGAGAATGAGTCCAATACACCAAAATCTCAATATTGACAATATGGCAAAACATGCCCAGCTTTCCCTACATGAGAGAGACTCGAATTCCTACAGTGGAGTTGCATGGAAAGTCCACTTAATTGAACTAATTTACCTACCATAGATCCACATGTGTAACTACATGCATGTATGTTGCATGTACTGCATGTCAACTCATAAAACTGCCTAGACATGTGTAGATCACAGAAACTACTTTGCATGTTGCATGCACTGATTGCATGTGGCTTGCATGCATACAATAAAACTTTGCATGTTATCTAAACATCTGCATGTCATCATAATTGAACATATCTAACTCAAATCCGAGCTACACTAGAAGGATATGTGCTCAATTCACACTCCTTTTATGTACAACATGAATTTTAGTGGAAATCACTATGGACATGACCCCAAACTCGAGATGGGAAGATAATATTTTAATAATCTTCACAATGCAGAGCCCCAAATTCTTGAGTAGCAGGAAGCAGAGGATCGACCCCACGAACAAGAAATGTTCAAGCAGCGACGAAACGAACCTCGAAGGTCAACAAGACAAAGATGACCTCCAGACCGCTATTATGACAATCTTCAATGGAGCGAAGGCACGCAGGTCGAGTACTGCAGCTTCACAGAAGAGCTAGCAACATACCAAGAAGCTATCTAGAGTCCAGAGGGAGAAATCTGGAAGCAGGCAATGTCAAAGGAGATCGAGTTGATGAGGCAAAACGAGGCATGGACATTAGAGCCACTGCTAGAAAACAGAAGAGTAGTTTACTACAAGTGGGTGTATAAGAAAAAGCTAAAATCAGATGGCACTATTGGCCGCTACAAAACAAGGCCTGTCACGAAGGGCTACACGCAGAGATATGATGTCGACTATTTTGACACATATTCACCCATGGTGAAGATGGCAAGCATAAGGCTACTCCTTGCATACGCCACACAGTACAATCTGGAAATTCACCAGTTGACGTGAAAACAACCTTTCTCCATGAAGATCTAGAGGAGGAAATCTTCATGAAGCAACTTGAAGGCTATGAAGACTCTGACAACAGACAATATGTCTGTCGATTGCAGAGATGCATCTACAGTCTAAAACAGGCATCGCGGGCCCGATACAAAAAGCTTGATGGTCTTCTGAAGTCTCTAGACTTCAACCCTACTCAACCAGACTGCAATGTCTACATCAAAAGAGTAGGAAAGAATTTTGTGATACTGACCATTTTTGTGGATGATTCGTTGATGATAGGAAACTTCTTGATGCTGATCAAAGACACGAAGAGTCAGATTTTTGAAAGCTACGAAATTATAGATCTTGGAGAAGCAACAAAATGCCTAGGGCTGGAGATCAGAAGAGATCAAACAAATGGCGAAATTCACTTGAGTCAGTCAGAATACGCCAGAAAAGTGCTGAAGTAGTACCACATGATGGTTGAAATGAATAGCAACAATGGAGACTAGTTGATTAGTGTTAACTAGTCTTGTGATTCTACATTTAGCTATCTTGTAAACTTCACATAGTGGAGGTATAAACAATCCTCTCTGGATCATAACTATGTGAAGAGAAATAGTGAATACAGAGATCTGTAAGAAACAGAGAGAGATGTAGCGAATAGAGTAAGAAAGCAAAAATACCATAGATGTGCATGAAAGTTTGCCAACGAGCAGAACACAACAAAAGAGTAGAGAGTCAATCCGCCAAAGAGCGAAACATTGACGATCTCGCTCTAAAACCAAACTGATAATATAGTCGCTCTATTTTGTGTATCTCTTGGTCTTGTGCTGTGTCTCTTGATTGCTAGAATAAAATATATTATGTGATGCGTAGTCGAGTGTCTGGGATCCTTCAAGGGCTTCCGCACAAAAAGAAAATTCAAAGAAAGAAAATTGTTAGCGAATCAGAAGAGAGAAGACGAACACAAAACAGTCCCTCGCTTTTGTGACAGTGTGCAGATTAAAAAAGTACAAAGTGGATGTGCTGTCTATAGGAGATCGTGGGTGGCTGCTGTCATTGTCAAATCTAATGAGCGTGAGAAGGCCGCGACGTCAGCCTTCGTTGAAATGAACGTTGGTGAAGATGCGAAAAATGCGACACTCTGACAAAATGCCTTAGGATTTGATTTATAGGGTGCCTTTGCTTTTCCTAGGGCACCTTCGGCATTTTGTAAGGCAATGTCATCTTTTTTGCCTGTCACGAATCACGTGTAAAAACACAGTGTCGCATTTTTTGCCTTTTTCACCTGTGAGAAGTGTGAGAGATTTCAACTAGTTTAGTCTAGTTTAGTCACATTTTGGTAAATTGTCAATAAGAGGCCAAAACTCATTTTAGAGTTAGAGATAAACTTTATGAAGTTATATTAGTTTAAAATACATTCAATAAACACTTTTGGAGAGTGTGGGAAAGTTGATAGTCGAGTTTGAGAGAGATTCAAATTTGAACTTTGGGTACATTGAATCTAGACCCAAAAATAGTAGGGTTTACATTTTGGAGGGAAAGCCAAGTGGCCAAATAGGGTTTGGAAACTCCATAAAAGGATGTAACTCATGGAGAGACACATCTTCTCTCTTCTATCTCTCATTTCATCACTATACATGGTTCTCTTTGGGTTCTACTACTCATTGGTGCACTATCTTGGTGTCATCTTGCAATTCTATGTGTAGAATGATCATTTATTGTTATTTTCGGTTCCACACGTGTGAAATACAGTAGGGTACTGTAATTGTACGGAAAGAAAACATATTTTATGTTTTGGTTCATGTTTGATCAATATCTCTTAGAGTTTGCATCTCATTTTGTATGTAGATGCTGATTTTTCTACATTGGCAGGATTGTTGGTTTGCTCCTTATTGTAACCAAATATTTGGGATTTGGATTGGATTTTGAATGATCTGAAATCCTTCACATGGTATTAGAGCTATTGTGTTTCAGGTTATGAATGGATCAGCCATCTTTAGCAAGGATTTTGGAGGAGTTACCAATGCTAGAGCATGCTAGATTGATCTCTACTCAAAAATCAGCATTTTTTACATGTGTAGAATTGATCTTTTGTAGGTCAAAACTCAATATAGGGTTATATACTTTATCAATTCCAATTTCACACTTAACTTACTGGAATTAGATGATTTTTGGTGCATTAGGAAGGTCTCACTGGAGTCTACAAGAAGATATACCAAGTTTCTAGAATTTGCATGTAGAATTTGAGATATTCAATTTTTTGTGATTTTGTCAAAACCCTAATTTTGATTGGATCTCTAGTTTGTGAGGTTACTGAACTTCATTTGAGTGTGTTTCAATCTTAGGAAGTGGCAAGAATCATTAGATTGAGGATAGATCTCACTATTTAATGTGTTGATTTTCTAGTTAGAAGTGCTAGAAGAGATTTGAGAGGTTCCATATCTTTGTGATTTCTTCTTGAGTTCATTTCTTGACATTCAAGAGAGTGCTTTGTGCATTGGAACAGGTTGAAAGAAGAAGATCAGGTCACTTCAACATGGCTACAAGTGGTGGATTTATGTTGGAGAGCAATGATAGGCTTACCTCAATCAACTATTCTACTTGGAAGGTGAGGATGGAGTCCTTATTGGAGATGAATGAGTTGATGGAGATTGTTGAAGGTGTGGAGGAGAGACCTCAAGCACCTCAAGATCAAGTGAGGTATGACAAGAGAGCAAATAAAGCTCTACACATGATTAAGATGAATGTTACCAATGAACTTCTCAAGGAAGTTGGTAAGTGCACATCATCTTTGGAGGCTTGGGAAGCTTTGAAGAAGCTTTATGAATCCAAGTCTACATCAAGAGTGCTTACTCTTAGGAGGCAAATCTTTCAAAGTTTGCAAAAGAAGGAAGAGAGTACTCATGCTTTTGTTTTGAGGGTTAAAGCATTCAATGGTGAGTTAGCATGTATTGATGAAAGCATTAAGGAGGTAGAGCTTGTCCAAGTTATACTTAATGACTTGTTGGATGATCATGCTAATCTTGTTCAAAGTTTTGCTATTCAAAAGACTTTGCCAAGTATTGTGGATTTGAAAGAGATCTTGGTGAATGGGGAGTATAGGCTTCAATAAAGAGGAGGTGGATCTACATCGACATCTCATTATGAAGAGGATGCTATGTTCATCAAAGGCAAGTTCAAGGGAAAAGGCAAAGGCAAGTGGTCTAAAGGGCAAGATCAAGGTGAGACTTCTTCTTTTGGCAAAATGAAAGAAAAGTCTAAGTTGAAATGCTTTTATTGTGGAATCAAAGGGCATTTTGCAAATGAATGTTTGAAGAAGCAAAGAGATGAAGGTAGCAAGAAAATCAACTTTATTACTAATGATGAGGATCTAGGTGGTGGTGATTCTCTTTTTATGTGTTCTCCAAGTCCAATATCAAGTGAAGGTGACAAAGATTCATGGTGGATTGATAGTGGAGCTAGCTCACACATAACTAGTCACAAGGAGTTCTTTACTTCTTTGGTCACTTATGATGGAGCCAAGAAAGCAATTCACATGGCCAATGGTGGTGAGTGTGTGATTGAAGGTATTGGTTCAGTTCCTATTTGTCTCTCTACTAATAGGAAAGCAAGACTTGATGGTGTTCTTTACATTCCTTCACTTTCAAAGAATTTGATAAGTGTTGGTCAAATGATAGAGAAAGGATACATGGTAAAGTTTGGTGGTGATGCTTGTTTCATTACAAAGGAAGAAATCTTGGTTGCTAGGGGCAATAGACAAGGTAGACTTTTCAAGCTTGATGCTTTTGTTATGGCTAACAAAAAGGATGAAATGGAAAAGGAGATTGGTCTCAACTTTCCAAAGTTACCTTTTAGCATCAATAAGATTGGTGGATCTTATGCAAAGTCTAACAAGCTTCCTTATGCTAGATCTAGGTCAAGATCTAATATGCTTCTTGGAGATGTTCATCTTTGTGCTAACTTGGCTAGTCTTGAGGATATTCATGGTGTTTCAAAGGTTCTTCATGGCAAGTGCAAGCATGCAAAAGGTAAGGAAAGAGCTAACTTCATCAATGGAGGTGAAGGTTCTTCCTTGGAAAAGATTGTTGTTAATGATTTCTTTGATCATATGTCAAAAGATGTTGCTAGGTGCATGCATGAAGGAGGTGGTTCTTCTACATTCTTTTGTGATGAGTCCAAGAAAGTCATTTTTCCAGCAAGTGGAGTCACATGTCTTCATAAAGAGATTAGATCAAATGGTTCTATCAAGAGACTTAGTGAGGGAGATAGTCACAATTCAAGAAGAAGAGAAGTATGTGAAGAGTTCAAAGTAGGATGTACTTTGAATGATGTCATTGTGAATGATAGTGAGGAAGAATCATTATCATATGATTCATTACCTAAAACATTGAGTAGAAGTCCTTGTTTGAAAAAAGAGAGTACTTCAATCATCCTTATGTTGAAGGTACTAATCATTTTTTTCATGGCTTCTAATGTTTTTGAGATTTCTACTTCTTATGATGCAATCATTAAGAGGGAGTCTTATGAAGGAAAGAGCAATGGAAGACTGGTTCTTGGGAAGATCCAAGGCATGGACCTCACATCTCTTCATCAACTCAAAGGATTCTATGATTATGAATTGATCACTCATGATCGAGATGACAAAAGGTTGGTTGGAGAAGACTACATGGAACAAATCGAGAGGCAATTTCTTCAAGACAAGGGAGATCTCATTGGTGAGCTTATTGAGGTCTTGTATGAACTCAAGAGGGCTGGATTTCTTATCATCTTAGCCTACTCTACTTCATGTTGGATGGAAAGTTTGGAATCTATCTTTTGATTTATGATGGTGACATTGGTGACATTGTTTTCACTAACCTTTGTGGAAATTTGAGATCAAGCATTGATGAGATTTTGTTGGATCTAGATCATATGTTTGAGAGGGAGTATTTCCAGAGTTTCAGGTCTGAAGATATTCATATCTTTGATATCTTTGATGATCAAGAGAAAGGTAAGCAAGTGGAAGCGACACACTTTCATGTATTCACATGTTTTGAAGAATTTTCTTGTGTAGATGATGCTATGCAAGTGGATATTGGTTCTCATAGTTTTCATAATGGAAAAGCAAGTAATGGATCCGAAAAACAAAGTTTGTTCAATGACTTTGATGGTCAAGAGGAAGATCAAGAGGTTGGTCTCAAAGGGCTTCAACAACACAAAAGGAAAGGTGGCAATTTGGAGCTAGTCAAGAGCATCAAAGGAAGGTTATTTGGCAAAGATGTTATGGATCTATTTTTGCAGATTATTGAAGACTCAAGTAAGGTCAAAGGAGCAGCAAGAAAGTGTTGTTCAAGTTTACTTTACTTGTTCTATCTCATGTTTGAGCTATTTCATGTGGATGTGTGCAAATTGTCAAGATATGGTAAAACTAGCTACATTGGTGAGCATTGTTTTGATGTCGGATTTGTACTAGCATTCTTGGCTGATTTTGCTTATGGAAATGAAGCTATTGGAGGTTCATTATGTCACTCATCCATGGCTAAGTTCTCAAGTGTTGAGCTACTTGGTGCCAATACTTGGAGATTGTCAATTTTTGGTGAATTCATAGTCATTTTCTTGTGTCAAGTAGATCTTGAAGATGGACTAGTGTAAACTACTTGGTTTATGGAGTCATGTGGTGCTGGATTTGCATCATTAATGTACTCACCTACTCATGGATTTCCAAGGTTTGATGGTTTCTTGTGGCAAGATGGAGATGGAGGCTCATTCATGGAGTTTTATGGTGGAGACATATCAAGAAAGGACAAAGTTGGAGGACACAAGCAAGCAAATGGTCATCACTCACATTTATTGTTTGGTTGCTGTAATTTTCCAGAGAGTACAAAGTTTGAAACATGGAGGAATCATTTCATTCACATTCTATTTGGTTCTTCATGTTCTAGTTATATCTTGATGTGCAAAATTGATGTAAGAAATAGTGAAGCATCCAATTTGGACACTATTCTCTATATCAATTATGAAAAATACTTTAGAGCCTTAGAAAGAAGATCTATACTTAGGGTGGAGATCATTCTAAAGTTGTATCAAAGTTCTATTGTCAAAACTATGCCAAAACTAGTTGAAGAGGGAGTGTGAAAGATTTCAACTAGTTTAGTCTAGTTTAGTCACATTTTGGTAAATTGTCAATAAGAGGCCAAAACTCATTTTAGACTTAGAGATAAACTTTTTGAAGTTATATTAGTTTAAAATACATTCAATAAACACTTTTGGAGAGTGTGAGAAAGTTGGTAGTCGAGTTTGAGACAGATTCAAATTTGAACTTTGGGTACATTGAATCTAGACCCAAAAATAGTAGGGTTTACATTTTGGAGGGAAAGCCAAGTGGCCAAATAGGGTTTGGAAACTCTATAAAAGGATGTAACTCATGGAGAGACACATCTTCTCTCTTCTATCTCTCATTTCATCACTATACATGGTTCTCTTTGGGTTCTACTACTCATTGGTGCACTATCTTGGTGTCATCTTGCAATTCTATGTGTAGAATGATCATTTATTGCTATTTTCGGTTCCACACGTGTGAAATACAGTAGGGTATTGTAATTGTACGGAAAGAAAACATATTTTATGTTTTGGTTCATGTTTGATCAATATCTCTTAGAGTTTGCATCTCATTTTGTATGTAGATGCTGATTTTTCTACATTGACAGGATTGTTGGTTTGCTCCTTATTGTAACCAAAGATTTGGGACTTGGATTGGATCTTGAATGATCTGAAATCCTTCACAAGAATTTAGTTGTATTTATGCAGATAGTCATGTTTTATTTGTCTACCTTATTTTACATGTAAATATGCAGACTGTGCGACAACATGAGTAAAAATGCAGCATGAATGGAGGCAAATTAAAATAAGATTTAGGAGAGTAGAGGAGATAAATCCAACATCACGATGTTGCTTTTTGTACACACATGATTCACAGACTCAATTGATCTTTTATCATATGCAATACTTTCACCATCTCCAATTTCCTCATCAAACTGAGGCACACTAGGATAAAAATGACCGAAGCTTTTATACCATAGATCAATTTGTGATGGAATGGATGAGATAAGTCTATGTTGTCGCTTAATTGTAGCATTTAATCTGTCGCTTAATCCATACCGCATAGTTGTTTTTGAATGTTTTTTTCAAAGATTATTATTCTCTCAAGATTATGTCATGCCCCTTTCAACTAGGGAGAAAATCCAAACCTTTGGGGAGCTATGTATTATAGGAGGAGATGAGAAGGTAGTCCAACATCAAAATGATGCTCACCAATGTAACTAGTTTTACCATATCTTGACAATTTGCATACATCCACATGAAAATGCTCAAACATGAGATAGAACAAGTAAAGTAAACTTGAAAAACACTTCATTTCTGCTCTTTTGATCTTACTTGAGTCTTCAATAAGCTACAAAAATAGATCCATAACATCTTTGCCAATTGACTCTTCTTTGATGCTCTTGACTAGCTCTAAATTGCCAACTTCCCTTTTGACTTGTTGAAGCCCTTTGAGATCAACCTCTTGATCAACAACTTGACCATCAAAGTCATTGAACAAAATTTGTTTTCCAGATTCGTTACTTGCTATAAAAACATGAAAACATCTAATAGCTTTCTTGTCCTTAGGTAACTCCACCAATCTCCATGTTCCATTCTTCATAAGAGCTTGATACTCAAGATCCATTACTTGGATCCACTCCTCTTCCTTTCTTGCTTCATCTACACTTGTAGGTTCATCAAAAGAGGTTAGGAAGGCAACATAATTTCTAGAAACTACTTGCTTACCCTTTTCATCATATGTGAGCCTTGAAGGTACTTTTCTTTCCCTTGATGTTCTCCTTGGCTTTTGACTTGATGAAGGTCCATCATCATCACCATCTAAAGTAGGATCCTTTACATCAACATCAAGAATGTTAGATCCATCCACATCACCATCAATCATGCTTGAAGATTGTGATGCCATGTATTTGCTAAATAATGTATATCCACTTGAATATGGCAATATATACTTGAAAATGAAGATATGCACTTGACAACTATATATTATGAAGAGGCCTATATCAATTTACAGGTTATAACTGCTAAAGACTTGTCTTCTACTAAAGGACAAGACCTCTAGAACTGAAACGATGCCTGAAACAGCCTTAATCCAGTCACCCAATCGACTAGATTCGTATCGTCATCATAAACAAGAGTAAATCAAACTCGTAGTTGAAAGTACCTTTAATGGTATAATTTACATATATTTGTAACTCATCTATTAACTAGAGTTAGTTAATGGAGCGATGCACCTGTAGTGTTTAGAGGTTACACACAACAAAAGTAATACTGGCTACTTATTAAATGTCTGTTTGGCAACCAGAATAATACCCGACTCCATTTCATTCAAATCAGTCAGAACTGTATCAATAAACCAACTTTATGACGTTTAACTGGTATGGTTAACTTCAAACATTAGTTAGTTAAGCATGAGATGTAGTAACTTCTTTGCATGCTCATTTCAAAATTTGGGACTACAGCTTTAAAATTGTAAATCTTGGTGTGCTCACTACAAAAACTAAAGCGGGAGTAGTAGCGCTTTTGAAATCTTTGTATGCTTATAGTGAAATATGAGGCTAGACAGTTTTTCAATGCGACATAGACATTACAAAAGTGAAGAAACAAAATGTTTTTGATTACAAAGCCTTGCTAGCTTTTAGCCCTCAACCTAATGAAGATGTTCGCGAACTCAAATATCTGAAGACACGAGATGCGAAGAGTTTTGTGAACACGAAAGTCAAAGGGAACGAAGACGAACGGTTCGTGAACACAAAAGTCAAAGGAGACAATCACGAACGGTTCACGAACACGAAAGATCCATGAATGAGATCCCTTGTGGTCCACAAGTACCCAAAAGTACAGAGATACGATCTGATGGCATGACATCAGCAAATACTCCCTAGGTCGTGGCTAATCTGCCACTCTTGTAATTCTCTGATTAGTTATAGATGTTTAATCACTCTAATCTTAGGTTCATAGAGAGACTATACTTACTGGATGATACTTGACATATATCAGAATAGAATACACAATGTGTAATATACAGAAGTCTGATGCTAGTAAGCAATCAAGACAAAATACAGACAGTAAGTCCGCTTGCGTGCGAGACGAGTTTTGTGATCAGGATCCATAGAGATTCAAAGTCCGCTAGTAAACGAGACACACATTCATGAGAGAAGAGTATCTCTCTCACGCCGACGCACTATGTGGACTCGCATGCAGTTCTTGAAGAAATGAAAGATCTGTTTCTATCACTACATAACTCTGGAGCAGAGAATGCAGTGTCAATTGAGAAGCAGCTCACATATCTGTTGAGAGCCTTATCCAGATCTTTCCAGACAGCATGAATCTTGCTCGCGAAAGATCCCGCCATGAACCTCAAAAAGGCAATTGTCAAGATTCGAGAGGAAGTCGAGGCCAGAGAACATCTTGATCACAAAGATGGTTTTGACCAGGACCTCTACGGCAACAGAGAAAAATCCAAGAAACAATTCAAGCCTAAGAGGGAGTCGAATAAGAGATAGGATCGTGACCAGCAAGCAGAGGGGACCAGCAAGAGCAACTGGAAGAGCAAAGGGAGGTCGAAACAACAAGATGCAGACAAGAAGACTTGCGTGAGATGCAGAAGAGACGGGCATACAGTTGATACATGTTGGATCAATCCCAAGATTGAGTGTATCCATTGCCACAAGAAGGGTCATGCAGCCATGGATTGCCGCCAGAACCCAAGAAACAGATCAGCACAGAATAGACAGGAGAACAACAATAGTTCTTTCTATGTCGAGGAGCCCGAGAGCTTGAAGATGGGCCAAGAAAGAACGAACAAAAATTGTTCGACCGCCTACATCTTTGAAGATGTGTGTGCAGCATCAACATCTGACACACATGAGGTGATCCTGGATTCAGGAGCCACCTCGCACTTCGAGACATCAAGGCGAATCATGTCTAATTTCAGAAGTGCAGATCCCTCAAGGTTCATAGTTCTTGGAGATGGATCTAGACATCAAGTGAACGGTATTGGTTCACTATGGCTCAACACCAACGATAGAGACAAACGACTCGAAGATGTTCTGTTCGTGCCAACTCTGCAACAAGACTTGCTCTCTATAACAAGAATAGCAGATGTAGGGATGCATGTGACGTTTTCTAACGAAGCATGCAATGTGATTGATGCTAGTACCAGCACTCTCATAGCTCAAGGCAGAAGGAAAGACAACCTATATCATCTGAAGGTGCGCCTACCTGAAGATCAGATGCATCGAACCCATGATGACTCGTCAGACACTCTGTGGCATGTTGAATCTCACACGTGTGGATTGTCCACAACATGTACTTATGATCTCCTAAGGTATGTAGATGCACCAAGATTAAGATTAGATTGAGATTCAAGATCAATCTTAGATCCTATGGCAAAAACACACTGCTACATGCATTCAAACACTTCCAACTCTCACTCACACGTGTGGGAAGTATTCAAACAATAATCTAAGTAAAAACAAGCTGCTCTCCTCGAGAAGAGAGAGAGAAAGCATCATGAGCTCTCGGGTAGAGAGAGAAAGCTAGAAATCTAGTAACTCACAAAATCCATAAAATCACCAAATCAATTAGCTTTAAAATGAGGAGTACAATGATACTAGTAGATCCACGAGCTACCACTATGCCTAACTATGATTGGACCATACTTTGTCACCTCTTGATCCTATTGGACCATTGATCCATGCACCTCTTAATTCTATTGGACTATATTCAAGCACACCTCAATTTCCTATTGGACCTCACAAGGTTCCACCTCTAAATCCTATTGGACCTCTTGAAACTCATCAAACAAAAGCATTACACTTGCCTACACTCTAATTGGCACATGTTTAGCCTCTTACTCTATTTTGGCTCAATAGTGGCATTACAAGTGGAAATGCATAATTTGCCATCTATGCCAAATTTATTCCTATCAACATCCTACACCTAGATGCTTGATGTAAGAAATATAAGACCCATATATCTTACATAGATAATCTTTTTCAATTCTTCACACTCCTCCTAAAAAATTATCTATGAAGATTTGAGCATTGATCTTGATATAACTCCAAGATTAGATCTATGCTTGATGAAAGCACTTTTGCTCAAAGGCTTAGTGAGTAGATCGGCAATACAAGAAGAAGAGTTGACATGCTCCAAATAGATATCTCTTCCAATAAGCTTTTCTCTCACAAAATGGTGTGCCACTTCTATGTGCTTGCTTCTTGCATGAAATATGGGATTATTTGCAAGAGCTTGGGCCGAGATGTTATCACACTTGATCATTGGTAGATCATCCTCCTTGATGCACTTTAGCTCCATTAATAACCTCTTGATCCAAAGCACCTCTTTGGTAGTTGTAGTGAGTGCTTTGTACTCGGCCTCACATGAAGAGAGAGATATAGTATCTTGCTTTTTGGAAAGCCAAGATATTAGATTGCCTCCAAGAAAGATAGTGTATGCACTAATAGACTTTTGATCCATCTTGTCACTTGCAAATTTTGAATCCGAGTAGCCAACAATGGATAGATCTCCACTTTTATAGAGTAGACCATAATCACAAGATGAAGATACATATCTTAGAATCCTCTTGGCCATCTTCCAATGATGGATCTTAGGATCTTGCATAAATTGACTCAATTTGTGCACACAAAAACTTAGATCGGGCCTAGTAATAGAAAGCCAAATCAAGGAGCCTACAAGACTCCTAAAAAGTGTCAAAGGATCTTTCATCACCTTTATTAGGATCTTTTACAATTTGCTCCACTGGAGTATCTATGCTCTTAGAATTTTCCGTATGGAATTTTTCCAACATAGAGTGAGCATATCTAGATTGGCATATAAAGACATGATTTTCATAACAATCAATTTCTAGGCCTAGGATGTAATGTATCTCTCCTAGATCTTGCATTTTAAACTCACATCCAAGTGCTAGTTTGGTTTCATCAACTAGCTTGATACAACTTCCACAAAGAATAATGTCATCAACATAAATTAGAAGAATGAAAATATTGCTATGAACAAACTTTAGATACATGGAAGGATCATAGTCACTAAGAGTAAATCCTAGTGAGATAAGAAAAGAATTGAGTCTTGAATACCATGATCTTGGTGCTTGCTTGAGTCCGTAAAGACTTTGGAAGAGCAAGCACACTTTGGACTCATCCTTGATGAATCCTTAAGCTGTTCCATATAGATCTCCTCCTCAAGATAACCATTTAGAAAAGCATTGGATACATCTAATTGGAACACCTTCCACCTGGAAAAACAAGCAAGATAAATAAGAATTCTTATTGTCACCATCTTTGCAACGGGTACAAAGGTCTCCTCATAATCAAGGCCATGGATTTGAGCAAATCCTTTGGCACGTAATCTTGCTTTATACTTGTTGATGGTGCCATCATGATTGTACTTGATCTGAAATACCCTTTTGCAACCAATCACATGCTTGTTGGATGGAGGATCCACAAACTCCCAAGTATTGTTGTTGATCAATGCATCATACTCTTGCTTCATGGCATCATACCACTCCTTGGTATTGAGTGCCTCTTGTACATTCAATGGCTCTTCATGAGAGACATAAAAAACATAATTAGTGGAATCAAGATCCACTTGTTTGCCTTTGTCAACATATGAGAGCCTCTTAGGCTCGGATCTATCTCTCATGGATCTTCTTGGTGAGAAAATCCGAGGAGAGTCTTCTTCAAATCTCGACCCCATCACATCATGATTGTCTTCAAAATCAATAATTGATGATGCATCCATAGATTTCTCGATCTCGGCCTCTTCAAAAGATGAGTGTTGATCTTCATAAAAGACAACATCTCTACTTTCAATAACTTGAGAAGTAGAGAGTATAAAGACTCTATAGGCCTTCTTGGTGGATGAGTATCCAACCATGATCCCTTTGCATGCACTAGGATCTTCCTTATTCCTTGTTTCCAAGGGAATATGGACAAAGCATATGCATCCAAAAACTCTAAGGTGATCAACCTTAGGCTTCTTAAAAAATAAGATTTCATATGGTGACTTTCCTCCAAGAGCTATATGTGGGAGCCTATTGCAAAGATAATTTGCACAATTAATGGCTTCTCCCCAAAAATCTTTGGGCAAAGATGCCTCAATTCTCATAGATTTTGCACATTCACATAGCGATCTATTCTTTCTCTCGGCCACTCCATTTTGAGATGGAGAGTAGGCACAAGAGAACTCTCTTTTAATGCCTTCAAGCTCACAAAAATCTTGAAATTTATTGGAGATATATTTACCACCTCCATCACTTCTAAGAGCTTTAATCTTGAATGAGAATTGCTTCTCTACATAAGCTTTGAAAATAAGAAAATGATCAAACACCATAGATTTAGAAGCAAGAAGATATATCCAAGTGAATCTTGTATAATCATCAATGAAAGTAACAAAAAAGTGGCTCCTCCCTTGCTTGTAGTTGATGAGAAATGCACATCCGAGTGGATTAACTCCAAAGGATGCTTGCTTTTGATAGAAGATCTTGTAAATGACTTTTTGTGAGATTTAGCAATAGCACAAGCCTCACAAGGCTTGATCTTCTTGGGAGTGACTTTGGCAAGCCAATAGCTTTGGCTTCTTTGATCATAGAGAGCATGGATTTGTAGTTGGGATGTCCCAACCTCCTATGCCATAATTCCTCCATGAAGAGCTTGTTCACAAGAGCAACATTACAAGCATTCACATACTCATTTGGATCTAGTTTATAGATGCCACCAAATCTAGATCCTAATGCAAGTATCTCATCATTCTTCTTGATAGTGCAAGTATCAACATTGAATTTTACATCAAGGCCATTATCAAGCAATTGGCCAACACTAATAAGATTCTTGGTAAGCTTAGGTACATAAAGAACTTTAGAGAGAGAAAGAACTTTAGAGGATGCAAGCTTCAAGAAAATGTTCCCTATGCCTTCAATAGGACATTCAAAATCATTTACAGTGTATATTGATTTCTTGACTCCATCATAAGGTGAAATAGAAGAGAAAGAGTCCTTGGAGCTACACATATGTGAAGAGGCTCCACTATGAATATACCATAGGCCGTCCCTCTTGAAAGGAGTAGATGAGAAACTAGAGACCATAAGAGATCCCTCTCCATCACTTGCAATAGTGTCTTTCCTCTCATTGGTAATGTTGGCTTTCTTGAGTTGATTCTTCTTCTTGAAGCAATTGGTGGCATAATGACCTTTCTTGCCACAATAAAAGCACTTGATCTTCTTCTTCTTGAGCTTGGATGATGAAGCATTAGAGGAATCATCTTCCTCCTCATCTTTGTCTTTGGATTTGACTTTGTCCTTGCTTGAGGATTGTTGATGTTGGTTCTTGCTCCTCCCTTTGTGCTTATCCTTGGCAAAGAGAGCTTTGCCATCATTATGAGTGAGAGAAAGCTTGTCCATCCTCAAGAGCTTGTACTCTTGTCTTGATTCTTCCGAAATTAGCACACTTTGGAGAGCCTCCAAACTAGGTAGCTCCTCCTTAATGGCATATGATTGGACAAGGTTATCAAATTCACTTCTCAAGCCATTGAGAATGACTTGAACTAGCTCATTTTGATTGATGGAATCACCAATACAAGCAAGTTCTCTATGAATATCTTTTACTCTCAAAACATAACTAGATGCACTCTCATCACTCTTTTGGCTACTTTGAAAGATTTGATTCCTAAGAGTGAGAAGCCTAGAGGTATTCTTAGCCTCATAGATAGTCTTGAGACAATCCCAAGCTTATTTGGCTGTTGTACAAGTACCTATCTCCCTCAATATCTCATTAGAGACATTCATCTTAATGTAGTGGAGAGCCATCCTAGCTCTCTTTTTGTATTTTTGAACCTCTTGAAGAACTTGTGGTTCTTCTTCAAGGCCAAGAACTATGTCCATCACATCTTGAAGGATCAAGATGGACTCCATCCTCATTTTCCAAATTGAATAGTTTGAAGTGGAACACTATGTCCAAAGATGTCTGTATGAGTTAGCCTAATCTTGGTTTGTAAGCTAAGATATGTTGTAGGCTGATTGGTAGAAGAAATTTTGTTAATAACAGTTAGATGGTTGGAAAACTTGTGATGTGGAGTTATCAACTTCAAAGATTTCTTAGATATGTTATTTATTTATGAGAAATAGAGTTCTTTGGTAGCTGAGTTGCAAGATTCTCAATGAATTATGTGAGTAACATATGCAGATTGTGGATATTTGTCAGTTTATAGCCTATGTTTATGTATAGGAACATAGTTAGATAAGTTGCTTATGTACATCTTAATCTTGTGGATCTACTATGTGTTTCCTATGTACTGAGTTTATATCATATACTTAAACTAGTCAGAGTGCATAAACATATGAACAAGTAATGTGTGGAACAGTTACTTGCAGGTTAATGTCTCTTTCTGTGGAAAGGATAATTCATTAACTTATTTATGGTTTGGAAAAAGTTCTAAATGTGGTGTTATACATGTATAATTGAGATCTGCACCTAGACATTTAAGATTTCTGAATCATTTACAATTAACTAGAGTAATTGGATTACTCCTGATTAGAAGTTAATTGGATAAATAAGCAATGTGAAGAGAATTCACCAGGAACTGTTTATTTTGATCTATATTCTTATAAGTCACATGATAAGTGAGTCATTTGGATTCATTTATGAGAACTGTGCATAGAATATAGAAGATTCTTGATATAGAATATTTCTTGAAAGAGAAATATTCTAAGTTATTGACTATATCCCAGCGAGCTCAAATACATATGTTGGCTGACAGAGTCTAACTAATGTCAAGGATAACCACTGAATTCAGTTGGAATTCAGCAAAACTTTATAATCTCTAGATGTGATTCTAGGTGATTGTATAGAGTTTATTATTGTTAAAGACAAATGTTATATTGGTCTTTAATCACTTGATTGATTGTAGAATTTGGAACTCATAATCTGGTTAAGAATCAAAGTGGAAGAATATTCTTGGAATCCAATAATTTTCCTTGTGAAAAAGATTTCAGAATGTTTCTTATATTTCTTGAGTGGTATGTTGTGCATATACTCCAGTATCTCTAAATGATTATGGGTTTAGAATCCGATAGATTATGATTGACGAATCGTAAGATTTTAAATGTTTCTGATTGACGGATCATAAATTGATACTTAAAGGTCATTAGATGATGATATGGAAATATGATGATTCTTAAGATGATGAGTAAGTCTTGATCAATTGGTGTAGTTAAAATTTAGATTTGTTATTTGAACTCTAAATTTGTGTACAAACTTGAGATTGTTTGGATCTCACAAACATTTTTATTAAGTAATTTTTTACTTATGAGGAATTTGCTTACCTTTATAGATTGTAGTTTAGGAATGCTTGTGTACTATTTTTCAGCCTAAAATTTAATTAGGAGCAGTTAAGTCTATCAAGATTGAATGGTTGCTATTTTCTGGTATATGATGCTAGGGATAGAGCACTTATCTCAGGAGAGTATTTGGGGTACTCAGGACTGAGTTGAAGTCATTTTTATCTTGATGGATCTCCTAAGAGATTTTGGTGGGATGAGTTTTGTACCAAGAAGCATTTATGACAGGTCTACAAGTAATTGTGGATAGTCTTGGACTATAATTGTTTTGGATCTTAAACTTTTGAGCATTGATTTCCAATGTAAGGTGAGGAATCACCCAATGATTCATGTAAATTGAGGTACATGAAGGTGATGTTATTAGATTGGAGAGAATCAAACCCAGTAGGGAAATTTATCTTTTAGTGTACTTCTAAAAGGTCGATATAGTATTTCAGTGTAGAGACAGATAATTTGAGAACTATCCCATCTTTAAATACTTATTTGATATTGAAGTCAGACTAAAGATTGATTTTCAGGGTAATTGTAAAAGTTAAATGATTGATTTGTTAGCTTTTAAACTTAATCTTCAAGTTTGGTCGACTGCTCATCCGGTGTATCATGTAAATTTAGTTTATATGATGATGACAGTTTGATGTATTGAAGATTTTGTCCATTTGGAAGATTTATCGCTGAATGTACCTTTGGACCCTGAATAAGTACTCAGGATCAGAGACAAACAATTGAGAAACTGTTCTATCTCTGTGTGCTTGCTTAGGTTGGTTGGTCAAATTGAGAATAGTGATTCATGGGAAGAGTTAAAAGCATACAAATTGGGTTTCCGTGGTTACTCGTTCTGAGGATAGAACTGGCTTAAGGGGGAAGAATTTTACGTCCATGTCCTGTATAGGGAATCGAAATAATTCCTGACGTGGATAGCCGGTCACTCTAGATGTATATGGTTATTGGTTATGCCCCGTCATTCCGGGCTTATCCTATAAAGTAATTAATAATCATATGAGGGCCCAGACCTATTATTGGACATAGGAGCACATGCAGAGTGAATGACTGCTTTAATGCAAAAATAGGAGGTCAATAGCTCAATATAGGTTGCATGGGGATCCTAGAGAATATTCTCTCTCTCATGAGGAAAATATGTCTATTGGAAACTCGCCCATCCTCCTATTGGAAATTCAGTTTCTTGAGTTTGTTTCTCCTCCTCTCTTTTAGGTTCTTCACTATGGCTTGGGGGCTAGGTCCAGGAGGAAACTCCAAGAGGGATTTAGGTTTGGATGGGTGGTTTTGTTCCGCAGGTGTTCTTTTGGTTGTTTTGCAACATGATCTAGTCAGATCTTCATTTGGTGGTCCTTACAACAGACATCTCGAAACATTTCGAGATAGTGGATCTGGGAGAAGCCAGGTATTACCTAGGCTTACAAATCGAAAGGGACTATGAGGGAGGTAAGTTATACCTTCAGTAGTCCAGATACACCCAGAAGATCCGCGAGAGAAGAGTATCTCTCTCACGCCGACGCAGTACATGGACTCGCATGCAGTGCTTGAAGAAATCAGAAGAAAAATCAATATAGACGATTTTCTAATTGTGTCTGATTTTGAATGCGAATGCATATGCTGTTTATTTCATATGTCTGAGTTCTTCTTGTTTATTTGAATTCCGCATTTTGGTTAAAATTAAGTCGAATGTTGTATTAATTTTGTAAACGTAGACCAGTAGTGACTGGCTACACTCTGGAGGACTATAGGAGTGATTCAGCTGGTAGTGCCCAGCGATTGCATCTGAACTCCATCCGAGCTGAGAGAGAGAGTTGTGCCTGATTTGCCTTCGCGAATCGTGACTGATTCTCATTAGTTGTATCAGAGCACATCACGACCGAGTTCATCTCCATCATTAGTCTTCAAAAAGTAAGGTATGCTAGATCTATTCAGTCTGACTTATTGTAGTTTGAAGCATTTACAGATTGTAGCTTCCAACAATGGCAATGTTCCATTTGCATGTTGCACTTCCTATGGAATGCACTCCAATTATTAAGAAAGATTTGAAAGTTGTAGAGAATGCTACTGCAATAGTTAGAGAATTGAGAATGAATAATCATAAGAATATAGATTTGTCGGTGGATGGAACAATTTATCCTAATGATCCAACTACCAATTTGTGTCCAGATTTTAAGTCCATAACTCATCTTCTCAGATTTGTATGTGAAGGAAATAGCGGATTACTTGGATATTGTCAAAGGTTGCGTGATATTGGAATGCATAGCATATCTTGTCTTAATCAGCAATTACAGTTTGCTAATCAACAATTGCAATGTGCAAATCTATGAAGAATTGAAAAATATTATCTATGTTAGATATAGGGGTCTTATGTTTTTTATATCAAGCATCTAGGTGTAGGATGTTGATAGGACCAAATTTGGCATAGATGGCAAATTACCCATTTCCACTTGTAATGCCACTATTTAGCCAAAATAGAATAAGAGGCTAAACTTGAGCCAATCAGAAGTTATAAGATCTTGAGAAAGGTTAGGTAGGGCACCTAGACCTGGGTGGACACATTTGGTTTGGTCAAGAGATTGCTTGTTAGATCTCTGTTCACAGTTGTATGGTTACCAATCTCATCTATAAGTGATCTAGACATTGTTTTGAGATCATAGCCAATTTGTACAATGCAATATCATTGAGTTTGAGTCAAATCTGGTTACTTTGTGAATTTCACACGTGATAAGAGTAAATGATCCTAACTTTGTCTATAGTCCATCATTTGATGTGAAATAGATCTTGTTTTAGAGAGATTTGAGTAGCTAGTGAGAATCAATTCACAAATAGTTGCAAGATCTTTCATAGGAGGAGATAGTACTTCATTATTGGATGCTATTGAGAGTGTGTAGCAACATTTATTGTTCATCATTTGAGTATTCTTCACTTCAAATGGCTTCAATGAGTTCATCTTTGTTGGAACCAAGTGAAAGATTGTCCACTTCAAACTATTCAATTTGGAAGATGAGGATGGAGTCCATCTTGATCCTTCAAGACATGATGGACATAGTTCTTGGCCTTGAAGAAGAACCACAAGTTCTTCAAGAGGTTCAAAAATACAAAAAGAGAGCTAGGATGGCTCTCCACTACATTAAGACGAATGTCTCTAATGAGATATTGAGGGAGATAGGTACTTGTACAACAACCAAAGAAGCTTGGGATTGTCTCAAGACTATCTATGAGGCCAAGAACACCTCTAGGCTCCTCACTCTTAGAAATCAAATCTTTCAAAGTATCCAAAAGAGTGATGAGAGTGCATCTAGTTATGTTTTGAGAGTAAAAGATATTCATAGAGAGCTTGCTTGCATTGGTGATTCCATCAATCAAAATGAGCTAGTCCAAGTCATTCTCAATGGCTTGAGAAGTGAATTTGATAACCTTGTCCAATCCTATGCCATTAAGGAGGAGCTACCAAGTTTGGAGGCTCTCCAAAGTGTGCTAATTTCTAAATAATCAAGACAAGAGTACAAGCTCTTGAGGATGGACAAGCTTTCTCTCACTCATAATGATGGCAAAGCCCTCTTTGCCAAGGACAAGCACAAAGGGAGGAGCAAGAACCAATTTCAACAATCCTCAAGCAAGGACAAAGCCAAAAAAATTAAAGACAAAGATGAGGAGGAAGATGATTCCTCTAATTCTTCATCATCCAAGCTCAAGAAGAAGAAGATCAAGTGCTTTTATTGTGGCAAGAAAGTCCATTATGCCACCAATTGCTTCAAGAAGAAGAATCAACTCAAGCAAGCCAACATCACCAATGAGAAGGAAGACACTATTGCAAGTGATGGAGAGGGATCTCTTATGGTCTCTAGCTTCTCATCCACTCCTTTCAAGAAGGACGACTTATGGTATATTGATAGTGGAGCCTCTTCACATATGTGTAGCTCCAAGGATTCTTTCTCTTCTATTGCACCTTATGATGGAGTCAAGAAATCAATATACACTGCCAATGTTTTTGAATGTCCTATTGAAGGCATAGGGGACATTCCCTTAAAGCTTGCATCCTCTAAAGTTCTTCCTCTTTCTACAGTGCTTTATGTGCCTAAGCTTACTAAGAATCTCATTAGTGTTGGCCAATTGCTTGATAATGGCCTTGATGTAAAATTCAATGTTGATACTTGTACTATCAAGAAGAATGATGAGATACTTGCATTAGGATCTAGATTTGGAGGCATCTATAAACTAGATCCAAATGAATATGTGAATTCTTGTAATGTTGCTCTTGTGAACAAGATCTCTATGGAGGAATTATGGCATAGGAGGTTGGGACATCCCAACTACAAATCCATGCTCTCTATGATCAAAGAAGCCAAAGCTATTGGCTTGCCAAAGTCACTCCCAAGAAGATCAAGCCTTGTGAGGCTTGTGCTATTGCTAAATCTCACAAAAAGTCATTTACAAGATCTTCTATCAAAAGCAAGCATCCTTTGGAGTTATTCCACTCGGATGTGCATTTCTCATCAACTACAAGCAAGGGAGGAGCCACTTTTTTGTTACTTTCATTGATGATTATACAAGATTCACTTGGATATATCTTCTTGCTTCTAAATCTATGGTGTTTGATCATTTCCTTATTTTCAAAGCTTATGTAGAGAAGCAATTCTCATTCAAGATTAAAGCTCTTAGAAGTGATGGAGGTGGTAAATATATCTCCAATAAATTTCAAGATTTTTGTGAGCTTGAAGGCATTAAAAGAGAGTTCTCTTGTGCCTACTCTCCATCTCAAAATGGAGTGGCCGAGAAAAAGGAATAGATCTCTATGTGAATGTGCAAAATCTATGAGAATTGAGGCATCTTTGCCCAAAGATTTTTGGGGAGAAGCCATTGATTGTGCAAATTATCTTTGCAATAGGCTCCCACATATAGATCTTGGAGGAAAGTCACCATATGAAATCCTATATTTAAAGAAGCCTAAGGTTGATCACCTTAGAGTTTTTGGATGCATATGCTTTGCCCATATTCCCTTGGAAACAAGGAAGAAGGAAGATCCTAGTGCATGCAAAGGGATCATGGTTGGATACTCATCCACCAAAAAGGCCTATAGAGTCTTTGTACTCTCTACTTCTCAAGTTATTGAAAGTAGAGATGTTGTCTTTCATGAAGATCAACATTCATCTTTTGAAGAGGCCGAGATCAAGAAGTCTATGGATGCATCACCTATTATTGATTTTGAAGACAATTATGATGTGATGGGGTCGAGAATTGAAGAAGACTCTCCTCAAATTTTCTCACCAAGAAGATTCATGAGAGATAGATCCGAGCCTAAGAGGCTCTCATATGTTGACAAAGGCAAACAAGTGGATCCTAATTCCACTAATTATGTTTTTTTATGTCTCTCATGAAGATCCAAAGAATGTGCAAGAGGCACTCAATACCAAGGAGTGGTATGATGCCATGAAGCAAGAGTATGATGCATTGATCACCAACAATACTTGGGAGCTTGTGGATCCTCCATCCAACAAGCATGTGATTGGTTGCAAAAGGGTATTTCGGATCAAGTACAATTATGATGGCACCATCAACAAGTATAAAGCAAGATTATGTGCCAAAGGATTTGCTCAAATCCATGGCCTTGATTATGAGGAGACCTTTGCAGCCATTGCAAAGATGGTGACAATAAGAATTCTTATCTCTCTTGCTTGTTTCTTTAAGTGGAAGGTGTTCCAATTAGTTGTATCTAATGCTTTTCTAAATGGTTATCTTGAGGAGGAGATCTATATGGAACAACCTCAAGGATTCATCAAGGATGAGTCCAAAGTGTGCTTGCTCTTCAAAAGTCTTTATGGACTCAAGAAAGCACCAAGATCATGGTATTCAAGACTTAATTCTTTCCTTATCTCACTAGGACGTACTCTTAGTGACTATGATCCTTCCATGTATCTAAAGTTTGTTATAGTAATATTGTCATTCTTCTAGTTTATGTTGATGACATTATTCTTTGTGGAAGTTGTATCAAGCTAGTTGATGAAACTAAGCTAGCACTTGGATGTGAGTTTAAAATGCAAGATCTAGGAGAAATACATTACATCCTAGGCCTAGAGATTGATTTTTATGAAGATCATGTTTTTATATGCCAATCTAGATATGCTCACTCTATGGTGAAAAAATTCCATATGGAAAATCTAAGATCATAGATACTCCAATTGGGCAAATTGTAAAAGATCCTAATAATGGTGATGAAAGATCCTTTGAGGACATCACACTTTTTAGGAGCCTTGTAGGCTCCTTGATTTGTCTTACCATTACTAGGCCCGATTTAAGTTTTTGTGTGCACAAATTGAGTCAATTTATGCAATATCCTAAGATTCATCATTGGAAGATGGCCAAGGGGATTCTAAGATATGTATCTTCATCTTGTGATTATGGTCTACTTTATAAAAGTGGAGATCTATCCATTGTTGGCTACTCGGATTCAGATTTTGCAAGTGACAAGATGGATCGAAAGTCTATTAGTGCATACACTATCTCTCTTGGAGGCAATCTAATATCTTGGCTTTCCAAAAAGCAAGATACTATATCTCTCTCTTCATGTGAGGCCGAGTACAAAGCACTCACTACAACCACCAAAGAGGTGCTTTGGATCAAGAGATTACTGGAGCTAAAGTGCATTAAGGAATATGATCCATCAATGATCAAGTGTGATAATATCTCGGCCCAAGCTCTTGCCAATAATCCCATATTTCATGCAAGAAGCAAGGATATAGAAGTGGCACACCATTTTGTGAGAGAAAAGCTTATTGGAGGAGAAATCTATTTGGAGCATGTCAACTCGTCCTCTTGTATTGCCGATATACTCACCAAGCCTTTGAGCAAAAGTCTTTCATCAAGCATAGATCTATTCTTGGAGTTATATCAAGATCAGTGTTCAAATCTTCATACATAATTTTTTAGGAGGAGTTGAAAAATTGAAAAAGATTATCTATGTTAGATATAGGGGTCTTATGTTTTTTATATCAAGCATCTAGGTGTAGGATGTTGATGGGACCAAATTTGGCATAGATGGCAAATTACCCATTTTCACTTGTAATGCCACTATTTAGCCAAAATAGAGTAAGAGGCTAAACTCATGCCAATTAAAGTGTAGACAAGTGTAATACTTTTGTTTGATGAAATTTAAGAGGTCCAATAGAATTTAGAGGTGGAACCTTGAGGGGTCCAATAGAATTTGAGGTTTGCTTGAAAATGGTCCAATAGAATTTAGAGGTGAATGGATCAAACCAATAGGATTAAGAGGTGGCAAAAGTGTGGTCCAATCATAGTTAAGCATAGTGGCAGCTCGTGGATCTACTAGTATCATTGTACTTCTCATTTGGATCTAATTGATTTTGAGATTGAGTGGATTTTGTGAGTAATTGGTTTTCTAGCTTTCTCTCTCTACCCGAGAGCTCATGATGATTTTCTCTCTCTACTCAAGGAGAGCAGCTTGTTTTTACTTAGATTATTTTTGGAACACTTCCCACACGTGTGACTGAGAGTTGGAAGTGATTGAATGCATGTAGTAGTGTGTTTTCGCCATAGAATCAAAGATAGATCTTGAATCTCAATCTAGTCTTGATCTTGGTGCATCTACACACCTTAGGAGATCACAAGTACATGTTGTGGATAGTCCACAAGTGTGAAATCAACAAAATCAACAATCGCTTCATGATGTGCAACACAGTAGTGCTGAAAACAATGCACTCAAGCATGCTATGTCAGAGTTGAATGCTACAGTCACTACTCTTTGGAGATCAAACCAAGAAATGTTAGAATCCATGGAAAAGTTGCTACTCGAGAGTTTAAAATCTGTTGTTGATATAAAAGTTATCAAAAAGAGAAAAAGAAAGAGAGTACCGATGAAGATTATTGATGACTTATCTACACATAGCGGCAATCAGGAAAAAAGAATTCGAACATTCAAGTATGTTTTCTTATAAATTGTTTATTTGATTTGTATTTGACATTTAAGATTGATTTGCATTTGATAATATGCATTATCAATTTACTAAACATAATTTGAGATTTATATGTTTATTGTAGATCATGTTTGGTGGCAAAGAACTATTTAACAGATTGTTCATGCATCCGATCATCTTTAAGTCATGTTTTACCTAGAAAGTCGACAAAGGCAATGATGAAAAATGCTCGGTCTGAAAAAGAAAAAAATGAAATTGTAGAGACTGTTTTAAATAAGGTTCAAACTTACTTGGATGCAAATGTGATAGTAGGCGCATGTGATGTTTCTGGAATTAGTAGAGATGCTTATTCTACTTTTTTTAGAATAGTTAAAGAAGCTTTTTCTCAAGTGATGGTGAAGAGAACTTGTCTTCCTCGTCCATATTGGGTAAGATTAGCAAGAAATTATTATAATGACAGAATGTTCAAAGTAGCTGGCCAACCACTTCATATAACTGAATTATACAAATCAGAATATGGTGAGCTCAATTACAACGATTGCAATAATATTTTTCTTGATATCGAAAATGTTCTAAAATACATTATTATATTCTATAAACTAGACGAACATGGGGCAAATGGAAAGATCATTATTGTAATAAAACCGGATGAAATCATCAAAGGTCAACAGTTGGAACAAGTGAGTCTCACTTTGATGAACAAAATTTCAAATACAGATGATCGAACATTTAGTGTTCAATCAGAAAATCACATATGGTGGTTGGCGGCATTCTAGATATAGTTATCAATTTTTTTTTTAAGTATTGTTATTAACATTTCATACGTTGCCATTTTTTTTATTGAAATTTCATGCATTACTTGCTTCTCTACAGGTCTTGAAAGAGGACCATAAAATACTTTCATGGATATTTTCATGAACAAATTATGGCGAGATTATAAAGAGACATTTGGAGGGTGAGAAATTTATAGCCGAAAATCATGGAAGTTTTCAAATTCAATGGCACCTTGCAGGGGGCAACATCAAAGCATCCATGTCTTTATTGCATGAAGGATTGCTACAATATGAATTTGGGACGATCAAACACTGGCCCACCAACACGAGAAGCAGAAGATCCAAATATGAAAAGTGTTCTGCCAATTCCATTCAAAATTGTTCACATATGCACATTGCATGCTGAGGTTCGTATTATTGAAAAACTTATTTACCTGCATATTCTCCTTGCATGGAATCATAAGCCGGAGTCTGTGGCTAAAGTAGCTATTTAGAGGTTGGAAGAAGTTCTTTCAAAGGAAGGACTACATAAAGGGAATGTCACCATTGAAAAAAGTGACAGACTCTCCAGAAAAAAAGAAATGTCCCTAATAAGCCATCAGTTAGAGGTGCTAAAGCAAGAAGATTCTTATCCAATCACACATGCAAAGAATCTAGTGTCAGATACAAAATTTGGAAAGAAATTGTTCAAGCAACAAGAACACTAGAAGTAAATAATCGAGTGGAAAAGGGACAAGTGTGGAACAACTTAGAGAAACCCATAGGTGTTATCAGGAAAGAAAACCTATCATCAGAAGATATGAGGACTTTGCAAAATCATTGCACCACATTTGTAAAATCTGTACATGATTGTTGGGGAAAAGACAACGTTACACATTACATGGTACTAATCTATTTCATTATATGGTACATGCAACTTATTTTGCAAAGGAATATGAGAGCTTAAGTATCCGGTCATCACAAGGCATGGAAAAATCACATTGGCAAGGAAGAGGAGTATTTCATAGAGCTACAAATCATGGAGGACACAATTCAGAAAATAAATATTTAGTTCAACTTTTTCAGTGGTTTTACAGAAGAGCACAATTCAGATATCAAGCTAAAAGCTCGCCAAATGTTACGATTTTTCGTAAGCCATTCAAATTCATAAGAAAAGAGATCCTTGTAATATATCAATAATCTATTAAAAAGGATTGTTTAATTTTTATCATCATCTTCTTGAAGATTCAGATGGAGAATGATTTTTGGCGAGCTTGTTCAAGTTCAAAGCGTGCTTCTCTGACACCAATTCAGACTGAGGTTCCAGTTCATCCAAGGATTTAGTATTACCATTTTTTTGTCCTCTTGAGTTGCCCATTGGAGTTACTTGCTTGACCATGAGGGAGACAAATGGATCATCATTTGTCAGTATTGTCATATGATGATGTCTATCCTAATTCATTCGTACACAGCTGTGCATACTTTAGATCACCACCCACTATAATTTTGGGTTTAGGAATCCAAAGGTTGCATACAACTTGTCTCGAAGATTTTCCTTTAGTTATTACGGAATGGTAAAAAAGAAAATTGAGATAAAAAATTGATCACAACTTTTTTGATGTGTGATTTCTACATTATTGGTGCATGATCATATGTCGATTGGTTTAGGGTTTAAGATATACTTGCAATGAATGTGTGATTAATGCTCTTTGTGGACAAGGTAGCCCATAGGCCTTAGGTTAGAGAATTGGACATATTTAAGTTGCACTACACTTATTAGAAGTAAAAAACTTGAATATGAATGTGCACAAAATATGAATTCTTAACAAAGTATAGGGACTCAAACTTGCTTACTAAGAAAGGCAGTGGTTGAGTGACTTGCTCTGAGTCACTAGGATATGTGACATGCTGTAGATGGCATGTTCTAGTTAGCTGCATGACAAATCCATGAAACTGTATTGGACATCCTTTGATAATTAATGAGAGAGCACTTATATTTTTTTGTGTAAAAACTTGTGACAAACACCCGTACACGTTAGGGGCTCAACTTTGGAGATATTCATAACACATTGATAATAAATTGCTTTTACATTCCGGCTATCTGGGAATAATGCCCTTGAACAAAATGGTAGACATGTTTTTCATTGGCTTTATCAATAACATTTGCAAAAATTGGAAGCTACATTTACGGATGTGATGGTTTTGCCATGTTGTATATGATAGGCATAACTTTGCAGGTTCATGGAGATGTTTTGTTTTGAGTTAAAGCTTGAAAAACTTCAACATCTGTTAGCATGGGCTGGTGCACAAACATATTGTTATTTTGATCAAGGCCCATCACTTTAAGACATACAAAATATAGATGTTTGCAAGCCAAATACGATTTTCCCTCTGAATGTCATTTTTGAAAATCCGAACAAGTGCAAAGCAAAGTTTGTAGCAATGTGCACATCATATCGAGTGTTTGAATCAACCGAGGAATCCGTCTTGATTACAAATATTTCATGTTTCTCTTTTTCCAATACTTTCACATGAACCACCTTTGCGTTCATGGTCAATGCTCTATTTATGCGGAGAAGTGTTGTTGCAGATATACCAGTCCTGAACTTGAATCGCCTGCCATCTCTACATGCTGCTGAAGATGATGCAACATTTTGTTGTGCTCCATCTGGGGCGGTGTATTCTCTAGTGCTATGTCTTGCACTGGCCGATTTTGTCTCTAATTGGAACCCTGCATGAACAAGCATATCTACCTCTTGTTGTGTAAGGTTTGTCCCTTCAGCCACAGGCCATATGTTGGGGATCCTTGCGGGTCTAGGGGATATGCTCCTTTCTAGTTCCCAGGCATGCATGCAATCATTGTTGCAAAATCACATCATCTGTTGTGTCCTTCCATTGGGATGTTTTCTTGCACCGTAGAAGCAAGGCACAGGTGTTCTCTTGGTCGGATTAGGTATCATGCGACCACACTTTCATGTATTTTGTATCTAGCTAAGGCACTTGACTCGGCTATTCAAGGAAGTTCTCCTGATTTCCCAATAACTATTGTGCACATATTGCTCCACAATAGCCTCTCCGTTGATATGACATGAATGTTCGGTGGGTTTAGGGTTGTGGTTGAGCACAGGCCTTTGTTGGCGTCATAGAGGGAAGAGGATAGCTGGAAGTGTATGTTCTGTTGGATTTGTGCAGGTGAGTTTATACTCTAGAGTTGCTCAATTGAATAGAGGTAGAGTGATGTTTTAATTAACACAATTGGTTTACATTTTTCTTGGATCGTTGGTCACAGGAGGCTCAATGTCAAGTGGTAGGTACCCACTTCGATCACATAGTCGCAATGTGCGTAAAACCTCTCTTGCCAGCGAAGACACAATCAACAATCCTGTGCTGACACCAAAGGTGGCCATTTACCAAGTGCTAGATGGGACTACTGTTGAGATCCATGTACCTATTCCAGATGCCATTGGGGGACCGTCATTCCCGACAACAATCGCACAGGAGGACACTATGGAGATTTCTAGTGACAAGATCCACCATCCTCGATTGCTGGGTAAGTTGATACACACTGAGATGCTTCAAGACACAATCAAATCATTTAGGACCAAGCGTGCCACACCTCCGATGATTCCTCTATGTCTCCTTGTCGTGAACGAGGCGATGCGCACAGTAAACGAACATGTTTCCGATATGGGATACAGGTTTAAGACTTCGGGATATTTGCCTGAGCAAGGCAAGTTCATGGTCTCAGTACCCAACGATTGGGAGTCTGAGCACGAGGTTACCCATTTTGACTAGGCCACATGGAGTCCGATATGGTGCAAAGTGAATCAGGAGTTCGAAGAAGAGTTGCTAGATCTTCCTGAGTAGAAACATTTGTCCAACAAGAAGTACATAGTCTGGGATGGAAACCATCGTTGCAAATCATGGATGGCTCGCATAAAAGAAATACGCATAAGTTTGTGGCAACCAAGTGTATCGAATCTGATCATCTTTTCTAAATCTTCGTGTTCCATAACAATTTTGTGTGCTTCGTTCCAGAGTTTTCTCACGTACGCTCGATGTATGTTCGAGTGGAATGTACTTTTTTGGAGGTCACAAAATCCCAAGAGGGAGAACTATTATTAGCCTTGAATGCAATCAACAGGTGAGAAGAGCACAGTCAGATTTTGGGTTGTTTCAGGCTTGTATGACACCCGAATATCTAACTTTCAATTTTTTCATAGATTGACAACCGTGCATGTGGAGCTGACTCTTGGTCATGAAATATTCATGATGCAAAAATTTGGTCTGTCGGACAAGGCACTCTCTTGGCCAACATTGCTCCCGAAGATAGAAGTTGGCTAGAGACTGAGTTCATGCTTGAGAGGAAGACACATCACAAGCCATGGTACAATCTACCAATGGCAGCTTTGTCCCAGCTAGTTTTCAAGGTATGCAATTTTTGAGGTTGCTGGTTTTTTTTATGCTGATATTTTTGCTACATAGGGAAGCGTGACTGTTGTTGATCACATTCCATTGCAGGATGAATTCACCAAATTATATTGATGATTGATAAATCCTCTGACGAGTATGAATTGTAGTACCAAGTTGCATTCAAGGTATGTAATATCGTACTGCTATGAACTCCCAATTGTGTGCTTGCAAGGTTCACAACACCGCTCCTTCTAAAATCCTTTCTTCAGACTGTTGAGATATCTTTGATCTACAAGGGAAAGCGATTGGCAGCCATAGCAAACCCAACAAGTGGAGAGGGTTTTTTTCAAATAATATTCAATCTGGCCTGGGACACGAAGGGACTTGTGTTGACAGAGGATAAATTACAAAGTTTATCCCAGACCGACAGGAAATTGGTTGTGTGATCCAAAAATGGAATGGAGTAAAATTGACAACGTGGTTTGTCGTGGTGATGCAGAAAGATCACCCACATTTTGCAGGTAGTTAATCATTTTTCAACGAACTGGCTTAAAATATTTGCAATGTGGATGCAAACAAAATGTTAGTAGTAGACGATGCTTCATCTACTGTCACAAAGCAATGTTTCATAAATTGGATAGGTTAAATTACGTATCTTATTTATGTCTCTCAGTTATGTTCATTTTTTTTACCAATCCCCAACAAAATGGCTTTCGGACAGGTTCATGGTAGAGATGCTGACAGGTTCAGGAAGAGGATGTAGTCATCGACCTCTTTGCAACATGGCACAAGTAGCAACTCACATGAATCGACATTGCATCTGCATAGAGAGTGACGAAGAGTTGTACAACAACTTCCTTGCAACAATGGAGGGTAGCCATCCGGTGTCTCAATAGACACAAACATGAATTGTAACGGTGAATGCAACTTTTTGAATGATTTTTTCATATCTTTTCAGTGGTTCTTTCAATGTAGTATTTTGATAATTGTTGTTTGCATGCAGCTCAGAACCAGTGAACATATGCAAAGAATCTGATAGAGAGTAAAGGAAAAGATATCATGCTTAGTGCCTCACACTTCTTTCACTCTCAAACCTCTCGTGAACTGCTCAAGCATTGTTGTAGGGTTACTTATTCGTGCAAGCATAGTGTCTCCATTGTCTGTGGAGTTTTGGTTTATGGTTTTTGAAACGTTTTGAAATTGTGGAACCGTAGTGATCCATTTGCAGAGATATGTCTGTGAATGTCGCACTGCTTCCAAGAGTATCCACACTCTTGAAATCCTGTTTATGTCATACTTTGTTTTTTCATGTTAAACTTTATGTCACGAATTACCGTGAAAGTATGTTGCGAAAGGTGTATACGTTCAAAAAAGTAGATAAATTAAAGTGCTAGACATTGTCAATACGCAACACACAATAGAACCTTATCGAAACTATGTATTTAGGATGCACATCAATGAGTCCTTGTGGTTTCGAGCAATTGAATCACCTGCAAATGCAATCACCTTTCCTCACAATACTCGAAGAAAAGCTTCTTCAAAGCAACTATGTAGATTGATTGCTTTAAACACTATTGGAACTGGCTGCCTATTGTCCACCCAACCTTTGCCGCATAGAAACTGATTGAAATACTCTCTCTAGGCTCACTTAGGTACAATTTTCAAGCACTTCTAAACCCTAACACCCTTCCTAACATTGCCACGTGGCAAATGCCATACACAACCCAAACTTGCCGTATGACTTGGTTAAACCTCTAGAGAGTCTTAAGACCTGCTTTAGGTTTAATGTTGTCTCTCGACCTTCTATTAGTAGTTAATGTAATGCAGTGCTATAAAAAAGAATAATTTTATGCTTGTATTTTGGCTTTACACCATTGAAGGCAATTGAAAAACATCATAACATTTGTGTGTGTTTTTACTTTCAACTGGGAACTCATGAAAATTTAGTTTCGTCTGTGTCACTTGGATTTGATGCGAGTAACACACACATATGTAACTCACTGACATTGCCTAAACACATTCGGTATGTTTGTTGACACAAAACTGCCCATTCATTTGATAGTTTTCATAGAGTTAACCTCATATTGAATAGTGCGACGTTGTTGCAAAACTATACCACAACACTAATGATGTAAAGTTCATGCTCTCATGTTTAGATCCTTTTTAAATTCGTGAGGTCAGTATTTCATTAACTTACAAATGGTGATGCGATGTGGTGAGGATTATGAAATGCTTTGCAAGCATTGATGTCTATTTTTCCATAATTTCAAGTTTTGAACTCTCATCATTTGAAGTTTTGAACCCTTGGCATCTCCAAACAATTTTTTTTTTGTTTTTCAATTTTGTCGTCAAAAAATATTTTTTTTTCTCAAAAACTCGATTCACTTTAAGTATTTTTTTTTCATTTAATCAATTCAACTACTTCTCTTGTATCTGATCTAGCTCATGGACACTAATTGGTTAAGTTGAGCCTATCATTACTTTCCAACATAATCCCACTATTGGTACCCATCATGCAAACTGATTACTCCTCTTTGAACCTATTCTAATGCACTAAGCAATCACACTCCTCTCAACAAATGAAGGAATAATGAAATCATGAATATTTAGAACTTTGCAATACTATCTCTCTTGAACTAGTTAAGCTACATGTAGGTTTTTGACAAATCTAGATCAAACACAATAGATTGAACAAGATCTAGAGATTGATGACACACTCTTGAACAAGAGATCCAATCAAAAATTTGAAGAGCTTATCACATTCAATCCTATTGAATCAACAAAAATTTATATGAACAAAAAATTGACAATCTTAGTGCTCATCCATATAGGGAGACTTTTTTTTTTTTCAAGGGGATCAAAACTCATCCACCAATGGAAACTTTTCATCCAAATAGGAGATTGATCATCCACATGGGGAGCATAGCTCATTCACTAGGGAGAGTTTATCCACATAGGGAGCATAGCTCACTCACTAGTGGAGATTGTCAATTTAGAAACTAGAAACAACAATGTAGCTTGGATGTAAACAAAATCTTTAACAAATAAAGAGCTTGTTTTGATGCTTTACATTAAAAAAAAACATAATCTCTATCCCTGGAATGTAAATGACCTAAAATGACCTAAAAAGGGCTTTTGATCACATAGGTCTCACCACAAAACACATTTAGGAGAGATTTGATCAAAACAAATATAGAAAAATGCACAAAATCTACTAGATTGAAGGTAGACCTATAATCACTTCTAATTTTGGAAAACTTACTATTTTTGGCCAACAACAAGCTTAAGACCATGTGGAATTTTAAGATCTAATGATGATCCTAAACTTGGATCTAGGCCAATAGCAATTGCACAACAAATCACTTGTAAAATTGTTAGACAATTCATACAGAATCTCACTAGTTTGATCAAGATCACTCTACCAAAAAGAAATAGAATCAAAACCTATTGAGCACATGTTTAGATCTAATACTATTCTCTGTAAACAGGCTATACAACAGCGATAATGCATTTAATTCCTTATTCCAATGGAGATTATGGAACTTCTAGTTAGGTGATAACGCTCCATAACTTCAATACACCTTTAGTTGTATCCTTGCATGTGGTAAATAAGAAGCTTTTCAGCTTCTTCTTTTTTAAGAATGGTGGTTTTTCAAATGTGTTGAGTTTTTTGTACTATGTTGGTAGTGTTTGTGTAAAAGCAATCGATTTTGTTGAGACAGTTTGAGGTTTCATATGAATGTAAAGTTATTGAATAAAGCTCTTTGGCATTTTTGTTACATAGATAATTAGGCAAGTTAGGACAACTTTGTTCAACTTCAAATGACATAAAAAAGGAGCAAATATTGCCAACAAAGAATGAGGGTAGGCACTCAAAATGGAAAAATTTGTGAAGTTTTTAGCACGTGTGAACTTCACCACACACTCTGCAGGATCTTACTGAGGTGTTGTGATTGCACAAGATTGATCAATGAACAATATACTTAAAAAATCTAAGGCAAGCGCACAATGGCATACATCTGACTGAAAAAACTAACTTCTCACTATGAGGAATGAATGTTAGAACTAATTCTAAGTGCTCATTATGGGAAAAACAGGCTGCTCTCGAGTAGAGAGAGAAAATCAATGAAAGAGAACTCAGGTAGAGAGAGAATGAGTCCAAATTACCAAAATCTCATTATTCACAATATGGCAAAACATGCCAAGATTTCCCTACATGAGAGAGACTCGAATTCCTATAGTGGAGTTGCATGGAAAGTCCACTTAACTGAGCAAATTCACCTACAAGAGATCCACATGTATAACTGCATGCATGGATATTGCATGTACTGCATGTCAATTCATAAAACTGCCTAGACATGTGTAGATCATAGAAATGACTTTGCATGTTGCATGCACTGATTGCATGTGGCTTGCATGCATACATAAAGACATTGCATGCTATCTAAACTTCTGCACGTCATCAAAATTGAATCTACCTAACTCAAACTCGACCTATTCTAGAAGGTTATGTGCTCAATTCACACACCCTTTATGTACAACATGAATTACAATGGAAATAACCATGGACATGGCCCCAAACTCGAGATAGGAAGATAATATTTTAATAATCTTCACACTCCTCCTTAAAATTTATGTTCCTATCAACATAGACTTCGAAATTAGGCCAAGATTAGACCTCATATTAATAAAGACTTGGTGAGAAGATCTGCAACACAATTTGAAGATTCAACATGCTCTAGTGAGATCTCTCTCCCAATGACTTTTTCTCTTACAAAATGATGAGCTACCTCGATGTGTTTGCTCCTTGCATGGAACACTGGATTATTTGCAAGAGCCTGAGCCGAAATGTTATCATTTTTGATAATTGGAAGATCTTCATCTGCATAACACTTTAGCTCCAAAAGTAGCCGTTTGGTCCATAAAACCTCTTTTGTTGTGGTTGTAAGAGATTTGTATTCAGCTTCACAAGATGATAAGGAAATAGTTGCCTGCTTCTTTGATAGCCAAGAAACCAAATTTCCTCCAGGAAATATAGTGTAAGCACTTGTGGATTTCCTATCCAACCTGTCTCCTGCAAAATCTGAATCTGAAAAAGCAATCAAAGTCAGATCTTCTCCTTCATAGAATAGTCCATAATCCAAGGTAGAAGATATATACCTCAAGACTCTTTTAGCCAACTTCCAATGATATAACTTTGGATCCTACATGTGTTGACTTAGCTTATGAACACAAAAGCTTAGATCAGGCCTAGTCACTGTTAACCATATAAGTGAGCCAATAAGACTCCTATAAAGAGTGATGTCCACAAAGGATTTTTCATCATCTTTCGTAGGAACTTTTACAGTGTGCTCTATAGGTGTATCTATGCTTTTACAGTTTTCCGTTTGGAATTTCTTGAGCATGGAAAGTGCATATCTACTTTGGCTTATAGATGCTTGACCTTTCTAAAAATCTATTTCAAGTCCTAGAATATAGTGAAGAACTGTGTGTAGATGCTGATTTTTCTACATTGGTGAGATTGGTAGTGTATTTATCTTTCTAACCAAAGATCATTCAAGTAGATTGGATCTTAAGGATCTGAAATCTTTCACATGGTATTAGAGCTTGTGTTTCAGGTTATGAAGGAGGAAATCAGATCTATTAATGATTTGGTGAAGATATCAAGTCTAGAGCATGCTAGAGAGGATTCTACACCAAAATCGGATTTTTTTGCTTTTGTAGATTGGATCTTTTGTAGATCAAAACACTAAATAGGTCAATATACTTGTTCAATTCCGATTTTTGAATTCACATACTGGATTTGGCTGATTTTTGGATCATTGGTTCAGCCTAAGTGGTGGCTTATAGTTTGCATATCAAATTTTCAGCATTTGCATGTAGATTTGGAATAGTCAATTTTTTGTGATTTTGTCAAAACCCTAATTTTGATTGGATCTCTAGATAGTGAGGTTGCTGGACTTCATTTGAGTGTTTTTCAATCTTAGGAAGTGGCAAAAGTCATTAGATTGAGGATAGATCATAGGTTGATCAAGATTCCATGATTCTACGTGTTGATTTGCTTGGATAAGTGCTAGAAGAGAATTTGTTAGATAGTTTCAAATCTTGGTGATTTCTTTTGAAAGCATTTATTTCTTTTCAAAGGAGTGCTTTGTGCATTGAAGCAGGTTGAAAGAGAAGATCAGTTCATTGCTACATGGCAACCTCAATTGGAGTCATGTTGGAAGCCAATGATAGCCTTACCTCAAGTAACTATTCATTGTGGAAAGTGAGGATGGAGTCACTTCTTGAGATGAATGATGTTTTGGATATTGTTGTAGGTTTGGAGGAGAGACCAGAAACACAACAAGACCAATTGAGGTATGACAAGAGGGCCAAGAAGGCTCTACACATGATAAAAATGAATGTTACCAATGAACTTCTCAAGGAAGTTGGTAAGTGCACATCATCTTTGGAAGCTTGGAATTCATTGAAGAAGCTTTATGAATCCAAGTCTAATTCTAGAGTGTTGACTCTAAGAAGGCAAATCTTTTCTTGTTTGAAAAAGAATGAAGAAAGTCCAAGTACTTTTGTTTTGAGAATGAAAGCATCGAATGATGAGTTAGCTTGCATAGATGAAAGCATTAAGGAAGGAGAGCTTATTCAAGTGATTCTTAATGGCTTGTTGGATGCTCATGCTAACATTGTTTAAAGTATTGATATTCAAAAGACTTTGCCAAGTTTGATGGATTTTCAAGAGATCTTGATCAATGAGGAATATAGGCTTCAAGCAAGAGGTGGATCTACATCGACACTTCAAGAGGATGCTATGTTCAAAAAGGGCAAATTCAAGGGCAAAACCAAAAGCAAGTAGTCTAAAGGGCAAGATCAAATGGATGCTTCTTCAAGTGGCAAAAAGAAGGATAGATCAAAGCTCAAGTGCTTCTATTGTGGCATCAAAGGACACTTTGCAAGTGAGTGCTACAAGAAGAAGAGAGATCAAGGAGACAAGCAAGGTAATCTTACTCTTGATGAGGATGGTTTGGATGTTCAAGATGCAAATGATGATGCTTTTGTGATGTCTTCATGTATGCTTGCTAATGATGAAGATCTAGATCCTTGGTGGATTGATAGTGGAGCAAGTTCACACATGACCTTTCACAAAGAGTACTTCACTTCTTTGTTGGCATATGGAGATGACAAGAGGGTGATCTACACGGCCAATGATGGTGAGTGTGCAATCAAAGGGATTGGCACAATTCCTATTTCTCTCTCTACAAATAGGAATGTTAATTTGGAGGATGTCTTGTTTATTCCATCTATTACCAAGAATTTGCTTAGTGTGAGTCAAATGCTAAGTAAGGGCCTCAAGGTGGAGTTTGATGGAGATGCTTGTTTGATCAAAAGGAAGGATGTCTTGATTGGAAAAGGTAAAAGGCAAGGGAAGTTGTTCAAACTTGATGCTTGTGTTATTGCCAACCAAGTTGGATGTGTTGCAAGGGAGCAAACTTCTATTCAAGAGGTTTGGCACAAAAGGATGGGACACCTCAACTTCAAGTCATTGGAGGTAATGGCAAAGAAGAAGGTTGTGATTGGTCTTCCAAGTTCCTTAAGTAATGACAAGCATGTTTGTGAGTCTTGTGCTTTGTCTAAGTCACATAGGCTACCTTATACTAGATTTATTTCTAGATCTACAAAGCCTTTTCAACTTGTACATTTGGATATTCATGGATTTACTACAATTAGCAATAGTGGAGCTAAGATGTATGTAACATTCATTGATGATTTTAGTAGATTTTGTTGGATCTATCTACTAAAGAGCAAGGATGGAGTGTATGATGTCTTTGTCAAGTTCAAGAATGCAAGGGAGAACCAATTTTCCACAAAGATCAAGTGCTTGAGAGGTGACAATGGTGGTGAGTACATATCTAACAAGTTCAAGGCCTTTTGTGATGAGCATGGGATCAAGAGGGAGTATACAACATCAAGGAACCCACAACAAAATGGAGTGGCTGAAAAGAAGAATAGGACTTTATGTGAAAGTGCTAAAGCTACGAGGTTAAGTGCTAATCTTGACAAAACATTTTGGGATCAAGCCTTGTTGTGTGCCAATTTCTTGTGCAATAGGTGGCCGAGTGCTATTTTGGATGGAAGGACATCTTTTGAGATGCTATTCAAGAGGATCCGAGTGTCAACTTTCTAAGAACCTTTGGATGCACATGCTATGTCAACATTACTCTTGATGATAGGACCAAGGAGGATCCATCTTCAAGAAGAGGTATTTTTGTTGGATATAGTGAGGTGAGTAAAGCCTACAAGGTTTACACTCCTTCTACTAACAAAGTAATTGTTGGTAGAGATGTCATTTTTGATGAGGGAAACATTCCAAAGGTGTCTTCAAGCATGATTGATGGTAGAGTGGATGGATCTAACATTCTTGATGTTGATGAGAAGGATCCTACTTTGGATGGTGGTGATGATGGACCTTCATCAAGTCAAAAGCCAAGGAGAACATCAAGAGAAAGACAAGTACCTTCAAGGCTCACATATGATCAAAAGGGTAAGCAAGTAGTTTCTGGAAATTGTGTTGCTTTCCTAACCTCTTTGGATGAGCCTACAATTGTAGATCAAGCAAGGAAAGAAGAGGAGTGGATCCAAGCAATGGATCTCGAGTATCGATCTCTTATGAAGAATGGAACATCTTTGGGAGGACCTTCTTGTGTATATGGAGCTATGCAAGTGGATGGATGTTATCTTGCTGTAAAATCAAGTAATGGATTTGGAAAACAAAGTTTGTTCAATGTATTTGATGATCAAGTTGAAGATCAAGAGGTTGATCTCAAAACGCTTAAACTAGTCAAAAGGGAAGTTGGCAATTTGGAGCTAGTCAAGAGCATCAAAGGAGAGCTAATTGGCAAAGATGTTATGGATCTGTTTTTGCAGCATATTGAAGACTCAAGTAAGGTCAAAGGAGCAGCAAAGAAGTGTTGTTCAAGTTTACTTTACTTGTTCTATCTCATGTTTGAGCAATTTCATGTGGATGTGTGCAAATTGTCAAGATATGGTAAAACTAGCTACATTGGTGGGCATTGTTTTGATGTTGGATTTGTACTAGCATTCTTGGCTGATTTTGATGATGGAAATGAAGCTATTGGAGGTTCATTATGTCACTCATTCAGGTCAAGTCATCAAGGTATGATGGTATCTTGAGGGAAGATGAAGATGGAGGCTCATTCATGGAGTATCATGGTGGATACAAGGCAACAAAGGACAAAGGAGGAGGAGACATGCAAGAAAAAGTTGATCACTCACATTTATTGTTTGTTTGCTGTATTTTTCCAGAGAGTTCAGAGTTGGAAGCATGGTGTAATCATTTTATTTATATTCTATTTGATTTTTCATGTTCTAGTTACTTCTTGACATGTAAAATTGATGTAAGAAATAGTGAAGCATCCCAAGTGGACACTATTATCTATATCAATTATGGTTGTTTCTGTTTTGAGCATTACATGATCATTGAAAGGAGATCTATTCTTAGGAAGAAGATCATTCTTATGATGGATCAAAGTTCTATTGTCAAAAACTATGCTAGGGGCAAGCATAATGAGGTGCAACAACATTTTGTGAGGGAGCGAGTCATTGCAAAGGAGGTGGAGCTTCAACATGTGTCTTCAAGGGAATGTGTAGCTGAAACCAAAGCATTGGGAAAGGACTTGTTCATGAAGCATAGGACTTCACTTGGAGTATTATCAAAGTCTATGCTAAAACTAGTTGAAGAGGGAGTGTGAAAGATTGAACTAGTTTCATCACATTTTGCAATATTTCCATATTTGGCATATTGAGGCCAAAACTTGTTTTAGACTTAGAGGTTGACTTTTCAGAGTTCATTAGTCTAAATTTCATTTGAATAAACACTTTTTGAAAGTGTGGGAAAGATAGAATGCGAGTTTGAGTAGATTCAATTTGAATAGTTGGGTACATTGAATTGATATAGATGTTTTGATCCAGTGGAGAACAAAATACATGTCAGCCGTGATGTTATCTTTGATGAATCTAAGATGTATGAAGAGGAGGATGCTGAGAAGACGGACACATCTAGTGGGAAAGATGGTACAGTGAGGATACCTCCTGATAATGATCCATTTATTGACTTTTCTAGTGATGGACGCGGGGATACACCTCAAGATACTACTACTAAACCTCAAGAGACAGGTTGGAGAGGTATAGATAAACCTTCTGGTGCAAGAAGGATTGAAGGTGCACGTGACAAACGTAAGGAGAAAGATGTACCGTGGGATACATTTTCACCAGGAAGCCGATCACCTGACATGAAGCTCCCTAGGTGGTTTGAGAGATTGATGGAGAGCCGTGACATGGATGACTTTCCAGGATCATCTAGCCAGAGAGAGCTACGAAGATCAACAAGAGCAAAGACCTAACCTGAAAGGTATGAAGCAAATTATGCTCTCTTATCTACTATTATTCAAAGCAAAGAACCTTCGACTTATGTTGAAGCGAGGGATGATGACATTTGGGTCAAGTCCATGGAAGTGGAGATGGAGTCAATTGCTAAGCATAGCACATGGGACTTAGTGGAACCACCAGTTGGCAAGAAACTTATTGGTTGTAAATGGGTATACAGAACTAAGTACCATGCAGATGGAAGTATAGCAAAGCACAAAGCTAGATTGGTGATCAAAGGGTATGCACAAAGTAAAGGCATCAACTATGAGGAGACCTTTGCACCAGTATGTAAGTGGAATACTTTACGTCTACTTGCTGCTTTAGCTTCACATTTTGGTTGGCCTTTGCATCAGATGGATGTGACATCTGCTTTTCTAAATGGTGAGTTAGAAGAAGAGGTGTTCATGGATCAACCTGAAGGCTTTGTAGTGAAAGGACAGGAGATTAAAGTATGTCGCTTGAAGAAAGTATTTTATGGTCTTAAACAGGCACCATGTGCGTGGTACAACAAGATTGATGCCTACTTTTGTTCTAAGGGAATGGTGAGAACACATTCTGATCCAAATCTTTATGTCTTGTGCTTTGATGGTATGGTTGCTTTGATTGCTCTTTATGTTGATGACTTGATTATCACGGAAAATAATCAAGAGATGATAGACATGATCAAGAAAGACCTCATGGAACAATTCAAGATGACAGATCTTAGCCTAATGCATTATTGCCTTGGAGTGGAGGTGTGGCAAAAAGGACACGAAGTGGGTCTAACACAGGTGGTGTATGTCAGAGAGTTGCTGCATAGGTTCAGGTTGCAAGATTGCAAGCCAATGAACACTCCTATTGAACTAGGTAAAAAGCTTTCTAAGCTTGACGAATCACAGCCATTTGATGCTACGCTGTATAGGTAGTTAGTAGGGAGCTTGATTTACCTTACCACGACTAGACCAGATATATGCTACGCTGTTGGTATTGTAAGTCACTTTATGACAACACTACAGAAATGTATTGGAAGGCAGCTAAGCACATTTTGCGTTATGTCAAAGGCACTTCAGATTATGGCTTGGTATACAGGAAGGAAGCATGAGGGTTTACTTGAGTTATGTGGCTATGTGGATGCGGATTGGGGAGGTGACTACGACGATCGTAGATCCACCACAGGGTATGTATTCCAGCTTTGTGGCAGTTGCTTTTCTTGGTCTAGTAAAAAGAAAAATATAGTTGCTTTGTCTACAACAGAAGCAGAGTATAAGGCAATGTGTAGTGTAGCACAAGAAGCTATATGGTTGAGGCAAATCTTGGATGAAGTTGGCATGAAACATGAAAATCTCACAACTATACATAGTGACAGTCAGAGTGGCATTCAACTAGCAAAGAGTCCAGTGTTCCATGCGATAACCAGACACATTGAGATTCAATATCAATTTATACGTGAGAGGCTGCTGAGTCATGAAATTCATGTTGTTCATTGTAGTACGGACGAACAACTAGCTGACATTTTCACTAAGCCATTTATTAGAGAAACGTTTGATAAGTTTAGATCAAAGCTTTCTGTACTTAAAGTTTGTTGACTTTAAAGCTATGTATATGACTGTATAAAAAGTAGACTCTACTTTAAGGGAGAGAGTTAGAATAAAAGTAGAATCACTGTGTTACTATATTGAGGGTCCTATCAGTAGATAAGGATCAGTTGTCCTTGCCACGAGGTGAGTCGATGGGACACACGTCCCGTCAATAGCAACCTGGGCCATGCATGGGTTGCTTGAGTAAAGAACTATATGTAAAGTGTATTTTCATTTTGAGAAATACAATTGCTATGTGACATAATGAACCTCCAATAGATTCATTTCCATCAACAAAACCAGCCAAGAATGCTAGTACAACTCCAACATCAAAATGATGCTCACCAATGTAGCTAGTTTTACCATATCTTGACAATTTGCACACATCCACATCAAAATGCTCAAACATGAGTAGAACAAGTAATTGAAAAAAAACATATACCTATTTTGCTTTTTTGTTTGTTCCAAAAGTGGGCATAATAGGCACAATGTGTCCATTGAAGACATGCTTAGTCATTTGATGAGGATAGAATCCTTGCTTGAGTTGAATGAGCTAATGGACATTGTTGCAAGTGTGGAAGAAAGACCTTTGGTGCCTCAAGACCAAACAATATATGATAAAAGTGCCAAGAGAACACTCCTGATTATCAAGATGAATGTCACCAATGAACTTCTTGAAAGTGCACTTCTTCAAGTGAATCATGGACCCATGGGGAAGTACTCCAAGTGATTTGTATTGGTACCCATTTTTGTGTATTTCTATAGGTTTTAGTTTGTAAATGTTTTTTAATAAACTAAAAAACTTCTAAGAAAAAATATTTACAACTGTACAATTGATGATCCCTCTAGATCATCACTATTTACAAAATTTTTCAACAATTCTCCCTTAATGAGGATCTAGAAAATCTTCAATTATAAGATTTAATAAATTATTAAATTTTGTACAAATATCTTTGACAAGAGCTTTGCTCATACTCAAATCTACTCATTCTTTCGTTGGCTTGTATATTTTAGTTCTACAACTCTTTGAACTATTACCCAAAATGTGTACTAAAGCAAATCTAAAATTTTACAATAGAGTATTTTTGAAAGCGCATTACAAAACACATTCTCTGGTTGAACAACAAATTGTCATAGTAAAACAAGTAGACCTTCCGACCTTTGGTAGACCTCAACTTATATCAAATGTTCTTAAATTTCCATTATAGGTATTTGAAACTTAAAAAAAGCCTTTTCAAAAGATGCTTTTATTTATTTTTTAAACTTTGGCTTCTACGTGGACCAATTAAAAGACCTGAAAATGAAATCTATGTAGCATAACTCATTGGGAGTAGCAAATTGATTTATAATTTTTGAATTTTCTAAATTGTCACTGGGTAGCTCTCATGTGTATCATTGGTTGGTTTGTGCTGCTCGCAGAGTACGCGAAATTACAAATTTGTTTTTTCCAGTGCAATCCCTCTACTAGGTGTGAATTCAGATAGAGGTGCATCGCCTTTTCGCCCACAAAATTTTTGGGACAACAGCTCTGCATCCATTTGGACATCATTGTTGGAAGTTGATCTAGTTGATTCAAAAGTGCTTGACAAAGATTGCAGCCAAAAAGCTGCTTGGCTATGCAGTGACGCCGACAACTTCTTTTGTTTGATAAGTTTGGATTTCGACGAAGATGATGAAACAGACAATTGACATGTCAGTACGACACAAGATTCTACAACAAAAAGATACGTGATGAGATGGACAAAAATTAACAAAAAAAGAGTTTCTAGGTATTTACTCAGAATTTCAATAATATATGCGGAACGATATTTTATGCGATATTTTACTTTTTCTATATTGAAACTAAGATTCTTATAATTTTTTGTTAGACCTTTTTGACATGTTTTGTATTTTTTTGGTCATTATAATTTTTTTTACAAGATTTTAGATTTTTTTTCTCTTATGTTGCAATTTTTTTTTTTTTTTTTTGTGTTTTTAAGTTTTAATTTTTGTTAGTTTTTTTTTTAATTTTTTAATATTTAAAAATAATTTTTAATTTTTTTTTTAAGTATTAAGTTTTGGATTTCTTAATTTGTTAAGTTTTAAGTTTTATTTTTGATTTTTTAATATTTAAAAATGACTTTTATAATTTTCATAATTTTTTTTATTGTTTTAAAATTTGTTTTTTTACTTTTCAAAGTTTTTATTTAAACACGATTTTTTTAAAAAATTTTATGACGTAAAATATACATATGTATTTATAAATTCTATGTCTCATTTTTCAAGTTTTTTAAGTGTTATGTCCCAATTTTTAAAATTTTAAGTTTTTAAGTGTTATGTCCCATGTTGAAGTTATTTTTTAATTTTATGCTCAATTTTTTAAAATTTTTTAAGTGTTATATCGATTTTTTTTAAAGTTTCTTTTGAATTTTATTTTATTTTTCGTGTTTTTACATTTTTTAAGGGTCTTTAGATTTTTTTTTTTTTACTTTATAAGGTTTTTTAGAAATCTTTTAAAATTTTCTATTATGTTTTTTACATTTTTAGAATTTTTTTTAGAATTTTAAGTTTTTTCAATTTTTTGCTACATGTTTTTAGTTTTTATATGATTTTTTTTTTCCAGATTTCTTATTAGCGTTTGAATATTTAGATTTTCTAGAGTTTATTTAAGTTTTCTTTTTTAGATTTTTAAACTTTTTTTAAGATTTTTTTTTTAGCTTATGTTTTTTTTTTGGGGAATCTCAAAAATATTTTGCTTGATTTTTTTTTTTACATTTTTTATAGTTTTATAACAATATTATATTTAGTTTTCTAATTATTTCGTTTTGAAATTTAGTAAATTTCGTTTTGTTGTTAAGTTTTTTTTTTTTTTTTTTTTCATTTTTGAATGTTTTTTATTCATTTATTCTTTTTATGATTTTCTATATTTCTATATTATTTTTAAGTTTTCAGATAATATATTATATTTTAAATGTTTTATATTTTTTTTCAAGCTTTTATATTGTTACTATAATTATCTTTCTAAATATTCCATTTTGTTTTCTTTTCTTAGGTTTTTGAATTAGTTTTTAAGTTTTTCTCCTATTTTTGTACTATATGTAATATCAAGTTCAGGGAAGGGATGAGGAGAAAGTTGAGCACAATAGAGGCACCAAATTATGCCATAAGCATTTGGTGCAACATCAACACCTATCAACCTATATAGAGACTCTTAGATTAGTTCATTTTGAAAAAAATTTGGGACATGAATTTCGATTTTGCCAAAATGGACCCCCAAAATGAATTTCCATTTCCATTTTAGTCAATTAACCTTGATTATGAAAATCGTATATGGTCTTCACACGTGGCAGTTCATTTATCCCATAAGCATTTTTGAAATTTGACTATACAAGAAAAGCATAAATAAACCCTCGACTAATGTTTCTTTATTTTGTTTCCAAAACTTGTTGAGTTTTTTTTGTCTCAAATTGAATTGCAATTTTTTCGCAACTTGCTTGGAATTTGATAGCTTTCCAAAAATGGGTAAATTTTTAATTTTTTTTTTCGAGGAAACATGTTTTGAGAGCATAGTTGAGACCCGCCGCGACGGGTGGCTCTCCACTTAAATCACACACACCATCAGACACAAATCATCGGACACCATTGGCCACATAAATCACACACACACATAAATCACATAAATCATCCTAATCTATCGGCCGCCATCCAAATCATCGGCCATCACCTGAGATCGTCGATAAGTCAATGACGTGCATATATACTCAAAATGTCACCCATTTGCAAAAGGAAAAGCCAAATAAGTTATAAAAAAATGGTAAAAAAAAACATAGCCTCCAAATATATATAAACACTTTTTGTGGGTATGAACACATACACACTCATACACATGCACACACACACACACACACACACACACACACACACACACACACACACACACACATACATGCACACACACATGCACACCTAAAAACACACAGCCGCACACATGTCAAGGTGTTGAAGCTTCATGTCGATGCATGTCAAAACCATCCAAAACACCACCCCCCCCAAATGATTGGCTGACAAAATTTTGGATGCTTCTAATTATGTCCACCTTCAATCATCAATCACCCGCTCTGAGCATCATCCACACGTCTCGACCACAAGCCGCCACCTAGATTGTCGGCCACCCATTGCCCGTCATCGACGGGTGGCTTGCCACACACAAGCCTATGGTAAGCCTATGTGGCATCTGCAACATGCTTGCATGGCAGACATGAACCCTATGCCATGCCTATGTGGTTTGCCTTGCAAGCCTATGGTACACCTACATGGCTTGCCGCATGTTAGCTTTCGAGCCCACCTCTCTATCTCTCTCTCTCTCTAGGTCCACTCAGGCCTACATGGTAGAGCTTAGTTGGTTTGCCACACAAGCCTATGGTAGACCTACATGGCTTGCCATGTGGCAAACCCCAAGCTTGCATGATTTGCCATATGGTAGGCCTACATGGCTTGCCATGTGGCAAACCCCAAGCTTGCATGACTTTCCATGTGGCAGGCCTACGTGGCTTGCCATGTGGCAACCTATTATAGGCTTGGTAGATAGTAGGCCAATGTGGCCTACTACACAGGCCTATGGTAGGCCATGTAACAAGCCACACAAGCCTATGGTAGGCCTACGTGGCTTGCCACATGGCCAGCCTACATGGTTTTCCACATGGCAGGCCTACGTGGCTTGCCATGTGGCAATTTTTGAGCCCCAATTCTCTCTCTCTCTCTCTCTCTCTCTATGTCCACTTAGGCTTATGGGGTAGAGAATAATTTGGCTTGCCAGACAAGCCTATGTTAGAACTACGTGGTTTGCCATGTGGCAAACCCCAAGCTTGCATGACTTGCCATGGGGGTAGGCCTACATGGCTTGCCACATGGCAACCTACAACAGGCTCGATAAATAGCAGACCTATGACATGCCTATGTGGTCTGCTCCACAAGCCTATGGTAGTCCTACTTGGCAATTCCCAAACCTATATGGTTTTACACGTGGCAAGCCTATGTGGCTTGCCATGTGGCAACTTTTGAGTCTGTTGGAGGGTTTGCAGATCCCAAGGCAACCCTAACCCTACTTAATAAATGAGAGGGATTTGTCACCTTGCGTGTGTAAGTCCAACCCGATAATCACATAGTTATTTGATTAGTTACAAGTCAATAAAAGGACTTTAGGCCTTTTTGCGGGACTTTTAATGTTGCAGGGCCTAAATGTAAAGTTAGTGAATAAAGTTGGGTTTCCCTCCAAATTGGATGGTTCCCACTCTTTTTTAAATTTGAATAATTAGGGAGGCAAAAATGGACCAATAGGATTCAGAGGCCAGGGTCCTCCTCTCTACTATAAAAAAGGACCAACTCGAGTTCCTACACATGATCATTTCCTCATTTCAATAAAGAAGATTGGTTCTCTTGTGAAATGGATTGATGAATGTCCTTGCTCTCTATCACTTTTCCTCCATCTCTCATGTTTTCTTTGAATTTTGCTAATTGTTGGATTTGATTGTTATTGGGATTACATGTTATTATACTTTCTATGAGGGAGAAAGAGAAAGAGAGAAAGAGTAAGCTGTCTTTGTTGTGGATCTAGTGTTAGTGGATGTAGTGTTAAAAGTTAGGGTTAATGGATGTTAGAGTTAGATTTGGATCTTCCATTCATGCTAAAATCTGAACTATACTATCGCTCTCATGGGAATGAACCTATGCGTGACAACTAACTTCGTCTCTTTAATGCTAGATTGACTAGATCTTGGTTTGAGGTTCGGCAAGGAAAGAAGCGCACTACAATTTTGGCACCGTTGTCGGGGCGCTACGCCAATTTTTCAGTTTGCAGCATGTTTGGTGGATGGTTAGTTGCATTAGGCATCTTGGTGTTGCATGAACAATGTTAGATATGCATTTAGGATTAGTTTGGGAGTGATTTTGCTTGATTTGAGTGGATTTGCTTGTTTGAAATCTAATTTGATTGTGGAACAGGGAAAGCTATCAGGAAAAACAACAAAAATTGGTCAAATCTACCAAATTTTGGTCAAAAGGAGACAAAAATCATCACCAGAACTGATAACTTTTTGCCCTCTTTCAAGAAACCTTCACCGAGTTGCAGACACTTTTGATTTTGATCACAGAACCCTCAGTTTGAAGGGCGAAGATTAATTCCCAACAGATTTCCAAAAACATTAGAAAAACTGCCAAAAAACACCAAAAAACACTAAAAAATCACCAAAATCCTAAAAATATAAAAAAAGAACCTTCACCCGATTCACTATGCATAGGTGTGATTCAGTTCTATCTATTGCCAGGTTGGCGAAGAATAATACCAGAAATAGAAGATTTTTCAGAAGATCAGTCATCATATTGCCATATTTTGTTAAAAAAGTCACTTTTATGCAAAAACACCAGTATTACTCTTGATTCTTTGCCAAAACTTTCACCGAGTTTTCAAAACATTCTAATTATAATAAAATACTATTTTTGAGTTCGGCGAACATTCTTCTTGTCCAGATCATAGAAAATCTGTATTTTTACCCTCGTCAAACTTCAGAAACTGTATTTTGTTGTGTCGGAAACCTTCGCCGGGTTTACTCTAGCTTTATCTGTATCAAATTTAGCATTTGAGAGTTTGGTGAAGGTTATTTCCATAGAAATTGTCAAAGAAAAGTTGATCAGAGAGTTTTTTTTTTTCTCCAAAATAGCACTGTTGAACCTTTGCCGAGCCAATCTTTGTCTAGGGAACCTTCGCCAGTACTATTTTTAGGTTCTGTTTTACCAGATCAAGTCTCTGTCAAAATTTGGATCAAATCTCATACAATTTGATTTGGATTCTGAGAAATTTTGTATCGATCCCTGTCCTATCAACTACTTTACATTGATCACATTCGAATTCTACTTTGTGTCCTAGATTTGTGATTTTGCTTATAGAGAGCAGATTTGTAGATAACTTAGGTACATACATGACTTTAGAGAGTAGTTGAGGTTGACCGTTTGCAAAGCATAATCTTACAGTGCCTTCACCTTTAATAGCTTGTGTGCTATTGTCGCCAAGGTGAACAAATTTTTGGACATTGTAAGGTGTATAGGACTCGAAATAGCCAATCAGGCTAGTCATGTGCCGAGTGGCTTCGGAATCCAGGAATCAAGAACTGTCGCCAGATGCTCCTTGATGGTTGGTCATGAAGGCATCATGATCCGCTTCTTGAATGGGCTATGGAACTTCTGCAGCTGCATTTGCCACTTGATTCAACTGCCCTTTGCTATTGTTCTTTACTTGAAGTATTCAACAGTCTTGTATTTCGTGGTTATTTCGTTTGCAGTATCTGCAAAACAGCTTCTTCTTTGTCTACAGATTCGACTGTTTCTTGTGCTGAGCTGTTTTCAAGTCTGGCTTTGATTGCTTCGGGACTTTCTTCTTCTTCTGCTTTGTCATGCTTTTGTTGGTGTACAAGGTGTGAGCATCAACTGAGGAACTCGCAGCTTCGTTCCTTCGCGTGTCTTCTTGCAACAACATAGTGATGACTCTCGAAAGAGTCAATTTTGGATGAGTCGTGATGATCATCACCCAGATATCGTAGAAACTTGACAAGGTTGTAAGCAGTTGCATTACTGCGTCTTGATCGTCTATGATAGATTCGACAACGGCCATTTGTCTTAGCAGGTTCTTGAATTGATTAATGTGATTCTACAGAGAATCACCATTCGTCATCTTGAGGGGGTAGAATTTCTTCCTGAGATGTAGCTTAGAAGCTATATCTTGCACTTCGTATAGCGTGCTCAAGATGTCCCAGACTTCTTTCGATGTCTGAGCCTCAGATACATGGCCGATCTGCTTCTGCACCTGTAACAACGTCGTACAATTCTTTTGCCATTAGTATAATTTTTATCTTAAATTTCCACAGATGGTAATTGGCTCCATCAAGCTTGTCCATGAGAGGACTGGCTTTCTCTTGGGAATCCATGTGGAAGAATTAGTCTAAGTGATAGAAGAAACTATCAGTGACTTAAGTATAAAAATCTGATACTGACAAATACAAAGCAAGAAAATAATTACTCTATCGGCTAGTAGAGTCTTGTACTGTGGAGGCCAATCAAGCTATGGAGATGGCTCTGATACCATGTTGGGAGAGAGGGGGGAAGAATAAATGACGAACACGAACGAGAAATGAACTCGAACAAGAAACGAATGAACAGAAAATGTTCGTGCGTAGTGGAATGAATTATTTGACTCTCTCCCTAAGCATGACTACGTCTATCAGAATGAGCACAACTTTAGTGATAGAAATCACAGTCATTCTAGATTATGTAGCCAAGCGTTTAATCGATGAAGCGCTAGATGAATAATTTGTCATGAATTGCAAGACAAATTATTTGTCGCAAATGATTCGTGAAGAGCTAGATTGTGTTCGACTGATAATTAGTCGCGAATCATCGCGAAAGACAAGACTAAAAGTTAATCGTCTATTACCAGAAAGAGCAACTAGAAAGATCAGACAGAATGAAGAATGAGCATAACAATATTAGCATAGATCTGAATGCAGAACAAAGAGTTGCATCAAATTAAGTATATCATGTATACATGTTAATAATGCGATAGAACACAATACAATAGCGGACGAAATCGCATGCCCTACGAATTCTTTCGACCTAGAGTATAATCCGACCATTTGTATATTTTTGTAAACTTTGTATTGTCAAGTCAGAATTTTTCCAAAGACTCGAATTCAAAGACTCGATTTTTTCTGAAGACTCAAATTTTTTCAAAGACTCGAATTTTTTAGAAGACTCAAATTTTTGACTGACAGTATCGATTTTATACACTGGGTCAGAAAGTAACATAGTATTAAAAAATATACAAAGGGTCAAAAATTTATATTGGGGTGAAAATATGTACCACTGAGATCTTGTAACTTAGCTACAAAATATTTTCTATTTCTCATGAGTAAATAACATATTCAAGAAATCTCTGAGATGAATAACATTCACTCTCAATAGTTTTCCAATCCCACTTACCTCTAATTACATATTTCTCCCATTGATCAACCCCTCTTTGATCCTAGTACTAAAACTAAAATTAGGTTGATCCAATACAGAACTTTCAGACTTATATTCTGATCAGATTTACTTCTATTCCAATCAAAATGAAATTAGTAAACTTTGACCTTTTCCAGTACTACTAATAGTAATGATTCAAATATCAAACCTGTTCTAGATCCAGATTGTTCACACAATTCCTAGAGATTTTCTCTTATTCGAAAAGTTCCAATTAGGCATCTTACTCTGAATCTATCTGAAATTACTTCTAGAAAAATCTCATTTCTATACCATAGCTGGTTTTCTTTTCGAAAACTATGCAATCCACAGATTTCCAAATAGAATTTTATCCCACCACTTCACTCGTCCTTTTAAAGAAATTATAAATTTCAATAAAAGTTAACTGGAAAGATGATGTATGAAAATATCCAAATCCAAGAAAAGTCAGTAATAAGTGCTTCCACTAAAGGATTCACTCTATTACAAACAAGACTTCTTCTTCAAATATTTTCAATTTGAGTGATAGAAACTACTATTCCATCGAAATCCATTTATGCAACAGAGATATTCTAAGTTTAAGAAATTGAAACATTTTAACCTTAGAATTTATCTGAATTCCAAGTCTATTCACACAAGTAGTAGTTTATATGACATAATTGTCTTTCAGAAGAATAACTTCATGCTGGAAAGAATTCATATAAACTAGTTTGATATCTTATATTCAAGAGATTATTAAGAAGTAAATGATTAATTTAAAAAGCGAGAAATAGATTTGAGGGCCTCTAATTTTGTAAATAATGAGATACCACATTGGGATCTAGATTAAACCTCAAAATTTTCCAAAATACCCCACATTTGATCAAACAGTTTTAAATTTCTCATATCGCGGCTAGGTATTAAAACACCATGAATCATCAGATCTTTACAGTCCTAGAATTTCCTTTCCAATATTACTAATGTCCCATACCATCAGCTTTTCCTTCCAAAAAATCCTTAGCCACCTTATCTGATATTCTAGAGATCCACTGATCATCTAGTTGTCCTACAATCACTATAGGAAATTATCTCTTGTTCCCAAACATTGGAGAATCCATTTATTTGGATGACTGGCATGCCTATCAGATGGATACTACAAATCCACATCTGACCCTGTGATCTAAATAGAAGAATTAACATGGTTCACTATTACACTCTGAATCTTTCTGGTTATTGATAAGTTTCGAATCTCCTATTAATGCATCAAATTTAGGGACAAGCTTCTGACACTAACAGATTCAATGTAATTCACGTATCAGATTCCATTTCTAACAATACAATTGACATCCAAAACTGTGAATAACTCAATGGTTAGAAAGATATCAGTTACGAATTCAACTGAATGAATTCTATCTAGGAAATTAATAACCAGTATCAAGCAATTATTTATTGGGATTTATACAAAATCCTAACTGCAAAATACATTTCCCGATCACACTTACTACCTCAGTTATATAATTCTTACTATTACAAATTTTTCAATAAAATTGGACTGTTTTCTTTTTTTATTGACTGGTTTGACATTACTCTGTTAATATTGACAAAACCTATCCAAACACAGAATATGAAATTACATGAATGAAAATCCTACCAATAGGATTTCAATAATTCTTGAATCGTATCTTGTCAGATTTACTGTCTAGATGAAGAATATTATTGTCACTCATTCAATATGGTCATTTCATATTGTTTGACGATTTTAATCAATTTTGATGAGTATCTTACACAAACGTTCACTTGACTGATTTCTACCGATCAATATCGATTAGAAAACTATCAAACAAGTAACTGATTTTAAATCTTTACCAATTCGAAATTCAACAAAAAAGAAAAAATTAAAATTTTAACTTTCAATCTGGGAGTTCCCAATTCCAAAAGTTAAAAGAATGACAGAACCGTAAAATCCATTGGCAATTTCATTGCGGTTCTTTTGTCACTTTTAAATTATCTATTACCGGGAAATATTTTAGACTTAATGAAAATACCGTGATCAATTCTGACTGATAAACTCAGTTTTAAAAATTCACTAATCTAAACTAATTCCATAGATAACGAAAAATGACCAAAATTTTGATTTTTTTTTTCGAAAAACTCAATTTTTGCTTTATTTTACGTAATTTTAAAATTCTGATGAAAATACTATTAGTACAAAAGGCAAGCAAAATCGAAAAATCGAAACACTGTCCGATTTCTAATGTTACTAATCCAATGTCAAACTGGCATGCAGAGCACACTACATCAGTCACAAACGTTATTACGAAATTTTTTACGTAAACTTCAGGTTTACGAAATTTGTCAACCAATATCATTGATTTGTGACCCAACTGTCAGAGCACATGCGTATGATCACTCAAATCGATTGTAAATTCACCATGCATGTCAGAATCACTCTGAGAATCAACATGCAACCAATCCATGCAAGCACAGTACTACAAATTAGGAAAATGACTGGCATGCAATCAGAACAATTCCAAATTTTGCCAATTTTCAGGACACCAAATTGGGTGCTGTAAAGCTCAGTACAGAGGGAGACCAAGTGAACAAGATGCTTGCCACATCAGCTTGCCACCTAGGCTTCACAAGTTCGAGATCAGAGTATCAAAAAAACTGTAGTAGGGCGCATTTTCACAAGGCAAAATTATGCAAAAATGTGCAAACACCCATCCTAGCCCAAAATTGATGTTACAACAGTCTTAAACAATCAATTAGACTTCCATGAAGCATTCATACTGATCCTAAGATGTAGTGTAGGCTGAGAACAAAGATTTCTTGATTTGTAGAAGTCAAAATAGCTTCAAATTTGATGGAGATGGTGCATAAGCCACCGGCCATCAATTTACAGGTCTGATAGCTTGCTGGGAAGGTAAAAAGGAATGCTAATCATGCTGTAAATAATTCCAGAATGATCTCCTTATGGATTTGGAGAGATCCATCCCCCAAAAATCACCAAAAATGGTCATTTTTTGAGCTTTTTTGACTTCCTACAAGTTCAATTGCTGTAATTCTTGGCTCTAACTTCAGGGAAAGCTTCAAAAGACTTTGGTTCACCTCTTTACAAGCTCTACATGGTGTTTTATAGCCAACTACTATCCAACATTATGAAAAAACAAGCAAAAATGATGATTTTTGGCTATTTTCCGATTTTTTAATCACAATAAAGTGGAAATTCTTGACAGGCACAAGTACTATGATAGATGGGTTTAGGGCCCAGGCTACTGATAGACTGTTTAAGGTATTGCAATGCAGGTACAAATTTGTGTCACTCTGATTGGTGATTAAATATAGGCCCCATGCCTCAATTCATTTCTTGACAAATGTATGGTTGTGATCAACAAGAATGGGTATGGGGGCACCATTCTCCATACTAAGATTCCGTGATCTTTTTTCAAAACTCCTCCATCATCTTGTTCTCTGGATTTCTCTCGCAATATCGAATTTATAGCACCTTGTCCTACAGTGCAAGATCGGAATTATTCAGACGTGCTGAAGCGATATTAGCCTCTTCTGACGTAATATCGAATCAACGTATGCATTGCTTTAGACTCCTCGACTGGAACAATTCAGACGTGTTGAACCGATATCGGCCTCTTCCTACGGAATATCGGATCAACGTGCGCCAAGTTCTAGAGTCCTTGATAGCAATCATTCATGCACACTGAAGCGAGATCAGCCTTTTCTTACAGAATATCGGTTTAACACACGCCCTGTTCTAGAGTCCTCGAATCGGAATAATTCAGGAACGTTGAAGTGATATCAGATTCAATATGGCTAGTTCCTCCATGTCCTCAGAAAACAAACGTCTGGATTTTTTGAATGCCAATGACATTCCATCAGAAAAATTAGAGTATTTTTCCAGTATTTTTTTTGCACCTTTCAATATCGATAATCTAGTTTATAAAAATCGTTATAATGTACTTTCTCTTCTTGATTATTTTTCTTAGATTATTAGTACTCCTGTTCAAGATATAGATCATTTTGGTTTCATTCATTTTCAAGCCTTTGTACATTCCCAACCATCCACTAAGCATAAACATGATAGAAAGTACGCTAACCTGCATGAACACTTCAAAAAATATATATGTTGTGGTATCTACAAAAGAAAATGTTGTCTTCTAATCAAAGGTATGGCGTTTGTCTTTTACAAATCTGTTGAAATTATAGATGATGAGTTTGTTGGATCTTCTACTGTTCCCATGATTGAAGTATCTGCATCTACTTTAGTTGATGTAGATGAAGTACGTATAGATATAGGGGTTGAAGTTGAAGCATCTATGGCTTCAGATTATCAGAAAACTCTCCCTTGTTCTATAATCCTCTCTGACTCTCTTTCATCTACATTAAACCATTAACTCTACTCGATGTTCTCGTATATTTTACAAATAATGACAGTTTTATTTCTTTTAATGATATAGAAATGTTTTGAATTTGAGAGAGGATGAAATCGTCTCAGTTTTTACACAAAATTTATCAAAATTTTCTGACATTGCTGATTACACATATAATGACCTTGAAAGTGAGATAGATTATGATAAATATGGCAATGAGAAATCTGGCAATGAGGCATTGGAGGCCATAATTGAAAAATCGAAAGCATATGAAAAAACTTTGCCTACAAAGGAGGAATTTTTGGAATTCCAAAAAAAATATCCTCCAAGGACTCGGTATCACCTCTTGGGCAATGTAGAGGCCATTGGAGGACATGACATTAGTAGAACAAATGTCATGGAATACGATGATTATGATCTGGTAAGTAGATATTATATTCGTATTCATATTGTTCAGTTTTCTTGATTCAAACACAATGTTGAAGTTTGAGTTTGCATTGTTATGTATCATTCTAAATTTTTTTTCTTGACTCTTTTACAGGATGCTATTGAAATAGATGCCTTTGGTATGAGACATGGAGGTGTCTGAGGTGTATCAGCCAGGAGAAAGGATGTGTCTCTATCTCATTATTTAAAAAACTTTCAAAATAAATATATCATTCATCTTTTAATCCACATGCTACCACCATCATTATGGCCATCAAGTCATTATTTGTTTGTTTAGGAGGCCATATGTACGCCAGAACATATAAAATAATTTTTATGAAAAGGAATTTGGCCATTAAAATATTGGGTTATACTCCCAATGAGACTACAAAAAGATCATCTACAATGGCCCTTTATTTGGGTTACATTGATTTTAGCAAAAGGAAACATTTAGAATGAAGACTTAGTTAGCTATGAAGTTTTTAGTAAGCAGTACTATGACCTGCCGACATCGACAGATGGAGTGGACCTTGAGCATCCAAATGAAGATGTTCGAATTCCAGATGGATTGAGTGACAATTCAGAGGAGGAAGAGCCCGACATGCAGCCTCATGTACCCAGGACACCTGCTATACATTGTAGCTCGGCACTGAAAAGGCACTCGACAAAGACAAAGCCATCGAAGTGCAAGTTCAATCTCCAAGGAGATCGACAAAGATAGAAGAGCACCAGTCAAATTTGTGCCTGACAGCTCAACTTTGACAAAGAAGAGTTCTGTGGATTCGGTGGTGAACCACAAACGTATGAAGAAGCAACCGACAATCCTGACAAGGACATATGAATAAAAGCCATGGAAGAAGAGATGGAATCCATGAAGAAGAACAAGGTCTGGACTCTTGAACCAGTACCAGCTGAGAGAAAGACTATCAAGTGCAAATGGATCTACAAGATACAAAACCAGGCTCGTTGCAAAAGGTTTTTCATAGCAATATGGTATTGATTACACGGAAATTTTTTCTCCTGCAATCAAGCATACATCTATAAAAATTCTATTTGCTTATGCAGTAGCCTACAATCTGAAAATCCATATTGTAGATGAATAGACAGCTTTCCTGCATGGTGATCTAAAGGAAGAGGTCTATATGGACCAACCACCAGGATTTTTGTGAATACTCTATATGTACAGTGTTTTTTTTGTAATCTATTAGCTTTTGTTGTGCCATCTTTGAGAGCTTGTGAGGAGTGGCTATGATGATTGTGTGATGTGATCTGCATACTGCACTAGATCCTAATAGAATTTCAACTTGGTATCAGAGTGTCAGGGTGTTGCAGGTATGCACGATCCGGTGGAACTATGGGATAGCATCTTTCACCAAGAGAAATAGCACTCAGAGCGTCTCAGGAGAGAGGACTCCATACAGGGTATAGGTAGTCCGGATGGCTAAAGACAGCAAAGTTCCTTCGATCAGAGCTTCAGGGAAGATCAAAACGATCGTCGTAGGTGGAATTCGGGGAGAATTCACAGAGAATCTTGCAGTTCGGTGGTTTCGGAAAAATCATCGATGTTGGCTACGTTATTCACTATGTGGATAGCCGTTTGGCATAACAGGGCTTGCATGGGTATGCAAATAGCAGTGAGGGAGAGCCATAACAATTTACAGGAAGCTGCAAGAAAAACCACTAAAAAATGCCCAAGATATCCTCTTCTTCAAGCTGCTAGAGTTTACAGAGCAAAAAGCTTAGATCGTTCTCTATGTAAAGCCTTTTGCAACAATGTAAATTTGTGAAGAGGGGTGCACTGGCAGGGTGAGGCAGCCTGCAGATGTCCGTTGACAACTGTTGACAGATTATGGCACTGGATCAAATTCTCTCAGAGAGCCAAAATGGTGGCTAGGGTTTACAGTTGAAAATCCTTCGTTTTTCCTCTGATGTGGACCATTTTGAATGCTGTCAACGGCTGCAGATGGGCATCCTAGAACAAATATGGATCTAGCAAAGGGTCATGGATGGCCGCAGGCCAGAGGAGGAGTAAGTGTGAAAAATGCCCCAAAACCTGCCATAGCTGAAAAGCTTGGAAGAAGGCCTGAAGGAGAATGGAGGAGAGATAGCCTTGAAGGCTCGCGAGCCAGCGCGCGCAGCCAGTTACGTTGGTCTTGTAGTGTATGAAAGGGAGTAGTGTCTCCTAGAACTTCGTTTGGTGCTCAAGTTTCATTGTGGCCATGCAATCAAGGAATCTGCTGATCAACGGTGGAGGCCACATGTGATATGGGCCGTTGGATGTGAATGCACCATTGGATTGTCTCAAAACCACCAAGAACTTCAATTGAAGGGGTCTGAAGTGCATAAAGCACTTCCACTTCATTAAAAATTTTCACATGGAAGGACTGAAGGGACCCGAAGGCCAGAAATTGGCATTTCTTCATTAAAAATCTTCAAAACGAAGAAACAGTTCATTTTTGCAAAGCAAAATAGTTTTGGGGCTCACTATAGCTAGGGGGCACCTTTTTTGGCCATCCTTGGGCCAAAATGACCCTTGAAACTGGTTGCTTAGAGCCAGTGGACAGAGCAACGTTCAAAGCAAGGAGAAAGTGTTTTGGGGGTGTTTTCGTCACCATTCTATCGAGCGGAGTGCAAGTGACCTAGTGATGGGCTACATTCGCTATTTGGGTATCGTAGGGCCAAATTCGGGGCAATTTTTGGCTGGTGAAACCTGCTACAGGGCGGTACAATGAGGTATAATCACTTCTAAATCATTATTGCTTACTTTTGATAGGGTAACAAGGTGTTTGGAAGCGGTAAATGCGATATGGGGGTGAATGGTAGCGGAATTGTGTGGAGAAAGCTAGTATTGGCGACGAAAGTGCAGTTTGGCGGTGTGACTACTCATCATTGGCGACAATTTTGAGAGGGCAAGCAATCACAGGTGAGAGGTAGGCATGGTATGCCAGTTACAGGTGAGAAATTCTTGTGATCAGGTTCAACTTTTAAAGTTCGAACCAACCAACGTCAAGTGGCGTTTTGGGGGAACGCTCTCACAAGTGTGATCGACAGTGGCATTGTCGAGTTAGGTAATAGTTGCATTGACACACACATCTATAGCTTGAAAATTTCTTGTTCGGAGGGAAATATGGGCTAGCTTGGAGGTACACACATTTTGATGGTCACAGGTGATGGAAGTGCGAGGTGGTGCCAGTTGGAAGCCATTGGGGAAGATAGTGGACTTGCATTGGACGAGTTGTGTGTGGGACACGCAGAGGATGAAGAAGGGTCAGTAATCACACTTTGGATGCTCTTGGAGAGTGGTGAGTGTGATGATTTTGTGGTTTTGCAGTCAGTAAGTCAATTTTGATCAAGCCATTGTAGTTGTGGAGCAGTGTATCAGGTTTGTCATCGAGGAGATACACTTCAACTGCCAGTTTGGGTAAGTCAAGTGAATTTGCCATATCAGTATTGCATCAGGGATGCAGATTCCAGTGATGGCAAGGTGCAGATCATTTGGCTTGGGCCATGGAAGATCTCACAGGTTCACTTGGAGAGATATTGGCATGCACAGTCATGTAAGGGACTTGATGGTGGCTTTGGAGTTCACATCTCAATGTATTCTCAGGGAGTGGTTTGGAACCATTCACAGGAGCAGCTATGAGCTAGCTTGGGGGAATACATATGGGCACTATAGGGTAGATGCTCAGATCTTTGTGATCATGGATGACATTGGGATACCTGATAGGGATAGCACTACAAGATGACATGGGATGATCATCAGGGAGCAGCTATTTCATATTGGACTTGAGTCTTTGGATTGGACAGGACTTGCAGGGGGATTCATAATGGAATCGGGAAGCTGCAAACGCAAATGGACAATGCGTGAAGCTTTGAGAGCCAGAAATAGATTGGAGAGCTGATGGAGATCGCACAGGGTGTGATCAGAGGGAAAACACTATGGTGAGTGTTTTGCTAGTGATCTACTATAGGGGATACTGATGGTGAGGACTTCATTGTGTGCTCATTTGGGAGTACATGATGGCATTATAGCAGGGGACCAGTTTTGGACATTGGCATCGATGGGGAGACATCTACCATCACGAGCGTGAATAAGCTATCTATAGCTTTCATGCATTTGGCTGTATTTGTAGGAGTCTAGGCTTGGCACAGGTGTTGGAATTTCCATGGTGCAGATTCTCAGGTGGTGAGATCAGGGGAAGCTTAAAGGAAGCCACTCAGAGCCATATACCTCAGTACGATCATGAAGACAGTAGTCTCGAGATCCCGTGTGCGACGACTCAGGGATATGCTTGCGTTGGCATGGTGTCAGGTGGCACATAACCAGGGAGAGCGAGCAGATGCTAGGAGCCAAATGGAGCAGGTGATGCTTTGGAGTTCGGCTTGTCTAGCAAGATGGTGACCAGGATCGGAGACATCAGGTGAGCATAGTATGTGGATGATGAGTCCATTGGGGTGGCACTCATGGAGATGCTACAGTTGCTCAAGTATGATATGTCATTGTATGGACGATGTTCTTTAGCTGGTGCATCATGTGATGACCTAGGGATGGGTCATGCCTACTTGGAGGTAGGTGGCATAGAGTGTACCTGGGGTGGTACATATCCTGAGGACTGGAGTGCATTACGAGATGATGAAATCCAGCATGCCCATGGTTGTGAGCTAGCAGGGATGGAGATGGTTGTTCAGGGAGTGACAGCTGATACTTTGGCAAGTAATCAGGTGAGATGCATGGTTATATGCACAGTGGTCTCCAGGTTGGCATCACATGTTGTTTCTATCCATCATCTTTTGGTAAGCAGGATGCAGTTTTTGGTTAGATCCAATTGGAGTCTAGTTGCACTACATGTGGACGGATTCTTGAGGAGCTATCAACGGGTAATGGATACTTGGTGATCAGATGGTACAGGGTACAGGGTTCTAGAGCTATCCTACCTGATATGCTATGGATCGTGAGTGAGTTGTTCATCATGATAGTGGATCTAGTTTGCATTTGCTTTGGTTTGGATTGATATGATGGATGTGTTGGTGAGATAGGCTCCTTGGTGGGAGGGCTATGTACTGGTCAAATCAGAGTTGGCAACGTCAAGCATGGGAAGTTGAGCCTACATGGGATGTAGGAGAGGCAAATCATCATCAGTATCTCTGGGAGATAGGTGAGATACTCAGGTATAGTTTATGGTGAGGTTTGTGTACATTCACTCATTGAGTCCTTGGTAGAATCTTGTGCTTGGAACATGGGGAATGGATGGGGATAAGCTTTCAGGGCTTATTGAACAAGATGTCAAGGCAAAGCGACTTGGAACATAGCTTTGTTTGGGAGATACATCAGGGATGAGGCTTGGAGCGCTCATTGGTTCGAGATGGTTGATCTTGGATGATGTATGAGGACATCTATGTGATATTCTTGGACGTGAGGGCATCTTCGTTACAGGTGCAGGCCATGGTTGAGGACCTGATTTGTTGACCAGTGGTGTAGCAGCGGATCTACAAGTGGCACAGGTGTTGGTACGACAGGATATCACTTATGGGTAGGCCTTGGTCATGTATTTGACGCTTTATCATTCATGTTGGTTTGCATGAGTGTGTGTGGGCTTGCATGTTGCCTTGTCACGGGAGTCTAGATCTGAGTCGGAGTTGTATGTGATTGTGCATTTGCTACGTCAGAAGCAAAGTAGTCATTTTAGGCTCATTGACTTGTCATTGTCTACTAGCTGTCTATCTAGTGAGGGTATATAAGGGAGAGAGTTAGAAATCAGCTTGTGATCTGATTCATTAGTATAAGCTCTAAATGTGATGATGTAATTAGTGTACAATTTATTTGGTTTACTGTATATGGTTGTGTTCGGGACGTGACCCGTTAGGATATATTGATCAAGCACTGATCCCGTAGACGGTTACTTGGGTCAGCCGGGTAGCCACACATAGGAAGAATTAGCCTGTACAGAGTTATTTACAGTACTTGCTATACTTGGGGGCATGTCCCATGTTTGTCGGTCGAATTTGGCCATATTGGACCCGACCTTAGTTTGATAGGTGGTAGGCCAATTTTAGGACACCTGCCTTTTCATGCAGTTTGTGAATACTCTATATGTATAGTGTTTTTTTGTAATCTATTAACTTTTGTTGTGCCATCTTTGAGAGCTTGTGAGGAGTGGCTATGGTGATTGTGTGATGTGATCTGCACACTGCACTAGATCCTAACATAATTTCAACTCAATCACCATACAATACCATCCAATTATTGTTGGGCATTTGGTGTCTTAGCACAATACATTGTACAACCTATATATATGCTTAGCAGGCCACAAGTGGAAGCTTCTAGAAATAGGAATAGGCCCTAGAACTCCACCATCCATCAAATCAATACAAAAAATATCATAGCAATCCCAATTATCAAAGTTTTTGTGTTTTTCCTATTTTGTGGAATTCACCCAATCAACATGGAATGCAATCATTTTATTTCTACATTACGAGTTGGTCATTTATAAGACAAGTATTATTTTACCATATTCAACTTCTATTTGTTCATTTTATACAAAATGTGGAGTTTTTATCTAATTTGTCTCTTAAAAGTCACATTTAGTAAGTTTACACTATTGGAAAGTTGTTTTTGAAAAAGGCATGTCATTGGTAAGAAAATAGAAGAATCATTTTAATTATTTCAAATATTACTCTTTCTTAAATGATTTTCATTTCAATTATTCACAGCTTATATGTAATGTTCAAACAGTTTGTAAAATTTCTAAGGCTAACTAAGTAACTAAATGGCAATGAAGTGCCATATAAACGTGTTAGTATTCAATTAATGTTGTGTATATCGATTCATGTTGTCACTACATAGTTTTTTTTTTGCGTACAAACACTATTACTAGTGACTATAGTATCACGCCAACGAAGCTAGGCAATAACCTCTGTTGGAATTCGATGCTCAGCCTCAAATCCATTCAATAATGAGCATCTTGAAAAACCCAGAAATAGAAGGCTTGAATCTCTGAACAGAGGATCGAAAAAAATTCAAGATCAAATTTTTTAGAATTTTTTGACACTGGATCAACTCAAAAAATTCTATATTTTTTGAATCACTATATAGTTTTTGATACCTGTAAATTTTGATATTGTCAGACCCAACGACTGTGCGTGGATAGTCCGCCCACTTTGTACATCCATTAACTGTAATGAGACGGTTGTAATAACTGCAACAAAAGGTAGTTGTAGATATTTTGTAGGGATATCAATCCTAGAATCTTCATCAAATTTTTTTTTTTTTGATTTTCGAATTTCTGTAGCTAGCGTTATCATGCTCAACCAGTTGAAGTTATTACTTCAAGCAAATGTACTCATTGTTGATATTAATCAAAATGCAATTTCTGTCTTACTACTATGTTGTTTTATTGAACATTTGTTTGAATCATTCAATTTGAATATTCTGTTGTTGTCTGTTGATGCTTTCGATCCTACACCAAGCTCACTCATCAGCTTTCGCTCATTTTTGTTGATTTTGACTGGTATCAGAGCGGGCAGTTCAGTATTCTACATTTCATTGCGGATTATTAAGTCTTGTTTTCATCAAGACATTGTTCTAGCAAGCGCGCAACCAACGGCCATTTAGGCACTTCTAGAAAAGCGACACTTTTTGCAAAAAATGCGAGACTGCATTTTTTACATGCAATTTTTGACAGGCGGCAATTAGGGCAAAAAGCGACACTGAATTTTTCCATGCAGTTTCTGACAGGCGACAAAAAGGCAAAAAATCCGACACTACAGTTTTACACGGGATACTACACAGCGACACTACAGATTTACATGGGATATTACACAGGCGACACTCTGCAGAAATACACAGTATTCCATGTACAGACTGTCTACGTCTTCACGCTCCAATAACAACTGTCTAATTAGGTAGTTAATCAGCTGTTAAGTAATCTTGTAAATGTAAAGCTAGAATAATACAAGATCTTCCAGTTGCTATAAATGTAAATGAGCGATTGAAGACAAGGAGTGAAGTCATTGTAAGTGTCATCATAAGTCATCTGATAGAGATCAAATGACCAGAACGGGTCTTACAATAGCTGACTCCTTAGAGTTAGTGATCATAGAGAGAGAGAAATATTCAGAACATTAGCAATTGTTTTGAATCTATACGTAGGATCACGTGCTTGTCAGCGCGATTGTATTGTGATCTGATTGTTATTACTACAACTTCATTATACGAATTCGCTATTGTTCTACATCATTTTGCATGCTTGTTGAATGATAACTCTCACTTCTCTTACACAAACACTATTATCAGAGAATTGTATGGCTGTCTCTGACGTCTAAATTGATTCTACATTCTCTTCACACCAGGTTATCAGTATTAGAGTATTGCATGGCTGTCTCAGACGCCTAGTCGTTGTTCCGCAATCTCTCTTTCACGACAGTCTAAGACTCCTACACTAATAATTTGATTCATCACAAAAGAACAACTCATAAAATCCATTCTCTAAGTAATCCACGATCCTGTCATTAAGAATTCTTTGTTTCATCAGTTGACATCTCCAAAACGTCAACCGATGTGGTATCAGAGCTGATAATTCACATTCCATCCGATCCCACAGAGTGGTATCAGAGCCACAAGTTTATTGGACTACTAGAGTCTAGGAACTACAATAGAACTTAATACGTTTTTTTTTTTTAATTCATTTAGTTTGTGTTTTATCTCTACTACTCGATTACAATGGAAGGTTCAACCTCAGAGATCCGCCTCATCAACAAATTCAACGGAGATGACTTCCACATGTGGAAGTTTAAGATGAGGATGATCTTGATCGAGAAGGAGCTTTGGGGATACGTAAATGGTTCAATGCCCAAACCCACGGAATCTAAACAACTTCCAGCTTAGGAAGCAAAGGTTGGCAAGGCTCTTGCCATTGTATCTTTAAACCTAAAAGACACTCAAATCGCTCATGTATCCAATTTCACCACCTCCAAAGAAGCATGGGATACACTTACAAGCATCTACGAGACCTCAGATGTTTCCACTCGTCTCTTCTTGAGGAAGAAGGTATTGACACTCAGAATGAGTGAATGCACCTCAGTCAGCGACTATCTGAATAAGTTCAAATAGTTGCTAAACCAACTGGCTGCAATAGGATTGCCTATCTCAGCCATGTGTTCTTCTTGCCAGTGTTCCATCCTCCTACGCCAATTTTGTGTTGCTTCTTAGCAATGCTCCTGCGTTGTCTCTCCAATTGACAACAAGTCTGTTGCATAAAGAAGTTAGGAAGAAAAGCTTGTCTACGACAACGAGTACCAAATCCATGGCACTCTACTCAAACAAGCAGCAGTCCAAGAAGAAGAAAGGCTTCAAAGATAAGAAGACAAAGGCAGAATAGCCAGTAGCATCGCAACCACAACAACAGCAGCACAGTCAATCATCGTCCAAGACCAAGCTATTTTGCAGATACTGCAAAAGAACCAACCACGACATCAAAGACTGTCATATCCTCAAGCATAATGAAACAAGGAAGAAGATGCAACAGCAACAAGAAGGCAACTTTGACACAATCAGAGGTTCGCAAGATGATGATAAAGTGCTGATGGTACAAGATCAACCCAGTAGAGATGCCCATCAATGGTATCTCGATTTAGGTGCTTCTCAGCACATGACGCCATGCAAAGACCTCTTCTCTACACTGTTTGCGAGGATAAAGACCCCTTTTTCAAGCTATTTTCGATGAAAAATCGTCGTCGCGAGCTATTACGCTGACACGGAACTGTTAAAAAACGACGCGTAAATGGCCCATAATGGATGGTTGCACTGCTATTAAAATACTGATCATTTGCTAATTTACGGTGTATGAAAATTCCATTTATGCAGCCTATGCCCCTAGTTTTTGGGTTTGTCGGGACTAGGAGGTGCCAAGTATTTTCGTAATACAATTTTAGTAATTAAAAACTTGGCCGTGAACGCATAAAAACTGAAACCGTAAATAAGGCCCAACTTGACTTTGAAATTGCAAGTTGAGGCCAAGTTAGGTGCTAAAAAACAAATTTGGACTAGTGCCCTATTTTTAGAGGCAGTTTTTAAAAAGTCATAAGGAGGTGCCCCATCTCTTAAAGGGGTGCATCTCCAGCCCATTGAGCCCCTACGTATAGGGAGGGGTGTGGGACAGCATTCACATTGTCATTGTCATCTTCTGAGAGAGAGAGAGAGAGAGAGAGAGAGAGAGAGAGAGAGAGAGAAAGAAAGAGAACTTGTGTGGAGAAGCTTGGAGAGAAAGGGAAGGAGTAGAAGTTGTTTTGCTTGGTGCCTCCCATCTCTTCCACTTCCAATTTGTGTTCAATCCCACAGAGACAAGGAGGAGGAAAGGAGAAGAGGCTGATCTATTTGCCTTGTGCCTTCCACTCTAACTTCTTTGTTGGATCTTTGCTGCAAACTGCTTATATTTCATTGCTATTGATCTGTTGGTTGATTTATAGCATCGTGTTTATTCTCTGGATTATTGTTTGTGGATTGTGAGTTTATGCCCTTGCTGCCTCTAACACTTGGTTGCAGATTGTGAGGATTTGGAAGCCTTCTAACATTGTGTTACAGGCCTGCAAAATTGTGGAAAGTTTTGCTGTCTCATTGAATTGACAGAGATTTGTTTGCAATCCACTTGCTAGTAATATTGTTGTTTTATGTGTGTTTGAATCTGGATTTCTTACAAGCATTGAGGAGCTTTGCCTTCAGTATTATCCATAACTGCTCAAGGAAACACGTAGGCACTATAACCAGTCTGAGGCCCTTGCTGAAAGAGCCTCTTTCATTTTTTCGTCTGAAATCCTTCGAGCGCTCATTATACCAGTACGGGCGGTCGTAATGCTATGTGGCCTGTTTATATATGGATCAGGAGCACTTCTCAACAATTTTTAGCGATTAAATCCCCTGCGATGCTCATTGAACATTCTTTCAACTCCCTTGCTCCAAACATCAAGTGACAGTTCTGTTATGAGCGTCTTCGTCTGCGCTGAGAACTAGATCACAGTTTGGCTGTATCTCTGCTTTGCGTTGCATTTATAGCCCGAAAAAGTTCTCAAACCTTTTGCCAAAGGCTTGAGATTTTCACTGTAGCGGATATTCCGTTCTGAGGACGACTATTCTAAACCAGAATCCTCTCTGTTTGCTATTAACGTGCACCTCTAAGCCTCCAATTGTTATTCTTGTAAGTGGGAAGCTTGGAAGTTGGAAAGTATGACCACAAATGAGCAATCTGAGACGAATGAGCAAGTTCGAGAGGGTACATTAAGCCAGAAAAAGCTTTTACACGAGTATGCGATCCTCCCCAAAGCCCTGATCGCTACCCTGTCCGGCTCTTTCCACCCTGCCCTCTTGTGATCACCTGACCCTACGATTTCCATGCTCAGAGCCTTCGCTGCCCTGGAATCTCATCGCTACTCTGTCTGCGATCTGTCAGCAGCTCCCTTCTTTATCTGATCTACGCTCTTCTGCCTGCGAACACTCCTGTCTGCGTGGAAGAACAGCTTCCTACGACCCTCGCTGCTTTGCCTACCTGCTGTGGCAATGCACGTGCCCATTTATTGCCTTCGTGTAGTGTAGGTTTGCGCTTCCTTTCCTCCACGGGGCCCCATCCCTCCTCGCTGCCTGGCCACGCTCCTTCACCCACGACCTAAAAATCCACCTTGTGGCCAACCATCCAACTTGTGCCCTCTTTTTTCACCTAATTGTTACTCAAAATCTGCCTCTGGCCAATTCAAACATCTATCTACGATCCCTATCTACTCTCTACTTGCACGTTGTGGATTATCAATGTGTTCTGGCTTTCTGCCTGCAATCTCTTTATCCCTGACTGCTGTATGCTTACAAAAATACATATTGAAACCATCGTAAGTTGCAAATCCCTAAAAGCTCTATCCTTGTCTACGGATTTGTTTAAAACCTTACCTGTGGTAATCCCTTGTTGCTTATCCATCGTTGCCCAGAGTGAGGCTTATCGAAGTTTGGCCTTACGGTCCTTGATAGTAGTTGCAGCTCTCAGCTTTGGAGATTCGAATGACTCCAAACTTATGAAGTTTTATACCATTTTTATGGTCCAATCACAGATCATACTACCACTAGTAACAAATATTCTCGAAGCCTATGCCAACGGTTCAGATGAAGAGTATGATGAGAAGGAAAGGTGATTGACTAATGAGAAATTCGTCGGATTCGCGAAGGCGAATCAATCATGACTCTCTTCAGCTTGGATGGAGTTCAGATGCGACCGCTGGACACTACCAGCTGAATCGCTCCTACAATCCTCCAGAGTGTAGTCAGTCACTGCTGATCTACGTTCGTAAAATTAATGCAGCATTCGACTTAGTTTCAACCAAATTGCGAAATTCAAATGAATAAGAAAACTCAGACATATGAAATATCAGCATAAGCATTCAACATTCAACATCAGACACAACAAGAAAATAATCTTAATTTTCTTTGAATTTCTTCAAGCACTGCATGTGAATCCACGCAGTGCGTTGGTGTGAAAGAAACACGGTTCTCTCACGAGTAGTAGTCTCGCTTCACTAGCGGACAACTGGATCTTCTGATCCTAGACAAAATTGTCTTCGCGCGCAGGTGGACATGTATTCTGTATATCGTCTTGATTGCTTACTAGCATCAGACTATTTCACTCTGTTACACTCTATGTATTTTGTTTTGATCTATATGTCAAGTATAATCCAGTAAGTACGGTCTCTCTGTGTAGATCTAAGATTAGAGTGATTAAGCATCTACAACTAACCAGAGAATTACAAGAGTGGCAGATTAGCCACGACCTAGGGAGTATCTGCTGATGTCATGCCATCAAATCAGATTACTGTACTTCTGGGTACTTGCATGATCTTTGGTGGTACTCCTTGGGGCGTGAGTGCTGAACAGGTTTCGTTTACCTCGTCTGCCTTCTTCCGTACTGGACCGCGAAGGAATCTCATTCGTGGATCTTTCGTGTTCGCGAACCGTTCGTCTTCGTCTCTGTTGACTTTCGCGTTCGCGAAACTCTTCGTGTTTCGTGTCTCCAGATGTTCGAGTTCGCGAACATCTTTGTCAGGCGAAGGGCTGAAAGCTAGCAAGCCTATTTGAGATGATGACCCCTGTTATCGCTCCATGATGACTTGCTTGGTAAAGTGCCATTGAGTTCATGTGGCAGAGTCTTCTGTGCCACAGAGTGTCTAGCGAGTCGTCATGGGTCTGATGCATCTGATCTTCAGGTAGGCGCACCTTCAGATGATCTAGGTTGCCTTTCCTTCTGCCTTGAGCTATGAGAGTGTTGGTACTGACGTCAATCACGTTGCATGCTTCGTTAGAAAACGTTACATGCATCCCTTCATCTGCTATTCTTGTTACAAAGAGCAAGTCTTGCTGGAGGGTTGGCATAAACAGAACGTCTTCAAGTCGTCTCTCTCTGCCATTGGTGTTGAGCCACAATGAATCAATGCCGTTCACTTGATGTCTAGATCCATCTCCAAGAACTATGAATCTTGAGGGATCCGCAGTTCTAAAATCAGACATTATTCGTCTTGATGTCACGAAGTGTGAGGTGGCCCCTGAATCTAGGATCACTTCATGTGTGTCAGACGTTGATGCTGCACACACGTCTTCATAGATGTAGGTGGTTGAACAATTTTTGTTCTTTCTTTCTTCGCCCATCTTTGAGATCTCGGGCTCCTCGACATAGGAAGAACTATTGTTGTTCTCTTGTCTGTTTTGTGCTGATTTGTTCCTTGGGTTCTAGTGGCAATCTATGGCTGCGTGACCCTTCTTATGGCAATGGATACACTCAATCTTGGGATTGAGCCAGAAGGTATCTACTGTATGCCCGTCTCTTTTACATCTCACACAGGTCTTCTTGTCTGCACCTTGTTGTTTCGACCTCCCTTTGGTCTTCCAGTTGCCCTTGCTTGTTCCCTTTGCTTGCTGGTCACGATCCTGCCTTTGATTGGACTCCCTCTTAGGCTTAAATTGCTTCTTTGATTTTTCTTTGTCGCCGTAGAGGGCCTGGTCAGAACCATCTTTGTGATCCAGATGTTCTCTAGCCTCGACTTCCTCTCGAATCTCGACAATCGCTTTTTTGAGGTTCATGGCGGGATCTTTCGCGAGCAGGGTTCGTGTCGTCTGGAAAGATCTGGGTAAGGCTCTCAACAGGTACGTGAGCTGCTTCTCAGCTAACATTGCATTCTCTGCTCCAGACTTATGTAGTGATAGAAACAGATCCTTCATCTTTCTTACGAAAGAGGTGAGGTCTTTTCCATCCCGCTGCAAATTTGTCAACTGATCTTCTAGCATCATGATCTGACTTCTTGATTTCATCTGAAATCTGGCGAGCAATGCATCCCACATCTCCTTAGCTTTGGAGAGTGTAGCCAGGTCAAGTGTGAGACTATCTTCGATGGAAGATGATAGCAAGGCTATTGCCTTGTCGTTTTTCTCCCTCCATTTGCGTAGCTCCTTGCCTGTTGTTGTAGGCATTTCTTCTGTGCCATCCACCTAGGGAGAGAGTCCTTCGCCCTTGAGTATCAAAGATGTCTTAACTTTCCAGGCTATAAAGTTCGATCCTAAAGAATCAAGTATCGTGCAAATCTTGCTTTGCATGCTGCTAATTGAAGCCATTGCTTCTTGAAGTCTGTTTCCTTGTTGATGGTTGATTGTCTGAATGCTTGGCCTCTTGGATCTGATAGCTTCTTTTGGCTATGTCAAAATTTGACAGGGTGCACTCTGATACCACTGATGAGAAGAAAAGGTAATTGACTGATGAGAAATTCGTCGGATTCACGAAACTTTCTCGAAGGCGAATCAATCACGACTCTCTTCAGCTCAGATGGAGTTCAGATGCGACCGTTGGACACTGCCAGCTGAATCGCTCTTACAATCCTCCAGAATGTAGTCAGTGTGAAAATTGTCAACATTTCCTAGCTAGTTTGAGGCCTAAATTGGCTAAAATTGTAAATAGTTTTGGTTCTGGAGTTTTGCACGTGTGAACCAGGCCACAATGTTTTTATTTACTGTATTTTTTCAGTATGATGAAGTGTCAAACTTCATACCCTTCAAAATGAGACCATTTTGATGTATTTTGGTCATATAAGCCATTTTTAGCTATTTTTCCTATATAGGGAATATCTAGGGTCAAGTACCTTCTAGAGAGAGGAGAGAGAGTCATCTTCCTCATCCATAAATAGTAGGGAAGTCGTGGAGAACAGGTTGGAGAAACCTTTTGTATGCTTCATTGAGATCAATAGATCATTGTCATTGTTTCTTCCTCCATTGAGAGCATTGTTGTGTGTATTGTCTTCAAGCTATTGTGTATGATCTTAGGTGCTTTCCAAAAGTGGTAGGCTGATGTATTATGGACTGTATAATGCTATTTTGGGCCGCACTTGATGTTTATGGAAGTTTCCATTTGTGATAAATGCTTTTTGATCAAGTTCTTTGCATTCTAGGTAGCATAGAATGTGTTGCCAATTCCTAGCTTATGTAGTTTGGAGTGCAAGCATTCAAGCCAATGATCTTGGAGTTTAGATCCACTTAGGATCTGTATTTTTCACATGGTATCAGAGCTGGTTGGCTTCTATTTACAGTAAGTATTCCATTTTTGGTGATATTTGGATGTTTGATCAAGTTCTAGCATGATTTTGCATTGCTTTGTTGATCAAATCTTACTAACCTTTGTTTTGTGAGTTGAACTTGTGGATCAAAAGCATATTTCAGGTCTATTGAAGATCAGAGGCTGAAAAGAAACTATTTTGGATCAGATCATAACACCTAATCATTTGTGATTGTGAGGCTTGTGCATATTCAATACTAACAATGTTCTTTTCAATCCTATTGTTGACAATCTCCATTCTTGGATGAACACTCTCCTTAAGTGGATGAAACTTCTCCTTAAGTGGATGACAAATGCTCTTTTGAGTGAGTTGTAATTCTCCTAAAGGCTGAGCAAAGCTCCCATTTGGATGAAAGATCCCCTTTTTTGGGTGAACATATTGTAAGCTCCATTGTGAAGAGCATATTGTAAAGATTGTCATCAATTTTGGCATAAATTTTGGTGTACTTTGTTGAGCATGTAAGTAACTCTCCTTATGTAATTTGATTGGAGCATTTGCTGGAAGGTGTTAACCATTATGCAAGTGTGTTTTCAGGTTCTTAACAGGTTGAGGAACATTCTCATGTGAAGTGATCTTAGATCTACATCTAAACACCAAGATTTGACAAGATAGTGAAGCTAGTCTTGTGATTCACTAAGTGTGCTCATTCATTCACCTCTAAATCTTGTATTTATCACTTGCTGGAGTTTATAAACTTTTAGAAGTGTGGTTTACATGTGGTTTTACAGGTTGAATCAATATCTTAGTGTGTTGATCATATGTTGATCAAGTTTGTTCATTACTAGGTAATCTTGGCATCCTAGTTTTGGGTATTTTCTAAGAATGCAAGTAACTCTTCACACCATAACTTGATTTGGTCACTTGCTGGAAAGTTTGAGAGCTTAAGCAAGAGTGTGTTCAGGTTGGTTTGATTTTGTAATCCATTCTTAGTGTGTGCAAAGTGTTGCATGTGTTTCAATCTTCCTTTCTATGCTTGGAAACCATCTAGGTTCAAGATAGAAGTGTTTTAGGGTCCTAAATCTTCATAGATCTCTTTATCTATCATTTGTTGAGAGAAAAGTGAGTGCTAAGTGCTTTAGGACAGAACCTAAAAGTTGAAGAAACATTAGAATCATGGCTTCCAATGGTGGGATCATGCTAGAGTCTAGTGAAAGGTTGAGTTCATCAAACTACTCTACTTGGAAAGTGAGGATGGAGTCCTTACTTGAGTTGAATGAACTCATGGACATAGTTGCAGAAATTGAAGAGAGACCTCTCACACTTCAAGAGCAACAAAGGTTTGATAAGAAGGCCAAAAGGGCTCTTCATATCATTAAAATGAATGTTACAAATGAACTTCTCAAGGAAGTTGGAAAGTGTCAAAGTGCAAGTGAGGCATGGAATGCCTTAAAGAAGCTCTTTGAATCAAAGTCCACATCTAGGGTATTGACCCTAAGGAGACAAATATTTTCTAGTAGGCAAAGAGAGGGTGAAAGTGCTCATGCATTTATCTTGAGAGTTAAGTCCCTAAGTGATGATTTAGCATGCATTGATGAGAACATAAAAGATGGTGAAATAGTCCAAGTTATGTTGAATGGTTTGCTAAATGAACATGCTAACCTTGTGCAAAGTTTTGCCATTCAAAGAGTCTTGCCAAGTGTGGTTGACTTGCAAGAAATCTTATTGGCTGAAGAACATAGGTTGCAATCAAAGCTTGATGGTGCATCCTTGCAAGGTGGAGGTGAAGAGGCTTTCTTCACAAAAGGCAAATTCAAGGGCAAAGGTAAAGGCAAGGTTGGTGGCAAAGGGGTATGCTCAAGAATATGGTATTGACTATGATGAGACCTTTGCACCCGTGGCAAAGATGGTAACTATTCGAATCCTAATCTCTCTTGCAACTCTTTATGATTGGGATATGTGGCAAATGGATGTTACTAATGCCTTCTTGAATGGTGATCTTGAAGAAGATATTTACATGGAGCAACCCGAGGGCTATGTTTCACATGATGAGCCTAATCATGTGTGCTATCTCCAAAAGAGTTTGTATGGGCTAAAGCAAGCACCAAGGAGTTGGTATGCTAAGCTCAATTCCTTCTTACTTTCTCAAAACTTTGTTATGAGTGAGTATGATCATTCTCTCTACTTTAGATTGAATGAAAATGATATCACTTTACTTTTGATCTATGTTGATGACATTATCTTAAGTGGTGGTAACAATCTAGATATAGATGAAATCAAGATGGCACTCAAAAGAGAGTTTGAAATTCAAGATCTTGGTAAACTTCATTATATCTTAGGAATAGAGATTATTAGAACTTCTAAATCTACATTCATATGTCAAGAAAAGTATGTTAACTCTATTCTAAAAAGGTTTCATATGGAAGATTGTAAAGTTGTTTCTACTCCTATGGAATCAAATGTAAAGCTAACTACAAGAAGTAATGAAAGATCCTTCAAGGACATTACTCTCTATAGAAAGCTAATAGGATCTCTTATATGGTTAACCATCACAAGACCTGATCTAAGCTTTGTGGTTGGTAAACTAAGTCAATTTATGCAAGATCCTAGTGAGGCTCATTGGAAGCTAGGAAAGAGAGTACTTAGATACATCTCGGGATCTAGAGATTTTGGCATCTTGTATGGAGGTACTACACCTAACCTTTGTGGATTTTCAGATTCAGATTTTGCAGGTGATCAAATGGATAGGAAGTCAACAAGTGCCTTTGCAATCTATCTTGGAGATGGAGTGGTCTCATGGCTATCAAAGAAGCAACCAACTATCTCTCTATCTTCCACCGAAGCCGAGTACAAGGCATTAACAACATGCACCAAGGAGATTCTTTGGATCAAGAGGATGTTATTGGATCTTCACTTGCTGGAACCAGAGAAGACTCCAATCATACTTTGTGATAACCTTTCAGCCCAAAGCTTGGCAAGCAATCCTGTTTTTCATGCAAGGAGCAAGCACATTGAGATTGCTCACCATTTTGTGAGAGATCAAGTCATTGCCAAAGAGGTGGAGCTTCAACATGTCTCTTCAAAGGAGTGTGTGGCTGATATCTTCACCAAACCATTGGGAAAGGACCTATATTTAATGCATAGATCTAATCTTGGAATGTGCTCAAAGACTATGTTGAAACTAGCATCCAATGTTGAAGAGGGAGTGTGAAAATTGTCAACATTTCCTAGCTAGTTTGAGGCCTAAATTGGCTAAAATTGTAAATAGTTTTGGTTCTGGAGTTTCACACGTGTGAACCAGGCCACAATGTTTTTATTTACTGTATTTTTTCAGTATGATGAAGTGTCAAACTTCATACCCTTCAAAATGAGACCATTTTGATGTATTTTGGTCATATAAGCCATTTTTAGCTATTTTTCCTATATAGGGAATATCTAGGGTCAAGTACCTTCTAGAGAGAGGAGAGAGAGTCATCTTCCTCATCCATAAATAGTAGGGAAGTCGTGGAGAACAGGTTGGAGAAACCTTTTGTATGCTTCATTGAGATCAATAGATCATTGTCATTGTTTCTTCCTCCATTGAGAGCATTGTTGTGTGTATTGTCTTCAAGCTATTGTGTATGATCTTAGGTGCTTTCCAAAAGTGGTAGGCTGATGTATTATGGACTGTATAATGCTATTTTGGGCCGCACTTGATGTTTATGGAAGTTTCCATTTGTGATAAATGCTTTTTGATCAAGTTCTTTGCATTCTAGGTAGCATAGAATGTGTTGCCAATTCCTAGCTTATGTAGTTTGGAGTGCAAGCATTCAAGCCAATGATCTTGGAGTTTAGATCCACTTAGGATCTGTATTTTTCACAGTCAGTCACTGCTGATCTACGTTCGTAAAATTAATGCAGCATTCAACTTAGTTTCAACCAAATTGTAGAATTCAAATGAACAAGAAAACTCAGACATATGAAATATTAGCATAAGCATTCAACATTCAAGAGACACAACAAGAAAATAATCTATATTTTTTCTCTGAATTTCTTCAAGCACTGCATGCGAATCCACACAGTGCGTTGGCATGAAAGAAACACGGTTTTCTCACGAGTAAACATGCGTTCAATCTTGTATATGCATCATAACAAAATGGTCTAGGACATGAATATAAACGCTGTTACTACAACTAATCAATCTGTTTGTGAAAGTTGCTTACTAGGGAAACAACCTAGAACTAGATTTCCAAGAGGACAAGTCAAAAGGGCGAAGTCCATTTTGTCACTGATACACAGTGACTTATGTGGTCCTATGAGCGTACCTTCCTTGGATCAAGCTCTATATTTTATTACATTCATTGATGACTACTCTCGATTTGCTAGAGTCATGTTCATTAAGAACAAGTCAGAAGCATTTAGTTGCTTCAAAGATTTCAAGAAATATGCTGAGAATTAGACTGGTCAGAGAATCAAGGTCCTACGGTCTGATTCAGGGGGAGAGTACTTGTCAAATGATATGAAGGACTACCTATCTTCATGTGGCATGCACCATCAGTTTACTATGAGCTACACTCCACAACAGAACGGAGTAGCTGAACGGAAGAACCGCACACTGTTGGAAGCTGCACGATCTATGACAGTCAACGTGCATTTGCCTAAAACTTTTTGGACAGAAGCGATCTCTACGGCCTGCTATCTACAAAATTACTCTAGCACTAAAGTAGTTGATTCCAAGGCACCGTTTGAAGCCTACTATGGCTACAAACCAAGTTTGAAACACCTATGTGTTTTTAGATTTCTCTGTTATGCACAAGTGCCATTTGATCTGAGGAAAAATTTGGACCCAGTAAGCTGCAAAAACATCTTCATCGGCTATTCAACGTCACACAAAGCATATCGTGTATATGATGTTGTTACGGGCCAGATCTCAGTCAGTCACGACATTGACTTTCTTGAAGACAAGTATCACTATTTCAAGCAGAAGCAGCTAATGCAAGAGCATGCCATAGCAGCTCCACCCTCCATCAATAGGCAATGACCTATGACTGTTTAAACAATAGAGTTCACAACTCCACTTACTGTCGATGGGCCGAGACCCATGATTGTTCAACCACAAGATGCTACGATCCCAGTCATTCACCAAGGAGAATCATCCACTCAAACCCCTACAGTTAGAAGGTCTGCAAGACAACAACAACAACCTGATCGTTTCACCTCTCAGGCGTTCATCAGTCATGATGAACCTGCCACTATTGCAGAAGCATTGTCAATGCTCGATGTAGACAAATGGAAAGCTGCCATGAATGTTGAGTATCGCTCTCTAATGAAGAACAAGACCTGGAGTCTTGTCAATCCTCCTACAGGTGTAAAACCAATTGACTCCAAGTGGATCTTCAAGCTAAAGCTTAAACCAGATGGATCAATATCCAAATGGAAAGTTAGACTAGTGGGTAAAAGATTTGAACAAGTATATGGGATAGACTACACTGAGACCTTTAGTCCAGTGGTAAAACATCAGTCTATTTGTACTTATTGGCTATAGCTGCTGCAGAAGATCTGGATATTCACCGGATGGACATGCAGATGACGTTCCTACACAGATATATACAAGAAGATGTGTTCATCTATCAACCAGAAGGTTACGTCCTTCAAGGCAAGGAGCATCTAGTATGTAAATTGCATAAGGCATTATAAAGTCTGAAGCAAGCTCCGAGGGCTTGGTACGATAGAATAAATCATTTCTTGTTGTAGCACAACTTTACCTCTTGTTCTGCAAATTCGAATGTGTATCTAAAACAAAAAGGGCCAAGCTATGTCATAATAGCACTATACGTTGATGATTCCCTAATCGTCAGCAATTCAAATCAGTTACAACTAGAAACCAAATCCTTACTCTCATCAGAGTTTGAGATGACTGATCTAGGTCCAATCCGTTAACTACTTGGAATGGAGATTCACAAAGATCACTCGAGCAAAAGGATCACCATAAGCCAACAATCTTACCTAATCAATGTACTTTGCAGATACGGCATGGACGATTGCAAACCCATAGATACTCCTATGGATCCAGGATGCAAGCTATCCAAAGACATGCGCCCCAGAACGAAGGTAGATCAGCAAGAAATGTGCAAGTACCCCTATCAATCAATCATAGATTCTATCATGTACTCTATGATCTGCACACGACCTGATCTTGCATATGCTGTAAGCACACTGTCGCAATTCATGTCCAATCCAGCATTACAACACTAGAAAGCCCTGCAAAGAGTTCTGAAGTACATTCAAGCCTCAAAGAACTATGCCTTTGAGTTACAACGGCAACATAGAAGCTACACTCGTGACTGACTACCTATTTAGATTCCGATTGGAAAGGAGACGTGGATACCAGAAAATCCACATCAGGTTATATTTGTTCCCTTGCAAGAGGACCCATTTCATGGAACAACAGAAAGCAGAAATGCATTTCGTTGTCCTCTATAGAATTCGAATACATTGCAGCTACATCAATAGTGAAGGAGATCATTTGGCTGAAAAGGTTGTTGCAGGATCTGCAATTCCCACAGATCGGTCCAACAATACTCTTGTGCGACAATCAAAGATGCATAGCTCTATCTCTGAACCCGCATACTCATGCTAGAACTGAAGAAACAAAACGTTTCTATTTACAAAGACTTGCTAGCTTTCAGCCCCCTGCCTCACGAAGATGTTCGCGAACACAAAAGTCAAGAGACAAAAAGCATAAAAGTTTCGCGAACACCTGACGAAAAGACACAAACACGAAAGATTTGCGAACGAGAATCTTTTGCGGTCTAGCACAAAAAAATTAGACAACGGAAACGAAACCAATGATGAGACACGAAAAATGTTGTGAAACCCTTTCTGCCCTCACGCTCCAAAGAGTACCAGCAAAGATCATACAAGTACCCAGAAGTACAAGTATACGATCTGATGGCATGACGTCAGCAGATACACTCTAGGTCGTGGCTAATCTGCCACTCTTGTAATTTCCTAATCAGTTGTAGATGCTTAATCACTCTAATTTTAAAGTTACAAAGAACGACTATATACTTACTGGATGACACTTGACAGAACATATACAGAAAACAGACTGATGCTAGTAAATAATCAAGACGAAATATAGACAAGAAGTTCACCTGCATGCGAGATGACTTCTGTGATCAAGATCCATAGAGATCCACAAGTCCGTTAGTAAGCGAGACATCCACTCGTGAGAGAACTGTATTTCTCTCACGCCAACGCACTGCGTGGATCTGCATGCAGTGCTTGAAGAATCAGAGAAAATCAATAGATGATCTTGTAGCCATTGTGCACATGTCAATTTTGTGATGTATGATCTTGATTACAAATGTGTCTGCTATTATTCGTGTGTCTGATTCTCCCATTGATTTAATTTTGCACATTGGTTGAACTTGTTGAATGCTACATTAATTTATAAACATAGATCAGCAGTGCCTGACTACATTCTGGAGGACTGTAGGAGTGATTCAGCTGGCAGTGTCCAATGACCACATCTGAACTCCATCCGAATCGCATTGAGTCGTGGTTGCTTCGCTTTCACGACAATTTCGCGATCGCAAAAGATTTTTTTTTATCCTCGTCAGTGGTATCAGAGACTAGCTACTTATCTTATCATAATCTGACATAGACAAGAAGCTATCAAATCCAGGAGGCCAAGCATTCAGACAAACAACCATCAACAAGAGAACAGACTTCAGAAGCAATGGCTTCAATCAGCAGCATGCAGAGCAATATCTACACAATTTTTGATTCTTTAGGATCTAACTTTCTAGCCTGGAAAGTTAAGACATCACTCATACTCAAGGGCGAAGGTTTATTCCCCTGGGTGGATGGCACAGAAGAGATGCCTACGACATCAGGCAAGGAGCTACGCGAGTGGAGGGAGAAAAATGACAAGGCAATAGCCTTGCTATCATCTTCCATCAAAGATAGTCTCACACTTGACCTGGCTACACTCTCCAAAGCTAAGGAGATGTGTGATGCATTGCTCACCAGATTTCAGACGAAATCAAGAAGTCAAATCATGATGTTAGAAGATCAGCTGACGAATCTTCAGTGGGATGGAAAAGACCTCACTTCCTTCGTATGAAGGATATGTTTCTATCACTACACAACTCTGGAGCAGGGAACACTGTGTCAGCTGAGAAACAACTCACCTACCTATTGAGAGCCTTACCAAGATCATTCTAGACAACGAGAACCCTGCTCGCGAAAGATCCTACCATGAACCTCGAAAAGGCGATTGTCAGGATTCGAGAGGAAGTCGAGGCCAGAGAACATCTTGATCACAAGGATGGTTCTGACCAGGCCCTCTACGACAACAAAGAAAAATCCAAGAAACAATTTAAGCCTAAGAGGGAGTCGAACCAGAGGCAGGATTGTAATCAGCAAGCAAAGAGAACAAGCAAAAACAACTGGAAGAGCAAAGGGAGGTCAAAGCAACAATGTGCAGACAAGAAGACTTGCGTGAGATGCAGAAGAGATGGGCATACAGTTGATACATGCTGGCTCAATTCCAGGATTGAGTGTATTTATTGTCACAAGAAGGATCATGCAGCCATGGATTGCTGCCAGAACCCGAAAAACAAATCAGCGTAGAACAGACAGGAGAACAACAACAGTTCATCCTATGTCGAGGAGCCCGAGAACTCGAAGATGGGCGAAGAAAGCTATGGTGGGGTAGAAAGCCCAACCTGTCTCACGTCAGAATTTTTGGTTGTGCAACTTATACACATATTCCTAATAAGCTTCAAAAGAAGCTTGATGAGAAAGTCGAACATGGATTTTTGGTAGGTTATGAAAACAACTTGTCATATTACAAAGTCTACATGCCAGACAAGAACATTGTGAAAATAGTGAGAGATGTTAGATTTGATGAGAGCAGGACAATGGCCAATGACGATCCTGTCAGCTACGAAGTTCTGGAGAGACAATACTATGACCTGCCACCAATGACAGAGGGAGCAGAGGACGAACATAAAAACGAAGATTTTCGAGTTGTTTCTCATTCGAGGGATGAATCTGAAGAAGAAAGATTCGAGAGGAAGCCTACTGCTACAGTTTCTGTAAACCAAGATGGTTCCAGATCGATCAGAGTAGACAAAGGCAAAGGCATTGTTGTCCCAAGAGGATCTCCTAGAAGTCGACAAGACCAAAAAGAGCGCAACAAGGTATGTGCCAGGCAGCTCAGCTTCCACATTAGAAGAGTTCTGCGAATTCAGTGTCGAACCATAAAATTTTGAGGAGGCGATTGAAAGTCCAGAGAAGGACAAATGGATCCAAGCTATGAACGAAGAGATGGGGTCCATGAGGAAGAACCAAGTATGGACGTTGGAGCCATTACCGCATAAGCGCATGACTGTCAAATGCAAATGGGTTTTCAAGCTCAAATATGGACCAGATGGGAACATCACAAAATAAAAGGCAAGACTGGTAGCGAAGGGATTCTCTTAGAGATACGACATTGACTACTCTGAAACCTTCTCTCCTATCGTCAAACATTTGTCCCTACGTCTGTTATTTGCATATGCGGTAGCTTATGACCTCAGGATCCACATTGTGGATGAGAGGACAGCCTTCTTGCATGGCGAGCTAAATGAAGCGGTCTATATGGATCAAGATACATCCAAAAGATCCTAGAGGACTTTGGGATGCTGAACTGCAAATGAGCGAATACTCCAATGCTCGCAGGGACGGTGCAGCAGCAAAGATGGCCAACAAGATAATCTGGCTAAGGCAGTTCTTGGACGAGGCGAAACAGGGAATGAGCCTCTGGTCTTGCAGATGGACAACACCTCTGCAATACACTTGACGAAAGATCTCGTGTTCCATTCCAGAACGAAGCACATTGCGATCAAGTATCACTTGATCAGAGATCTAATTGAAAAGAAGATGCTGCAGACCACCTTCATCGGAATGAAAGACATGGTTGCTGACATCTTCACAAAAGCCCTGGACAAAGGACTTTTTGTGAGATAGAGGAGCAGTCTCGGGATTGTAAAGCTATCATGCTTTGAGAGGGAGCTGAAGAAACAAAATGTTTTTGTTTACAAAGCTTTGCTAGCTTTTAGCCCTCTGCCTGACGAAGATGTTAACACAAAACTCACAAGGAAAATTACTGGATTCCAAGAATATTCTTCCAATCCGATTCTTAACCAGATTATGAATTTCAAATTCTACAATCAACCAAGTAATTAAAGACCATTATAACATCCATCTTTAACAATATAAACTCTATACAATCACTTAGAACAACATCTGGAGATTACAAAGTTTTGTTGAATTGCAACTGAATTCAATGGTTATCCTTGATATTAGTTAGACTCTGTCATCCAATATGAGCTCACAAGAATTCAGTCAATAACCTATAATATTCCTCATTCAAGAAATATTCTATATCAAGAATCTCATATATTCTATGCACGCAACTCTCATAGATGAATCCCGATGACTCACAAATCATGTGTCTTATAAGCAATATAGATCAAAATAAATAGTTCCTGGTGAATTCTCTTCACTCTGCTTATTCAACCAATTAACTTCTAAATATGAGTAAATCAATTACGCTCAAGTCAATTGTAAATGATTAAAAAATCTTAAATGTCTAGGTGTAGATCTCAATTATACATGTATAACACCACATTTAGATCCTCTTCTAAACCATAAATAGGTTAATGAATTATCCTTTTCACAGAAAGAGACATTAACCTGCAAGTAACTGTTCCACACATTACTTATTTATATATCTATGCACACTGACTAGTTTAAGTATACGATATAAACTCAGTACATAAGAAACACATAGCAGATCCACCTTAGGACATACGTAACCAACATATCCAACTATGTTTCTAAACATAAACATAGGCTACTGAAGAAACAAAACGTTTCTAATTACAAAGCCTTGCTAGCTTTCAGCCCTTAGCCCGACGAAGACATTCGCAAACTCAAAGATCTGGAGACACGAAGCACAAAAAGTTTCGCGAACATGAAAGTCAAAGAAAATGAAGACGAACGATTCGCAAACACGAAAGACAAACGAGAATCTTTTGTGGTCCAGTACGAGAAGGAAAACGACTAAACAAAACCGACAACAGAAACAAAACCTTCTCCTGCCTGCATGCTCCAAAGAGTACCAGCAAGATCATGCAAATATCTAGAAGTACAGATATTTGATTCGATGATATGACGTCAGCAGATACCTTTTAGGTCATGGCTAATCTACCACTCTTGTAATTCTCTGATTAGTTGTAGATGTTTAATCACTCTAATCTTAGATTCACATAGAGCGACCATACTTACTAAATGATACTTGACATATAGATCAACATAATACACATACAATGTTCTGCTAGTAAGCAATCAAGACGAAATACAGACAACAAGTTCGCCTGCGTGCGAGACGAGCTCTGTGATCAAGATCCATAGAGATCTAACTGTCCGCTAGTAAAGCACGACGATTACTCGTGAGAGAACCGTGTTTCTCCCATGCCAACGCACTGCATGGATTTGCATGCAATGCTTGAAAAAAACAGAGGAAGGTCAATATAGATAATTTCTCTTGTTGTGTCAGATCTCGAATGCAAATGCTTCTGCTGATTATCGTGTGTCTGAGTTTTCTTGTTCTTTTTTTTAATTCCGCACCTTGGTTGAAACTATGTTGAATGCTGCATTAATTTTATAAACGTAGATCAGCAGAGCCTGGCTACATTCTGGAGGATTGTAGGAGTTATTCAGCTGGTAGTGTCCAACGATCGCATCTGAACTCCATCCGAATCAGAACAGAGGATCGTGGTTCCTTCGCAAAAACTTCACGACTGCGAAATCCAAATCGTGATAAATGAATCCTCATTCTCATCAGCTACAAACTGGCAGATATATCCATAATCCGCATATGTTAAAAGCATAACTCACTAGGAATTTTGCAACTTAGCTACAAAAGAACTCTATTTCTTATGAGTAAATAACATATCTGGGAAATCTCTGAAGCAAATAGTTTTACATCATAAGTTTTTCAACCATCATACTTTTACAAACAAAATTCTTTCAACCAATCAATCTATTCCAGATCTTAGTACTCAAACCAAGATTACATTGACTTATACAGACATCTTTGAACATAAGGTTAAGATTTAAACTTTATCTCTTTGATTCAATCCATAACAAAATGGACTTGGTAAACCAATCAATGAACCTTAATTTATTCTTTACCACCACTATCCATATTCATGAATATTTCTTAGCTCAAAAATCCCTAAAACTCCTCTAGTTCCAGATTATTCAAAACAATCACTAGAGAGTTCCTCTATTTCAACTAGATAGTTCTACCTTTGCATACATATTGGATTTTTTTTTTATCAAAAATCTATGCAACTGGCTGATTCATCGAAAGTCTTAATCCTATTTTTTCTTCTCCCCCTTTTAAAAGAAATTTCATAATTTTGATTAAAAAGTTATCAGAAGACAACATATAAGATATCAAAGATCCAAAAAAAAGTCAGTAATGAGTATCCAATACTATTACAAACTGGACTTTTTCCTCAAAATCCTAGAATATCTTATCCCGAGTCATATAAATATCACATCTCAATAATCAACTATCAAAAAGATATAATCATTTGGGTTCAAGAAGTCTAAACTCCACTGAATTAATTGAAAACATCAATAGATTTTGAGCCATATTCAAAAATCATATATGGAAGTATAATTTCATATAACTTTATCAGTTCTTCAGAACCAAGTTCTACACTAGAAATAATTATATGAATCTCAATCCAATTATCCTGTATTTAAGAAATTTCTAAAAAGTAGAGGTTTAAAAGGATGAAGAACATCTATAATTTTAGATTGTATAAGAACATAGTCCAGACTAATTTTGTCATATCATGTAAAGTAAAACTTGTGATGAGTAAATCTTTAATAGAGGTAAAATGTCTACTTTTGACTCAAAAGAGTTTTAGGCTGTTCAAAGTGAAAATTTGGAAAACCTAGATCTTGACAAGACATATTATCTATGGTATAAGATTGTATCCATTAAACATATTGAAAGATAACCTATCTAAAGACATAATTAACATGATCCAAATAAAATAACATCCTTATGTAATTCTTATAGACAAATGTTCTAGAGACAACATTATTATAGAAATCTACAAAATAGAAATGAGCTAAAAATAGATCTACTCAAAAGAAAAGATAGTTTAGACAAAATGCCAAAAAAAATCACTATAGTGACTTTGGAATAGTTGTTAGAATAAGTGCTAGTATACTATTCTGAACATAAGCGTATAATTTCTAAGTATTCACACACTTGGATATGGTGGAAACCTTTGTCGCTCCGGATATATTGATGCATTCAAATCTGCTTATTTTGACTTCTGCAATACCTTCTTAACTCACCTGCAAATTCAGCGTCTCCTATACTGCTCTTATGGCAAATAAGTAGAGTCTAAAAAAAATCTACAAAAGAGAAGTTTTGAACTTAATGTTGCAAAAAGAGAGTATCAATGAAATAGAGATTAAATGAGAGAGAGAGAGAGAGAGAGAGAGAGAGAGAGAGAGAGAGAGAGAGAGAGAGAGAGAGAGAGAGAGAGAGAGAGAGAGAGAGAGAGAGAGAGAGAGAGAGAGAGAGAGAGAGAGAGAGAGAGAGAGAGAGAGAGAGAGAGAGAGAGAGAGAGAGAGAGAGAGAGAGAGAGAGAGAGAGAGAGAGAGAGAGAGATTATACAAAATCCAGCATTGCACAAAAGCTACATTTTTTACCTTCTTTTTTGTCACCTACACAAACATGACAAGACAATAAAATTAGTTAGAATCCAAGAGTAGATTGATGTCAAACAAAAATAGAGATTTGGTGTTCTTGAAAGCACTTCTCCTTACCTTTTGATTGCAACAAGGAGAAGAGCAAGAGGAGGAAGGAGATGAGCAACAAGAGGAGGGACAAAAGCAAGAGCAAGAGCAAGCAAGAAGGCAAATCAAGAGATAAGAGAGGATAAAGAGAGAGAGGAGACATTAAAGAATCAAAGGAGAAAACAAGAGGGTAGGTACGTTCCTAGATCCCATATTTTCTCCATATTTATTCATGGAAAGGTCGTGGGAAGGAGCAAAAATTTTGAAATTTGCAAGCATCTTTTACAAGGTCGATAGTTGGAAATTGGGGCCCAAACTCTAGAGCCAATCGTGTTAGAAATGGTGAACTCCTGCAACTTGGTTGCAGCACGAACAAGATACGAAGGTCGAATGAAAACAATTTGCGACAGTCAACGTCCCTTGACTCGAAGCAAGAACGATTCGCGAATCATTCGTGAATCATAAACACACCTCCAAGACCGCATACTGCAAAGGGATGCAAAACAAAAAACTACAAAAGACGAAAGCAAACAAGAGATTATAAAACAAACGAAGAGGAATTTTGCACGCTGCAGATGGCAGCTCAACGGCTTGGAGTCGTAGACTTCACACCCAGCTGAAACGAGTGACAATGACGGAGACTAACTAACTAGTTGATTAGCGTTAACTAGTCTTGTGATTCTACGTTTAGCTATCTTGTGAACTCCACACTGTGGAGGTATAAACGATCCTCTCTGGATCATAAATACAATAGGGAGAGAATAGAAAGAGATTTGTAAGAGACAAAGAGAGAGACTTCTATACGGTTCTGGTTCCATCAAATTGGCAGGAGGAGCGGAGTGCTTTGGTGGGACAGGTAAGGCTAAACGTTCTAGGTATCCAAGAGCAGATTGTCGAGGTCTGGCTACTGAATTTTCTCCATACTGTGGTTCTTGATATCCCATTTGGGCATACCGTTGCTGAATTATCCGAGGATTTAATGAATAGAACAGAAAACAAAGTAACCAGAGCTGTGCATGAAAGTCTGCCAACGAGCAGAACACAGCGAAAGAGCAAAGTGTCATTCCACCAACGAGTGAGACACTGACGATCTCGTTCTAAAAATTAAATTCATGATACAATCGTTCTATTTCTATGCATCTCTGTGTCTTGTGTCGTCTGTCTTGATTGCTAGAATAAGATGTATTCTGTGATGTGTAGTCGAGTGTCTAGGTTCCTGTAAAAGCTTCCGCAAAAAAGAGAATCTGAAGACATGAAATACTTTGTGAATACGAAGACAAAAAAAAAATAGAAGACAAAGTTTTTGCTTCCACGAAATGGTATCAGAGCACACATGTTATCACTACTGATATCCCAGCAATGATTTTTCCAGACAACAATATATGGCTACAACAATCCAGACAAGAGTAGCGATCAGTCTTGATGGCGCTGTGAGAATTCGAAACTCTATGGGAAAGCACATTCAATACAAAGAATACACTTTTTGGAAGAGGAACTAAGGAAAATATCAAAGGAGTGCGAAGAAAAATCTACAAAATTGAAAACTTATTTGTAAAAATATGAGATGTTCAAGAAGGAGATTCAAATGTTGAAATCTTATTTGCGTCATTTTACAACTAGTAATGAAGAGATAAAAAATGTATTTCAATCCATGTGTATCTCATATTTGTCTCTTGTTAAAGATATGGATTTTCTCAACAGATAGGTAAAAAGCAACAAAAGGAAAAGACTTATATGTGATCTATCATCCAGAGGAGGTTATCGAAAAAGAAATATCTGTGCATTCAAGTAAATTATAGCTTATTTGATTTAATATTGTTTAAACTTTTTGATTCAATCATAATCAGTAGCTTTGTTATTTATTAATTTCCATTTACAATTTATTTGTTTGTTATGTTGTTGTGAATACTATGAGTGTCCTAATTTCTATTGACTTTTATATGAAGATTATATTTGCAATGCAGATCAACATTGGTTGTTGAAGACCATTTGGCCGATAAGATTTCCATTGGAAACTCACTAGGTTCGATTTTAACTTCTAAATCTATGAAATAATTGTTAAACAATAACAAAATGAAAAAGAATAAGGCTTCAGTTACTGATAGCATTATGAATGAAGCTGAAAAAATATTTGACACCACATTGGTTCAGGAGGCATGTGATTTTTCTAGCATTAGTAGAGAAGCATATGCAACTATGTTTAAGATAATAAATGAAGCATTTGCACAGGTAAGTATAAAAAAGTCTCCAATCCCACAACCATTTCATCGTTAAAAAAAAAGACATGTTAAACCAATGTATGCAGAAATTAGCTAGTAATCCATCTCAGATCAATGAAGTGTATAGCTCAAAGGGAGAATTCTAGCTTATGACAATTTCAACAATCTATTTATTGATATTAATCAGTTACTAACATTCATCATAGATTTTTATGGTATTACAAATGAGAATGTCAATAACAAGTTAATAGTTGTTCTTAAATTAGATGAGTCTGAAATTATAAAAGGACAAAAAATGGAGAGAGTCAGTCTTACGAATGAATGAAGCACTTTGAAACAACTTTAGTGTTCAATCAGAAAATAATAGTTGGTGGTTGACAGCTTTTTAGATATAGTAGTTTCTTTATAGATTCTATACGGATAATCTGATATGAATTCTATTTGGATAATTATCTCTATGATAATATTATGATAAATCGATTTTTTGTTTCTCTTATAGGTGCTGAAAGAAGACCATGACATTCTCTCATGGATATTTAATAGAATGTCATATCCTGCCACCATAAAAAATCACATGCAAGGAGTTCCACTCAATGTTCTTGGAATTGGCACTTTCATAGAATGGCATTTAGCAGAAGATCTAAAGACATTAAAATGTATGTTTAATGTATCCCATGGCGCTAACTCTAAACACCCTTGTTTGTCCTTCATGAAGACAACAAAAGACATGACAAGGAGTACAGAAATATCAAGAGATCGAGAAGATCGTAATTGTACTACCGATTCCTATTCAGAATGTTCGTATTTGTACATTGCATGCAAAGGTGCGTAATAAAGAAAAAATAATATATCTTCACATCTTATTTGCATGGAATTCGAAACCCGAGTCATCTTCGAAGAACGCTATATCCAGATTAGAGGATGTATTGTCTAAAGCAGGCTTACATAAAGGCCACGTTAAAATAAAAAAAAAGACGACTAGCTTCTAGGTGAAACAAGAAATATTCCATGCAAACCGAGCATTGGAGAATCCCAAGCTCGTAGATTTTTATGAAATTATTCTAGCAAAGAAACCAAGATTCAATTTTTGGTTTGGAAAGAGATAATAGCTGCAACTGAAGATTTTGAAAAACTAGGTTCTACTCGACTATTCAAAGTAGAAGTTTGGAGAAAATTAGACAACATGGTGAAATACTTGAGAAAAGATCAATTTTCAAATATTGATGTACAAATGATATAAAAAACAACCAGTGAATTTGTGGATGCAGTTCAAAATGCATGGGGAGAAAATCATATAACACATTATATGGTAAGATTTCAATGTAACACTATTATAGACAAATATGTGCAATTAATTTAGATACTTTTGGTACTGATTTATATTTTGTTTGTATGACAATCAGCACATATTACGGCATCATGCGACATTCTTTGCAAAAAATAGTGGAAGTCTTAGCATATGGTCATTACAAGGAATGGAAAATTCTCATTGGCAAGCAAGAACGACATTTCATAAAAGTACACAACATGGTGGAACTAGCACAAAGAACAACTATATATTGCAACTTTTTCAATGGTTTTATAGAAGAGTCCAAATTCGTCATAATACCAAATCGACGGATTATAAAAAGTTTCAAAAAGCATGCAAATTTATACAAGCCAATAGGCAATAGACATACAGAGAAATTTTGTATATTAATGAAAAATATTACAAAGTCTGGTTCTCCAATATCCACTCTGCTTTCGACACTTTCTTTAATGAAAGTTGCAATTTAGAATCATGCAAAAGTTTTCTTCTTTCGTACGGATCCAAGAGCTCATAGTTTTCATACTTACTCACATCAACATATGCATCATACAATGCAAAATGTGATGATCTGAGTATGGAATTCACTGGTTCATATCCTAATATTTTAAGTGCAATAGTTTTTTTAACAAAAATTATTTATCCACCCTAGTAAAATTATGTCTTCCAAGAAAATGAAAAATTGCCTTGATTGTCATAATTATTGTTTCACCATGTTGATGAAACTTTGAATGGGCAACACTTATCTCATTTTTCTTCCCTCCTCGATGAATTCATCTCTAGACAAGGAATTTGATGGCTCAAACAATGTTCCACTATTCGACACATCATCTCTTCCACTATGTGAAGAAAGAGAAATATACCTTGTGCAAGGAGATCCAGAGACAGAAGGAAGGAGTTAGAAGAAATATGGCACGGTGATCCTCAAGACTTGAAAGTAGGTTCAATGATTGAAACACTTGCATCTTAAATCCATTACAACATCCTTTTTGGATAGCTAAAGTGCTATCTATATGTCGACATGCTACATTAAATAAAATAACTAAAGTCAATGTACATTGGCTTAAAACAGACCACGTAGACGCTTCCCTGGGAAATCACTCATTGGAGGTGATAAGTAATGGCAGAGGGAAATCTAAGAAGCGAAAAATGAAAAATACTCCAAGCACAAGTGTTTTGCACCTAAAAGATGTTGACATACTTGTATATGATTTTAAACTCACAAGTACAGGTCATTTACGCAAGTCAACAATCGCAATTCTGAAGCAGAAAATTCCAAAAGAACCTTTTGCTTTACACGTTTCTCATGGTCCAAGTTGTAACACTCATTCATACAAAAGTAATCTTGAGTCTTATGATCTTCGTATAGAATTAGATGGCATTCTAGTTAACAGTGAAGAAGAAGATGCATCCTCTACATCATTTGGCTCATCTATGTATACAAGAGACACCGAATATATGATAGTCAAGGTGATCCTCCATTGTGATTTTGTAAATTTGTTTCTATTATGTTTTTGTAATCAATGTATTAAAAAATATCCAAAATTTTGAAAATTTTGTCTGACCTTGTATATGAATGTATGAAATGAATAATAGATAGGAGTGTTTTTTTATACAAACGCATAGAAATAAATTTTGAAATTCTTAAAATAGTCATTATTTTTTGGAATATAGTTATGCCTACTTTTTATTTAACATTATTTTAACTCAAAATTGAGAAAAATTGTATACTTTTTAAATCTTGTAACGAGCTTCAAAATCGAAAAATGTCCATATTTTGTAGCCATTTTTTAAAAGTCTTTATACATGCGCATATGATATTTGAAAAGGGCATAAAAAATAGAGTTTTAAAAAAAATATTAACCAATATTCTAAACGTGTCTCCTAAGCTTGCAAACTTTCTAATTCAACTCGCAACAGTGTTATTATAGAATTGCTCACCAACAATTGTGTATTCACACTAACTTTGCAAGCACAAAAAAAAGCAACTTAAGTGCTCAACATGGGCTCGTAAAAGAATCGGCCCGATAACTCTAGAACTAAGAAAAACATGTCACCGTCAAACTTAGAAATTACACGTTGATTATTGCTAATTTAACTCTCTCCGTCTGTAATCAACGTCTCACTTGGTCTATGATCTATGCTATTCATGGAACATACCTCCATGATAGTATCATACTTTAGCATTGACAAGTATTTCAACAAAAAAAACTTTTACATAATTGTTTCTCTGCAAAGCTTAGTTCTAAAAGTCTCAAATTTGTCCTTACTTAAGGCTTTTGTAAATATATCAACAAGTTGCAACATTGTAGAGCAATGCATAACACTAATATCTTCATATTGTAACTTTTCACGCACAAAATGATACTTTATTTCAATGTATTTAGTTCTTGCATGAAAGACTGGATTTTTGGCTAACTATATCCCGCTTTAACTATCACTAAAGATAACAGTAGGGTGTGTTTGTTTCATACCAATCTCACTCAACAATCTTCATAGCCAAACAGCTTCTTGGGTAGTAGAACGTGCTTTATACTTCTATTGATGAAAGACAAATAGTGTTCTGCTTTACTAGACCATGAAAAACAGCCATTTCCAAAGTTGAAAGCATACCCAATTGTTGACTTTCTATCATTTATATTGCCAGCCCAATCAACGTCAACATAACCTTGCAATCTAGGTAAAGTGTTTTGATTTCTATAAACCAAGCCAAGGTTGGGTGTGCCCCCTTCACGTACCTCAAGATCCTTTTCACTGCTTTCCAAATATCCAAAGTAGGTGATGACATGAATTGACTAATCAAGCTCACAACATAACAAATATCAAGACTTGTAAGATAAACCAAACTTCCAACTAGTTGACAAAATAGTGTTGCGTCAACAACCACTATCATCAATACGAGACAACTTCACATGGAGTGATGGAAGGTTTTCACTCTGTCATGTGGAATCTCTCTAGAATCTTGCAAACATATTTGCTTTGACATAGCCTTATGTCATTGCCATTTTGCCATACTTCAACCCCCAAGCAATAATGCATAAGATCTAAATCTGTCATTTTAAATTGCTTGCACAAATTGGCTTTGATAGAGTGAATGAGATTCTCATCATTGCCCGTGATAATTATGTCATCAACATATAGTACAACCAAGGCAATGTTGTCATTGTTTATAAGACCATAAATATTTGGATCTGAACTTGTTCTCATAAACTCTTGAGAGAGAAAGTAATAATCAATATGTCCATGCCATGCACATGACGCTTGCTTGAGACCATAAAGTGCTTTGTGTAGCTTGCATACCTTATGTTCCCAACCCTTCGCAACAAAGCCTTGTGGTTGGAGCATGTAAACTTCCTCGTCTGGGTCACCAATGTTCAAGAATGCAGATTTGGTGGATCCTCCACCCAAAATGAGATGCCAAGTCAACAATTAGACATAGCGTAGTCCACTTGGCCACTGGAGCAAATGTCTCCTCATAGTCAATTCTCTGGCTTTGCTCAGTAGCCTTTTACCACTAGGTGTGCCTTATGCTTTGCGATCATGCCATCCGTATGAAACTTCGTTCTATATAGCCATTTGTTGTCAATGGGTTTCTTTCCATGTGGTAGATCAACCAACTCCCATGTACCATGCCTATGGATTAATTCCATCTCAAATTGGCAACAATACAGTTGGTGTTTGCTAATGCCATGCTCCTGTGGTGTCCATGCAGTGCCTTTTCACCCAATAAGGGTTTCCAGTGGAGATGATGTTGAGAGCCGAGTATGAGAGCATGAGAATTACTAGTGTTACGTTAAGTGCATTTACTGTGAGCCCCATGGTAATTCCCAAAAGATGGAAAACCATGTGGGAGCTAGTAATTTAGGCTCTCTCAAACTTGAGTTGTATTTTTAATAAAGAGACCTCCTATTATTATGTAAGAGGTGGAACCCAAAAGATTATAGAATGGAGTTCACCCACTAGTCAAGAGGCGGAACTCAAAATGTTATAGAATGGGATTCACTCTTTGTGCACACAAATAGGAGCCTCCTCCTCGAGTTCTACAACATGTGTTGTGTATTGTAATGTTGTTTTGAATGTTAATGATTGACCTTCAACCTGCATTCCATTCCATACTCCATTTTCATGCATTAAGTTTGGGTACTGATGTATGAATGTGATTGTTGTAAATTTTTTTCCTCTTAAGGCTTGGTTTGGGATTAGTATCAAGTAGATTTGTAAGGCTTGGAGGCTGATCCACCTTTCCACTCAGTTCAAATGCTTCTTAGTTATCGGCGACTTCTTCTTACAATTGTTGAGTGGCAGTTGTAACAAGCACTTTGTAGGATTAAAAGGAGAAGCATTGGTAGATTCTGGAATGGGGAAGAGACGGGTTTTTCTTGTCATTCCTACATTCTGTGAGCGGATATTCATGCGTGCATTCTGTGAGCAGGGATTTGTTTACTATTATTCCTACATTCTGTGAGCAGAGAGCGTTGTTCTTGGAGGGATGTGAGAAGAGAGATCAACACTCATTTTTTTTGGAGGAGCAGATTTATACAAACATTGTCTGAAAAAAAATCGTACTGATACTGCCGTTTTCAGAGAATGGATATGATCAATGACCAGGCCTCTATCTGTGATTCTCTCTCAATCTCTCTACTTGCCTGACTGCGGTCTACTGCCACCTTGCCTCACTCTCTCTTCTACATGCCTACAGCCCTCTTTCGAGATCCTCCTCTCTCTGCTTACCTACCTATACCTTCCCCATAACTCTCTCATCTCTAGCTATCTGTGCTCCCCATCTGCACTCTCCATCTGCAGTTCTGTCCACCAACTCCTCTTCAAAATCTGTCTCTCCCTGCCTGCGCTCTCCATTCCTCTCTGACTCAGCGCTCCAGCTCCCTCTTCCTCGCAGTCAACCGCTCCCTATCACTCCCTTTCCGATCTCTGTCAAGAGTTATCTCTCTCTCTCTCGTCCGATCTCTCTTTGCCGCTCTGTCTGTATCCTTCCTTCCTTCAGCGATTTCCACCCCTCCGCCCCCGCCCCCGCCCCCGCCCCCGCCCCCTCTTTTTCTTCTTGCTTCAAAACTTATTGGTAAAATGAAGAAGACGACCCGGTAAAGATATAGATGGAACCGACATTCTGGCAACCAATTATGTGGGCTATTGAAGAAAAATACAGAGTGACTCAAATGTGGAAGACATGACTTTATCTAAAGGACCCTCCTTGAAATTTAAGTCAGAGCATAAGGATCTGAGGTGAAATCGTTTACCTTTTAACTGTATTTTTTTGGTTTAATCATTTGGTTAAGAATGTAGACCGGGTTTTTCGGTTATTATGAATACTAAGTATCTGTTTTTATGAATCTGAAAAAAAAAATGGATTTATGTGCTCATATTGAATCTATAACCCATAGTATACAGTAAATGGTATGTTTTTACAGTCTAATGAATTACAGATTTACCTTCTGCTATAAAAACTCCAGAAAATAAAGAACAATTAGATTTTGTTTTTATAATGGAATATTATATATGCTTTTCAAGAGTTAAACTTATTAAGGATTTTCAAATGGCAACTCGGATCTGAATGATCCAAAAATATAAATTGATTCTTCAACTCATAGAATTCACAAAATTGAGAAAAATGACTTTTAAGAGAATTTTATCATAAATTTCTCAGTTTGAGTGATGTGTAATGCTTAACAAATATACTTAGCATGATAAATCAGCTATTGGTAATTCATTGAAAAACATGGAGAAGCTATCGCTCAAAGTGGTTGAAAAACACCATTAGAGCTATATATATATTATATATTTCCAAAACCACATACATTATCATGATAAAACCATTGAAAAAGATTGTCAAGCTTTCGTAAATAAATCATGGCAATTGCATCAAAGATTGAATAAAATTAAGTTTGCTTGATTGGAGAGAATACAAGAATTAGCAAAATGAAAAACATTTATATCATTGAAAAGAATATTTGAGATGGATTACTTATGAGGTGAATGGGTTCAAACTCAAGTTACCTTCTAGTATAATCTACGGCAATATCTGAACTAGAAACCCAATGACTGGCTTCATAATCATACAAAACCCCGCTATAGTGTTATGAACACTATTAAGCAACACACCAAACGTACCACACTAGTTTCCATGCCTAGGGTCCTATTGTAGTTAGTACAATGAAAGGTCATTCTATACCAACCCTACTCTAGTTGTACTTTGTAGCTTACCTATTAGTAACCTATTATAGTCTATGCAAATAACCTACAATAGTCTATGAAAATGAGACCTACATTTAGGCCTTAACTCTTGCTCACCTTGTGTGGTAACCCAAGGTAAAGGTGCCCTGTAGGATTGATTAGCACTAAATTAATTATGATTAGAAAATGTATTTAGGCAAGAAAGAGGCCCTTTTTGAGTCCAAAAAGGGCCCTAATGTCTAGCAAAAGCAATTACCCAAAGACTCAACTGACGGCATGAACCGACAGAACAGCCAAATGAGTCAGTCATTCTATGAAAATATAGCTTGGATACTATCAAAGATCTAGAGCTAGCAGCTGCATGTGCCTATATCACCAAATGTGCAGCAGTGAGACCATCTTCATGAAGAGGAACGTAGATTGTAGACCAGATGCGCCAGGACCAAAAGAACATTACCTGCCACTTCCTCACAACAGCTTCTGTTGATGGATACTTAGCAACCACAATCACCACAAGTGCAACTCTCTGCTACTAGAAGATCCAGGTCCCAATCACCAACTAGGACATTACAACTACTGACATCATCCCCTCGCGTCCAACAAGCAGTGCATTCTGTGGTAGCCTTCCAACAGCCACCATAGGCAACAAATTCAGGGGAGGGAGAAAGGGAGCTACTTGCAACCACACAAGCAGAAGATACACTTGCAGTTGATCCCACTCAAGAAGACAAAGGCTAAAAAGACAGACGGGCAATCCAAAGGGACTCAATTAGGAGGAGCACCCCAGTCATAGACCTCAGGTTTTGAACATCGGAAAAAACAAAGATCCTTAAGGAGGGGGAAGTACAAGTATTGGGTAATCAGTCTTCTCCTTCAACCACTCCTACATCCACACCATCCAAATCTCTTTCCACACCATCTGTATCTCTTTCCATGTCTGTTATATCATCCACAACTTTTATCATCAAAATACCACCACCACCATCCTACCTTACATCTTTCTATTATTTCACCATCTCACTGTTCATCTCTTTTCAAACCCTGGTAGTCTTATCGAAGTAGCTAAAAGGTCATTATAGTGTCTTGCGAAGACCAACTACCACCTATATTGGTTGGTCAACCAGAAAGAATATTTAAAAAAACAGGTGACGCAACAAGAAAAGATAATAAAAAATAAGAAAAACAAGCCAAAGAGATTCAACTGAAAAGACCAATACAAAAGGAAAGATCGAGAAGCAAGATAAGATCTTGGTCGAGTCTCAAACAAATAAGGATCAAAGAAAAATATGAAGATGACAGTGGGCCTGCAAGACAAGGTGAGCTCCACACCAAGTGGTGATCAGAGCTCGACACTGCAAAGGTCTGAGGCTACAACTGTAATATTGTTAGTTCCTTCACCTTCCCACCAAACCCCTCATCATTTTTTTCTATCATCATCAACCCATCCATCCACATCTGTTTCTACCACCAGTTTTGTAACCTCCTTGAAGACTGATAACCCAAGGTTTGTGCGACCTACCAATTGAAGGTTCTCCACTTCTCATCGAAACAAGAGCGACGATGAGGCCAGGACTTCGACTATAAAAAAAACTGAGGAAACACCCAGAAGCAGAAAGGAGAATACAAAGAGTGCCAAAGCAAATTGATGAATATCTGGCAGCAAGACTCATGAGGAAATTGTTTGAAAAGTCCAAAGAAAATATCCAAAGGCAATTTATGAAAGAAAAGAGTCCAAAGACTTTTAGAGGACAATATGTTCAAACGATCAAGAGTTGTAAATGTTGAAGTTGTTGCCGAGAAGCGCGATGATATCGATAAATAAGTTCTTGGTTTTACGTAGGCAAATGTTGATCCATACATTTCCAAGAACCAAGCTTCAAAGCTGAGGCATTACAATGGGTCCTACAACACTATAGGGGGAGGACAATGTTAGCTGATGCCACAAACCTGAGGTGTCGATGCAGTGCCTCTTCACCCAAAAGGATTTTCAGTGGAGATGACATTGATAGCCGAGTCTGAGAGCACGAGAATTACAAGTGTTACGTTAAGTGCATATACTGTGAGCCCCATGGTAATTCCCAAAAGATGGAAAACCATGTGGGAGCTAATAATTTAGGCTCTCTCAACTTGAGTTGTATTTTTAGAAAAGAGGCCTCCTATCATCATGTAAGAGGTGGAAGCCAAAAGATTATAGAATGGGGTTCACCCACTAGTCAAGAGGTGGAGCTCAAAATGTTATAGAATGGAGTTCACTCTTTGTGTGCACAAATAGGAGCCCCCTCCACGAGTTCCACAACATGTGTTGTGTATTGTAATGTTGCTGAAATGTTTAATGAAGATCCTTCAACCTGCATTCCATTCCATACTCCATTTTCATGCATTAAGTTTGGGTACTGATGTATGAATGTGATTGTTGTTGATTATTCCTCTTAAGGTTTGGTTTGGGATTAGTATCAGGTAGATGTGCAAGGCTTGGAGGCTGATCCACCTTTCCACTCAGTTAAGTTGCTTCTTAGTTATCGGCTCCTTGAGGAGTTTTTCTTACAACTGTTGAGTGACAGTTTAATAAGCACTTTGTAGGATCTATGATTTCAGTTTAGATGTTGTGTTGTTGATTTTGTGATTTCAGTAGGATTAGTTTCAGTTCCGTTCTGTGTTCTTGCTTAGATTAGTTTAGCAATAATCTATAGACTATAAACAATCAAGAAAAAAATCTCGATACAGTTTGTAGAACGTAGGAATCGAGGGCTTGATAGATCCTATACCCAAGATGAGCTACCATTGCCAATAAGGGACCGAAATCAGGTCGTAGGTGAACCAACTGACAAGTGGGACAAACTACCATTATACTACAAAACAAAACCCGTGACTGATTTCGTTGCCAAAAGATTTGTAGTCACGCGAATCCAGGCCAAGCTGAAACTTTGTCAGACATAGAATAAGCAAAAAACTGATAAGTAGAGTCAGTGCTAGCATTGGCATGTTGTGAAGCAGGTTCTATGCAAACGGAATCTGCAATCGTTTGTGCTAACATTGAGAAAGAGAAAGAGAATCTCTACAAACAATTGGTCAATCGTAGTGGACTTCAACCGAGCCCTCTAGACTTATGGATATGAGTATAGGTCTTCACCAGATCCGACTGTTAGACAATTCGGTTATTTTTGCAAGCGACTTGACCAAGTTGGCGTTAGTTTTAACTAGATGGGAAGATAGCTGACCAACATTGGCCTTTGATCCAAATGACCCTATGACATCCGACAAAGTCCAAGACCAAATGCCTATAACGAGATTGTACTATCGAGCCGCAATGTTGGGAGGATCCTGGGAGTCTAGATTTATCTCATGGACAACCTCAAATTGGATTTTCGGCACAAATAAGTGCTTCTTTCCGCACAAGTCCGATTTCAATACGGAGTGCCTGGAGTTCATGGAAAAGGTTTAATATCATTTGATAAAGGTTCGAAGAGAGGCCACAACATAATAAATCTTGTGAGGTGTCATGGTACCGCCACCAGTTTTGGTGGGGGATATTGTTGGAGGGTTTGTAGATCCCAAGGCAACCCTAACCCTAGTTAATAAGTGAGAGGGATTTGGCACCCTGTGTATGTAAGTCCAGCCCGATGGCCACATGGATAATTGATTAGTTACAAGTTAATAAAAGGACTTTAGGCCTTTTGCGAGACTTTTAATGTCGTAGGGCCTAATAGTCAAGTTAGTGAATAAAAAGGGGTTTCCAGCAAAATTCAAATTCAAATTGGTTCCCTCCAATTTTTGAATGAATTCCCTCACTTTTTCAAATATAAATAGTTAGGGAGGTAGAAATTGGCCAATAGGATTTGAAGCCAAATCCCTAAAATCCACTATATAGAGTGGTAAATTCGAATCATTTGTACATGTTCTCTTCATTTCAATACTGGCAGGTTGGCCCTCTTATAGAATGGATATGGAATGTCCTTTCTCTTCTTCTTTCCTCCTCCATCTCTTATGTTTTCTTTGGATTTGCTAATTATTGGATTGGATGCTTATTGGGATTGATTGTTCTTATGCTTTTTATGAGAGAGAAAGGGAGAGATAGAAGACTAAGCTTCTATCATTGTTGTGGTTAATGGATGTAGTGTTAATGCTTAATGTTAATGGATCTTAGTGTTAGAGATGAATTTTATGCACATGCTGATTATGAAATATGTTATCGCCCTCATGGGTTGACATTTGTATTATTGCTAATGTGGCATTCTGCCATGTCATTTTGGACTTATTAGGAAATGACACATGTATAGTCATAACGGGAATGAGTCGTGAAGGCACCGATTGGACTAGAGAATATTTGATATTCAATCTTATCCAGTTATCATGGTCGGTGTCATTTCATATGTTCTTTCTTTTCTTTTCTTTTCTTTTTAGGGACTTCGATGTAAGGCCTTCAACATATGTTTCTTCTTATCTTGGTTCTTTAGTCTTCTTATGTATACGAATTCCGTTAGGAAAAGTTGAATTTATTGCTTTATTCATCTTTACGACTTTATTAGGGTATCACATGTCCCTCCCCTCAAATGTGCAGCGACCTTGCAAACATTGAGGTTTGAACTTTGAAATAGATATTTCTTCATAAACATACATCATTCCAGACTAGATCTCGAACAATGGAAAAAGATATTTCTTTTTAATATAATACAATGTATCTACAAAGCAATATCTTGAGTCTAGTGCATTCTGCAATCTTGTAGATAATATGGCACCAAGTTTAGTTTGTCGCCTCCTTTGGAGCTCATGGGATTTTGGATAGGTATCAATGACTTGATTTTCATATGGCTCTAACTTTAGCCTCAAGTATGTTCCTTCATAAACTGATTGAGCAATGCCATTGAAAACGGCTTCTGTAGCTTTTCTGCGGATGACCGCTTTCAACAGCTTTGCATGGAGTCATACAAATGAACCTTGTAAATAGAGACTTTGCACTGCGTCGAGTACCTTGGTTATGAATATGCCGATTCCCTCCACAAAATAAGTCATGAAGCAATGATACTCCTTGTGCCCTATTCTTGCTTTGATAGTACAAGCCATATTTTCATAATGTACAGCATAATTTGCTTCCAAATCTGTATACAAATTCTAGAGATCTGGATAGGATTCATTGATATTGTTGTGGAGCAAATTTTGTTTGTCAAAATTTTCAGAATCTAAAACTTTGGATGGTTGGAATAAGTTGAACTGATTGTGTAATGCCCAACATAGGCATCCCCTGTATTCTATGTTGAGATTATTCCAAAGAACTAAAAATTCCTCCTTTTTCCAAGGAATTTTCCAATCATTTCAACTGTAACCCATCAAGCCTGATATCATAGCATAATCCACATGCCATTGTAATTCAACGTTAAGTTGCATGGGTAACCAAAGGACCTAGTATTAGGGAGGGATTTGTCGCGGAAGCGGAAACTTTGTCTTCTATTTCATTTTCGTATTCGTATTCGTGAAGTATTTTATGTCTTTGGATTTTCTTTTTCGCGAAAGCCTTTACAGGAACCCAGACACTCGATTACACATCACAGAACACATTTTATTCTAGCAATCAAGACAAACGACACAAGACACGGAGATACACAAAAATAGAGCGATTGTATTATGAATTTAATTTTTAGAACGAGATCGTCAATGTCTCGCTCGTTGGCGGAATGGCACTCTGCTCTTTCGTTGTGTTTTGCTTGTTGGTAGACTTTCATGCACAACTCTAGTTACTTTGTTTTCTACTCTATTCGTTACCCCTCTCTCTCTCTGTCTCTTACAAATCTCTTTCTATTCTCTCCCTATTGTATTTATGATCTAGAGAGGATCGTTTATACCTCCACAGTGTGGAGTTTACAAGATAGCTAAACAGAGAATCACAAGACTAGTTAACGCTAATCAACTAGTTAGTTAGTCTCCATCGTTGCCACTTGTTTCAGCTGGGCGTGAAGTCTACGACTCCAAGCCCGTTGAGCTGCCAGCTGGCAGCGCGAAAGATTCCGCTTCGTTTGTTTTGTAATCTCCCATTTGCTTTCGTTCCTTTCATAGTTCTTCGTTTTGCATCCCTTTGCGGTTTGCGGTTCTGGAGATGTGTTTACGATTCATGAATGATTTGTAAATCGTTTGTGCTTCAAGTCAAGGGACGTTGACTATCGCAAATTAATCTCGTTTAACCTTCGTATCTTGTTCGTGTTGCGACCAAGTTGTAGGAGTTTACCATTTCTGATACTCCCTCTTGAACCTTGCAGCTTTGTACGTTTAATCCAATTGCCCTTCTTTGCTTGACAAAGAGTGGCTTGTCGGGCGGTTTTGTGAGCAGATCTGCAATCATATTTTTTGATTTTATATACTGGACCTAGAGCTCTCCTTTCCAGATCAAATCTTGAATGTGATGGTACTTCAGAGGTATGTGCTTTGTCTTTGAATGGAAGATAGGATCCTGAGACAGATAGATGGCACTCTGAGAGTCCATCATCATTGTGCTTGGCCCCTCTTGTGGTATCTCAATTGCCTCCAGTATCATCTGCAGCCACACTACCTCATTCACCACCTTTGAAGCTGTGACATATTCAGCTTCGCAAGAGGATTGAGCCACCAAGGTTTGCTTTTTGCATATCCAACTGATCTCAGCTCCGCATGCTATTATTGTACATCCTCCAGTAATGGACTTGCTATCATCTTTGGAGTTCGTCCAGCTCGCATCACTGTAGTGATGCAGCTCGAATCCTTTTTTTTTCATTTTTAGTTCTGTAGGTTAATCCCATATTCTAGGTTCCCTTCAGATACTGTAGGATTCATTTTGCCATTTGCCAATGTGCCAGGCCAGGATTGAAAGAGAATTGGCACAATGCGTAAACAGAGAAAGCCGGATTGGGTTTGGTACAAATTGTCAAGTACATCAGACTACCGATTGAGTTCTGGTAGGGTATACCTGCCATCTTCTGTTCTTCCTCTTCTGTTTTTGGGCAATCCTTCTTCGTGAGCTTGGCTCCAGCTATCATTGGTGTAGCCTTTTTCTTGCAGTCCATCTGTGGTACTGCCTTAGCACTTTCTTGGCATATTCTGACTAACTTAAGTGCATTTCGCCCTTTGTTCAATCTCTTCTAATCTCCAGCCCTAGGCATTTCGTTGTTTCTCCAAGATCTGTGATTTCGTAGCTTTTAGAAATTTGACTCTTTGTGTCTTTGATCAGCATCAAGGAATATCCTATCATCAACGAATCATCCACGAAAATGGTCAGTATCACCAAATCATTTCCTATTCTTTTAATATAGACATTGCAGTTTGGTTAAGTAGGATTGAAGTCTAGAGACTTCAGAAGACCATCAAGCTTTTCATACCAGGCTCGTGATGCTTGTCTTAGACCATAGATGCATCTATGCAACCGACAGACATATTGTCGATCGTCGGGGTCTTCATAGCCTTCAGGTTGCTTCATGAAGATTTTCTCCTCTAGATCTCCATGGAGAAAGGCTGTTTTCACGTCAATCTGGTGATTTTCCAGATTGTACTGTGTGGCGTATGCAAGGAGTAGCCTTATGCTTGTCATCTTCACCATGGGCAAATATGTGTCGAAGTAGTCAACACCATATCTCTGCGTGTAGCCCTTCGCGACAAGTCTTGCTTTGTAGCGGCCAATAGTGCCATCTGATTTCATCTTCTTCTTGTACAACCACTTGCAGTCGACTATTTTTCTATTTTTGGGCAGTGGCTCTAATGTCCACGCCTTGTTTCGCCTCATCGACTCGATCTTTTCTAACATTGCCTGCTTCCATAATTCTCCCTCTGGACTCTGGATAGCTTCTTGGTATGTTGCTAGCTCTTCAGTGAAGCTGCAGTAGTCATATTGTGTGTCTTCACTCCACTGAAGATTGTCAGAGTAGCGGTCTGGAGGTCTTCTTTGTCTTGTTGACCTTCAAGGTTCATTTTGTCACTACTCAAACATTTCTCATTCGTGGGGTCCATCCTCTGCTTCCTGCTGCTCTGGAGTCCTAGGCTCTGCATTCTGATTTCATGTTTGTCCTTGATCTCCCTCTTGAATAGGCAGCAGTGTGAAGATCTCATAGCCTCTTTTGTCCTTTAGTCTAGGGAATGTGGACTCATCGAACTTCACATCTCTGCTCGAAACAACCTTCTTCGTGGTTGGATCATAGAGCCTGTACTTCTGTATTCTGTTCGAATAGCCGACCATGATTATTTGTTCAGATTTATCATCGAGCTTGCTTCTTTTTTCTTTTGGAATGTGCTTATATGCTGCACGTCCAAACACTCGCACGTATGACAGACCGGGCTTTTTTCCTGTTCACATTTTGTACGACGTTTTGTTTTCCAGCACTGTCATTGTGGATCTGTTCTGCAGGTGTACAGCTGTAGCTATTGCCAGAATTGACCTAGCAATTGAGCCTGTGCCATCATGCATATGGCTCCTTTGACTAGCGTTATGTTTCTTCTTTCTGCCACACCATTGTATTCCGGTGTGTATGCAGGAGTGGACTGATGTTCGATCGCCTGTTCTTCATAGAATATTGAGAATTCTGTGCTTTTGTATTCACCTCCGTTGTCAGATCTAAGGATCTGTATCTTTTTTGAGGTGTGTTGCTCTGCAAATGCCACAAACTTCTGGAAGGAATTAAACACTTCAGATTTCTTCTTCAAATAGTAGATCGTGGTCATCCGGTTGTAATCATCTATGAACGTTAGAAAATATCTCGAATTTGAGAGCGAATCCAAATTCATCGATCCATAGACATCAGAGTGGACGAGATCAAGAACTTCCTTGGCTCTTCTTCTCTCATGCGTGAATGGATTCCGATGTTGCTTGCCTTTTTGACAAGCTTCGCAGAACTCAGTTTCGGGCCTCAAAATTTCAAGACCTATGACAATGTCTTTTCTGATCATGTCGTACAGGCTCCACATGTTCAGATGATTCATTCTCCTATGCCAGAGCTGATCTTCATTTTCTAATGCATTTAATATGCTATCAGAATTGCTGATTATTTTGGTCTGGTAGAGGTTTCCCTCTCTGCATCCAACTGTCAGCAACTTGTTTGTCATCTTCTCGATCATGCAGCAAGTGTTGTCGTCAAACAAAACTTGAATGCCAAGATCGGCCATCTTTGAGACAGACAGCAGATCTTTTCTGAGTGAGGGCACATAACCCATTCGGACTTTTCTCAGAATTATAATCTCATTGAAAAATGATTTTCAGATCCTAGTGAAGTATGAGTAACTTATAAATCTCTCATCCTCGTTAATCATTTCTTCCTTGTATAGAGAAAAAATATCGCACCTTGAAAAATTGTAAGACAAATGACGTCTGCCAGTGGTGGGCATCACCTCACATTGAAGCCAAAAATGTTGTTCCATCTATGTAACACAATGTTGAGCAATGAAACCAATATTTTGAAGAGGCATTATGATGTAGCCACAGTTTTGTATCCTATAAACAATCCTTTGTAAACGATTGTTGCCTAAGCTAAGCGTAATTTGAAATGTTTTGCGACAAACAAGTACATCGTTCAAAGAGTACTCAAATTGCTTGTTCAAATATGGAATAGTATTGGCAGACAAATAGACATCTTGTCAATTGGCATCAAGATCGAAATAGTTTTCTCGAATATCCTTCAATTTTTTCTTCCCTAACTTGAACAGACAATTCTTTACACAACAATGACACACAAAGCTCTCCATCAGATACCAAGAAAACGTTTCTATTTTTTCCAAAGTTTCTCCTTCGCTGATGCATAGGAGATATTGTTTGTCCCATAGCATCAGGGTATTCAAATGAAGATTGATCGCTCAAGCATACCGTCGAACAGTCAGAAGATGCTCCCTTTGTATGTCCAGTATCAATTGGACAACTATGCACACTACCTAAATGAGAGATTTTAGATGCTATAAATGTGATACTTGCAAAAGGAGATACATATTGACAAGAAGAAAATGAGAGTTTGGTCAAGGTAGGTACTATCTTTAGAAACATGACCTAGTGATTCATTATATGATGAAATATTTGTAACACCATTTATAGAAACATGAGAGACATTTGATTGTCTCATTTTGTCACTATTGTTTACAAACGAGGGCTCATTTGAAGGAAAATTACTACATGATGTAAATGATAATTGATCCATGAGCTTCAATCACACAAACCTAAAAACTTTTTTATAGTAAACTAGATATCATAAAATGAATTAGATGCATTATATAGATCTATGGATGGTGGTTAATCATTATCAATGTCAAAAACAAATTTCAGTTAATAAAATCATAAATGTAAAGTTTGTTAACCATTAAAGAGTCATACATTAAAAATCTTGCCATTAAATCTAAAATATTAATAATTGCACATATAGTGACTAATAATCATTGCGATGGTTGTACATTGTAATCATTTATTAGGCCATCATGTCCAAACTAATTTTGAGAGTTAAATGCATTTATTTCTACATTATCTCCATATTATTAATTTAAATAAATAATTATTACATTGATTAATACATGAAATTTTTTTATTAAATAAAAATATAAAGATAATCATTAACTTTTTGTAATATAAGAGCTCACATTTCTCATTTTCACTTTCACTTTCTGAGAGATTCGTGGATCTTGCGCTCAGTTGTAGTCAACCCTTCTAGGAAATTTTTTTTATCCTATTTTCACCTTTGTTCGACCAGGCGACACTACTCCTCTCCGACATTCACGCAGAGGTACTATTTTAGGAAAGAATATTTTGATGCTTTATTTCAAAGTTATATAATATCATAAATATAACTTTTACATTTGTTTTCACAGGGAATACGATACGCCATATCGAATTCTCTGTGAAAAACATAATCTTTACAAAAATGATGCAAACTATATTATTTCACAAAGAATCCGATACGGCGTATCGAATTCTCTATGAAATAATACTTCCTTAGTTTATAGTACATAGCTATCTAGTACTCTAAGAAAAGAATACGATACACGGTATCGTATTTTTTGTTAAAGGATACTTGTTTAGTCCGTAATGCATACTTGTTTACACTTGTTTAGTCTATGGTATATACTTGATTAGAATACAATACACGATAACGAATTCTCTTTGTAATTGAATATGAGATTCATGTTGTGACTCTTTTAACAGAGAAACCGATACACCATATCTAATTCCTTGTGAATTATAATCCAAAGTCAATGTTAACACAAAATCTGATACGTCGTATCCACTTATTCGTTGAAACGCTATTTTGAGACTAATTTCATAAAGATTCTTCTAAAAAGTTAGTCGGAAATGCTGGTGTTGTGAAGATGAAGGGATGAACGGAGGTGGAACGAAGGAAATGTGCAAGGATTCAACCGTCAAGATCACAAAAAAAAACAACTGAGAGTATTCATATTTTTGATACTTTGATTTTTATCATTCATAAATATCTAATAGTAAACTTGCCAATCTGATCATTTTTGTCTTGCAGATTTATATTCATCCAACATAAATGAATAAGAACCGAGTGGATCTTTAGCAGGTGTGTTAGATGTTATTCACACTGATATTGGATAGTTGCAATATCGAGGTAGAACTGCAAAAGGTCTAGCTTATAGTGGGATCTTTTTTTTCATACTTATGAAAAAATTCCGTTTTTATTAAAGCAATGAAACATGCAACAATCCAGTTTAAAGTAACAAAAACAAACGAGCAATCCTTACTTATTTTCACATGGAATCAAATAGAATTTTGCCATAAAATTGCACTCGATGAAATAGACAACCTTCTCAAAATTGGCTTCTTTTGCCTTTACCGCACCCATGAAAAATGGACTAACTACAAAAACTGTACCATGGGAATCGAAACTAATACTATTCTGCAAAAAAGAAACTTCGGCTTCTACTATTGCATCTGAAATTTCTGAGGTCTTATCTTTTAGCTTGGCACAAAATTTGGGACCTGATCTAAAGCTTCTACGTGTATCTGGAAGAAAAAAAATCAAAAAAGTTGCCGAGAAGATCAATTTTGTTAGCTAGGTAGGCCTCGTGTTGATTATAATGGTCAGAATAAAAAAAAAACCTAGGATGGATTGTATGGAATTCTCAGAAAAAGATTACGTACAGGAGCAGAAACAGAAGTGGAAACAATATTTACAAGTTTCTCTATTATTTTGTCTAACTCCTCTTGGGTAATCAACACTTTTGGTGATGAAACCTACTGAGGAGCTACACAATTAACATGAGGAAGAAGGGGTGAAGATTCTCGATCTGAGTCAGATTCTCCAGCATCTAACTCAGAGCTCGGGAAGACACGGGGTCTCTTGGCCGGGATACGTCTAGGAGGAAGGGAAGTAGCTGGCCTTCGAGATCCAGCCTTCTTGGGGACAGGCTGCTTTTTCTTCCTCCTAGAGGTAGTAGGCACGTTGGTTCTATCCAGAGGTAGGTCTCTAGAGGTGCTGGCGTTATCAACATGCATACCAAAATATCTGTCCCGAAGACTTTTGAGAATGACAAAATTCTTTGGCGTGATGGTGACACGCTACCATGCACTGTCAAAAGACAAGTATCCTCAAAAAATTGGGACAGAAAATCTTCTGTAGCACCCTATAAGGCCTGCATGGCTGTCACGGAAAAATGAACATTTAGACCAAGTGACAGAGTGAGATTCCGAACAGATCGGCCGAAAGGAGCTCTAGGGATCAACAATTCAGTTGATCTCTGAAGTTTTCTGATGTCTCTCAACCAGACCTGCTTCATGTCATGCCTACGACCAGTACCAGGGGGAACACGAGAATGGTATGGCTGTACAGTGGTGATGGCACGGACGGTGGATTTGGTCCTGGCCATCATTCTCAGAAGAAGAAAATTAACAAAAAGAAGTTTGAACAAAACAAAAGTGGATGAAATCAAAAAAAATTGCGATGAAAGGGCGCTTGAGATCGATACCAAAACTGAATATCGATTTCGAACGCAAGATCTAAATAGATTATTTGAAGAAAAGAGATGCGCGCTCGAAAGCGATATTGAACAACCAGTGGCATCGGACTCAAGTGCACTGTGAGAGGGCGGAAGCTTGAACGGTGAAAGAGCGCACTTGAGAGCGATATCGGGAGCTAAAAGCGAAAATTTTGTGAAAAAAAATGAAAATTCCGAGGACTTATATATACGAAATTTTTGCACATGTGAAAAGACGGCGAAAACACGTGTCATTAGATTATTAGCCCACGTGGAATGTATGTACTAACAATGATAACCCAATTATGAGGCCACGTGGGCTGAGACACGTGCCCGAATCAGATATCGACGCGTGTCATTCTTGCACGTGACAGATGTCAGATCAATCATTCTAGGTATGGCGCATTTATTTTGACCAATCACATGTTGACACATGTTCTTTCGACACTCGTCCACACGTGCAAAAAAATTTTTTAAATAGATCTTTTTCAGCTCAAATTTTCACGCAAATTTATGATTGCTTTTCTGGATATCGATTTCAAGCGCGCCGCTTGCTCTCATTACCTTTCCTTGACTATTATGCGCTTGGATCCGATACTACATCATCCGGTATCGCATTCAAGCACGTTTCACATCCCTTTTCTTTTTTGGTCGGTGTTCTTGAGCTCGGATCCGATACTCCAACTTCAAATATCTCTCTTGAGCGCATGTTGCCTTGACGTGCTTGTCTGACCTATGGTTTGCGTCTGAGAGCGATATTTTAGTTCTGTTATTTTTGTTTAAAATGTCTAATTTTGAATCCAGTTTGCTTTCTTTTTTTAATGAATTTGGTATTACTGATAGGTTGGGCTATTTCAAATCTCTTTTTTCTCCTTTTCTTTTTATTCTACCTTCTATAACTGAGGGCCCTGGTGTGGAGGCATTTTCTGAGATATATCTCAGATTTAAGTCTCTGCTCAATACTCCTCTATTCAGATCTCAGAATAAGGACATGATTCATTATCAGGACCTGGTGGCACTCGACAAACATATCTATAAAGCTAAGCTTGACAGAATGTTTACCAAGTTACATAATGATTTCAAGTCTGTAGATGAGTGCCCAAGTCATAATAAAGAATGTAGATTTGTTGATTTTTAGTCTGCTTTTGTTTTTTTCCTTTTGTTAAATATTTTTGACGATTCGGAGGCTGTGCCCTCTACTTTTGAAGCAGCTTTTTCTAGAGGTACAAAGTCTGAAAAGTCTAAGATTGTAGATATAGATACTTTTTTTATTGATACGAGGGCTAATTTAGATGATTGTTCTGATTTTGATCCTGCTCGAAATAGGGCTACTTTTATAGGCCCTAGAACACCCACTACCCTTTCTCCTTTTGATAAATCTTTGATCACTTTGCCTACTTATAATATAGATAATAATTCCTTTTTGAAAATATCGGATATATCGGCTCTTTTTTACTTCACTGAAGCTGAGACTCTTTGCATTTTGGGCAAAGAGCTTGATGAATTTTTGGATATAATTGATTTTGATGCTGATAATCTTCTCCCTGGTGTTGACGATGTACATAATGATAAGTTTTATTTAGGGAAAGATTGCTTGAAAATGGCTGTGGAGGAAATGCGCAACAAAGAAGATGATCTACCTTCTGAGAAGGAGTTTCTTAGAATCCAAAGTCAACTTGGTTTTCCACAGCCAACTGTCTATTCACCAACAATATTGACATTGACAGTGGACATAATATTGATGGATAGAAAGTAATCAGAGAAGACAAAGTCGAATGCGTACGTTTTTGTCTCTTATCAAGTACTAGTAGATTTGTTATGTCTGATAATATACTGGAGCTTACTTTGTTTTTTATCAATTTAGGAAACAATTTTCCTTGATGATTTCGCAATTTGTCGAGGAGGGCAGAGACTTTTTGCTAGAGAACTTTCAAGAGATCATGCACTGGGGCACTATCTGAAGTCCTTCAAGAATAATGAGAAATGTTGCCCATTCAAAGTTTCATCAACATGATGAAACTATGATTATGGCAACAAGGCACTATCTCATTTATGCCAAGACAATGGTGCATCAATCCTAGATCACTCATGTCACAATTATTGGAAAGATCTGATTTTATTTCATCAATTAAGCTCTCATTACTTCCTGTAATAATCAAATCATCCACGTACAACACAATGAATACTATATCTAAGTCTTGCCTTAGAATGTAAAGATTAGGATCAGCATCACTCTTTACCATTCACCTTCGCTTGAAGTGTTCATCAATGCAAGAGTACCACGCCCATGGTGCTTGCTTCAATCCATAAATGGCTTTGTTGAGCTTACAAACGAGATGCTCTCTCCATGGCTCAACAAATTTTTGAGGTTGTACTAAGTACACCTCTTGCTAGAACGTAGAGTTACCATCTTAGCTACGGATGCAAAGATTTCCTCAAAATCAATACCTTCCTGCTGCTCAAATCCTCTTGCAACCAACCGTGCTTTGTACTTGTTGAGTTGCCCATCAGCTCCATATTTGATCTTGTATAGCCATTTGCGTGATATGCGTCTTACCATTAGGTAGCTCAACCAAGTTCCACGTCCTATTTTTCGTTATAGCTTCCATTTCTGTTTCCATAGCTTCACGCCACTCCTTGTGCTCCTTTGCTTTATCAAAAGTTTTTGGTTCTTGAGCCTTGAGCATAGAACCCATTAGGGCTAGATTCATCTCTAATCTTGCAAGAGGTTTTAGCACTCTTATGTGTAGCATGAACCTTGCATTTTGTGGCATTCTACCTTATTGTAAACCATTATAGACCTTCTTTGTGAGCTCATTTATGGCCCTATCTGCCCTACGTGGATTGAGATCAAATCTGCGGCCTTCTGAGATATCTACCTATGGCCATGCTTACTAGTTCATGCTACTCTAATTCGTAGTATCTTTATTTATGTGAAATACTTACTAGTTCATGCTACTCTAGTTTGTAGTATCTTAAATTATGTTTCATGCTTACTAGTTCATGATACTCTAGTTCGTAGTATCTTAAATTATGTTTCATGCTTACTAGTTCATGCTGCCCTAATGCGTAGTATCTTTATTTATTCATGCTACTTCAATTTGTAGGATCTTAATTTACATGTTATCCCCTAGTTATGTTTCACACTTAGAGAGAGAGAGAGAGAGAGAGAGAGAGAGAGAGAGAGAGAGAGAGAGAGAGAGAGAGAGAGAGAGAGAGAGAGAGAGAGAGAGAGAGAGAGAGAGAGAGAGAGAGAGAGAGAGAGATAAAGGTAACCAACACTCCCAATTCTAGGAAGGTGTGTAGCCCTTGTTTTCTTCCATTAAAGGCGTGGTTCAAATGTTTCTTGTTGGAAGATAAGTTCAACAAGAAAGCCCAAACACTGTAGGGAGGGAGCATGTGGTGACATTATGGAATATGATATAATCGTATGATTCGGGAGTTTTGATTAGCACTCTACTATGTTTTTTTTTTCTCTTCGTGTGTGTTTAGGGTTCATGATTTAGGGTGTGTGTGTGTGTGTGTGTGTGTGTGTGTGTGTGTGTGTGTGTGTGTGTGTGTGTGTGTGTGTGTGTGTGTGTGTGTGTGTGTGTGCATATAAGTATGATGTCGTTCGTTTATGTTTTATGCTTACTAGTTCATGCTACTCAAATTTGTAGTACCTTGATTTATGTAAAATGCTTACTAGTTTATGTTACTTCAATTCATAGCATCTTGATTTATGTAAAATGCTTACTAGTTCATGCTCCTCTAGTTCATAGTATCTTAATTTATGTTTCATGCTTACTAGTTCATGCTACTCTAATGCGTAGTATCTTAATTTATTCATGCTACTTCAATTTGTAGGATCTTAATTTACATGTTATCCCCTAGTTATGTTTCATACAGAGAGAGAGAGAGAGAGAGAGAGAGAGAGAGAGAGAGAGAGAGAGAGAGAGAGAGAGAGAGAGAGAGAGAGAGAGAGAGAGAGAGAGAGAGAGAGAGAGAGAGAGAGAGAGAGAGAGAGAGAGAGAGAGAGAGAGAGAGAGAGAGAGTTAAAGGTAACCAACACTCCCAATTCTAGGAAAGTGTGTAGCCCTTGTTTTCTTCCGTTAAAATGCATGGTTCAAATGTTTCTTATTGGAAGATAAGTTCCACAAGAAAGCCCAAACGCCACAGGGAGGGAGCATGTGGTGACATTCTAGAATAGGATATAATCGTACGGTTCAGTAGTTTTGATTAGCACTCTATTATGTTCTTTTTTTTTCTCTTCGTGTGTGTTTAGTGTTTAGGGTTTAGGGTGCGTGTGTGCGTGTGTGTGTGCGTGTAAGTATGATGTTGTTCGTTCATGTTTCATAATTACTAGTTACTGCTACTCTATTCGTAGTATCTTGATTTATGCAAAATGCTTACTAGTTCATACTACTCTAATGTGTGTGTGTGTGTGTGTGTGTGCGTGCGTGGTTCCCATATCATAGTCCGAGCTTTTATAGGTATTGAGTCAAAGCTACAAGGGCAATACCAACATATAAATCAATTTTCCATCTATAATTATCCATAAACCATAACCTTAGCAATATTAATGATGACACGATTCCATTGAGGATGCAAGGGGGACTACCTGGCCTTAGGATCGAGTTGTCTATGCCGATTGGGTATTTCACCTAGATATGACGACACCACAGAGGCTGATGGTGTGCAGGCCGTTGGCGTTCTTGAACCTCATGGTTTACCACATTGAAGAGAGAAAAGCGTGGCTGCTACTTCAAACTTAATAACTCTAAAAGGTTGCATGAGGTTCATTTGGGTCGTCTTCGTGTCTTCGGTCCTCCAAGCTTTTATGTTCGTGTCTGCATAGCTCCCTTATTTTCCTTCTGCCTTGAGCTCTAAAGCTATCATAGCTTTGTGGCCAGAAACAACTTGTTCCTAGCTCCCTCTCAAGGCATGGTAGCTTTGTAACTCCTAGACTCTTCCACTGCCTTTTGAACAAACCTTTGTCTAGGGCCTTGGTGAAGATGTCCGCCACCATTTGCTTCGTGCCAATGAAGTTGGTCTTCAATTCTCTTCTAGTGATCAGGTTCCTTATCAAGTGATACTTGATTGCAATGTATTTCGTCCTTGAGTGAGACACTGGATCCTTCGTCAAGTGGATTACAGAAGTATTGTCCATCTGCATAATCAGTGGCTCTTGATTAGTTTCACCCAGTCCATCAAGGAACTGTCAGAGCCATGTGATTTCATTGGCCATCTTCACGCCTACAACGTATTCTGCTTCGCAGGATGATTGAGCTATAATGGTCTGCTTCTTGCTAACCCAAAGAATTGTTGTGCCTATTGCAATGGTGCACCCTCTTGAGACACTTTTATACTCATCCTTGAGAGATGCTCAACTTGCATCGCTGTAGGAGTGTATTTGGAATTCTGCTTCACAAGAGTAACTCATAATCCTTTGTCTTATGAAGGTACTGTAAGATTTGCTTCATGATCTTTCAGTGTGCTAAGCTTGGATTTGTGTTGAATTGGCTTATTCTAAACACGACATAAGCTATGTCGGGGCGTGTGTTGTCTGCTAGATACATTAAAGATCCGATCAATCTCCTGTATGGCGTGTGTTTCATGATGGATTTGCCAAGGGTTCAGGTGTCTTCTCAGCCATGGTTCCAAGGAGATCTTCAAGAGGCAAGGCCGAGTCTTTGTGGATCACAATACACGGAATAGAGAGGAAAATTTCAAGTTTTATCTACTTCACCACATTCACTTTTGCCTCTCTTTCATTACTTGATGTACGCTTTGTTGAGATTTCTACATCTCAAAGTTGGAGTGAGGCAATGCTTGTCTTGTCTCATGCCTCTAGTATGGACATATTTATTTTTATTATTGGCTTAGATATGTTTCCAAGTCTTTTAGAAAGCAAGTGGTTGTGTCATCAAGTGTATGCTTTTGGTTCTAGTAAGAGCAAGAATGATGTAATCTCTCATGGTTTGAAAAATCATGTTTTTCCATTTTGTGAGGTATTTTGTAAACTTCTCTTGAGAGTGATTGAATCATCCACTAAGGAAAATTATATCCTTGAGAAAGTATGTAGCCTCAAGAAGATCAGGATAGTGTTTAATTTCAAGATGAACTATCATGAAAAAAGTTCATAAAATGTGGACTAGTCAAGCTAGAATTGAAAATCTTGATAGTCATCACATTTGCTCATCTTATGGTCTTGATCTTTATGACCTTTATGATGCATGGAAGCCTCGGATTTCACTCTTTATGGTGAGGCCATCCACATGCAAGTGGATATTTCGACTCAAAGATCATTATCAAGCATGGAGGAAGCACAAGGAATTGGTGGCAAATTGGTGGAATGCTCTTCAAAGGAGTTGGCAAGTGATTCCTACCAAAGAAATCTTATCATGGACATGGTGAAGTTGCTGCTATCGAGAATCCCTTGGCCGGTCTTCACTTCACATGCATACCAAATGATCCATTCAACAAGTTTCACAAGCTCCTTGGTTGATCTAGTACCTTACCAAGCTAGTTTTTGAGGACGAATTTGGCAAAATCTAACTTGGATACTTTGTATTTTCTTGTGTGAGAGTACATCTCACACGTGTGGAGTATATTCCCATGTGTGGAATGTTGGAAAGAGGTGCGTAAAAGATAGCTAAAAAAGAATTGAATAATTAAATTCAAACGACAAGAAATAAAACTTATCGTGCGCAGCGGAATAAACTATCTTTCTCTTTCTTCATGCATAACTACGCCTATCGATTTCGAACATATCAATAGTGATAGAGACCATGTTCGATCTTATAGTAACTAACTTTGGAATCATTAGTACTACAGTGATTACATTTCCAAATGAATGCAATAAAAGATAGTATTGATTCAGTATGAAAGTGAAACATAAGTAAATGAGTACAACAAGTTTGTGGATCGAAGCCGCATATGCCAAGCTATTTCCGAACAACTAAAATATATGTCTGAATTGAATTCTAAGCGCAATAGCAATTTCTAAATCAACTCTAAATAACTGAGCAAGCTCGTAGGCTTGAGAAAGAGAGCTAACTATTCAATACTTGATCTGATCTCATTGATCATTTTTTGATGTTGAAATATGAACAACTATTTATACTAAACAATTAGGTCATCAAATGCGGCTGCCAGTTGGCTGGAGTCTGCTAGCATTCATCTAGTTAGGACTTCTCATAAACTACTTGCTGATGGATTAATGCAAGTCGGTGGCTTTGGTCGTAAGCAGTACGTCTGTAGATTTAAACGTAAACTGTAACTCTATAGAAATGAATATAAACTGTCACAGGCAAAAAATGTGACACTGCATTTTTACTTGAAATTTTTGATAGGCGAAAAAAGTGAAAAACACGACAGTCTTTGCTAAAGTCATTTCCTTAACTTTTAGGACATCTAGCATTTTGCGAAAAAGCTGAAGTGAGAAAATTTTTGAAAGGCGAAAATCCTGAAAATACCAACACTGTAAATCGTTTCTGAGTAGTTATGTAGACTATGTAGAAACACGAAGATTTCTATAGGTCTGGATAAAAGTTGGATGAAGATTAAAATGTCGATTAGTAGGAGAATAATCCAACACTCCCCCTTAGTCTGAATTCATGAATGCCTTGACCGCCCTTGCCAACAACCCAATATTTATGCAAGGAGCAAGCACATTGAAGTTGCACACCACTTTGTGAGAGAGAAGCTCATTGGAGGGGAAATCTATTTGGAGCACACACACCATCATGTATTGTAGATTTGCTTACCAAACCTTTGAGTAAGAGTTCCTTCATCAAGCATAGGTCCAACCTTGGATTGATTCCAAGAAATTTTTTAAGCCAAATAGATAATTTTTTAGGAGGAGTATTGAAAATCAAAAAGCCATCTATATTGACTTTTGGGGTTTGATGAAATTTTCATCATGCATGTAGATTTAGATCATGAATTGGCCAAATTTGGGCTAGTAGAAACTCGAGCCACTACACATGCATAATGTCCAAGTTGTCTAATGTGACATGCAATGCATGCAAAAGTTTTTATAGACACATGCAAGTAAAATTGTACATTTGTTTTCTAGTTAGTGACACATGTAAAAGTTGGTAGAAGTAGGTGCATGTATCTACATGCAAACTTGTAGGTGTCAATGTTTTGGTAGATGAAGTAGACAAATGCATTTGAGGCTTATGCTACCTCGAGCTAGTACCTCTCCTATATATGTAAGTGACATCCCTCACTAATTGATAATGAATCAAGCATACATGCTATCTTTTTGTCAATTTGGATCTTATTCAATTAAGCTTGAATTACTATTCTCTCTCTCTAATTAGCATTCTAGATTGTGATCTAGCCATAGAATCTAGAGGTAGATTGTCATTTTCACTCTCCATTTGATCTATGTGCTAATACTTCTCAACTAGTTAGTCTTCAATAGAAACAAAAAATATCAATATGAATAGTCACCTGAATAGTGCATCCACACTTTAATTACTCCATTTGTATACAACTTGAAGATTTAGGATGAGCAAGCATGCTGACAGTCTAGAAACATTTGCCCCTTCATATAAAGGAGTTGTAGCTTTGGTTCAAATCCTTGTTTCACCTTCGGTTCTCATGTCTTCGACATTTTCTTGAGTTGTGAAGTTAGCTTCTTGTCTATAATTGTGTTGTGCATCATTTGTATAGATTGGAGTGATCTCATGAGGAGGATAGTATGAATGTATCAAATCTTGCATTATATCATCTTCTGCTTCAAACGATTGTCTTCTTGGATTGGAATATCGATTCGTTGGCTCGTCGATCATCGACACAGATACTCCAACAATGCTTGTCACAGTTTTCAAACTATTTTTTATGTTGTTTCGAAAACGCAGCAAGTCCAGACTCTCCAAAATCCTCTTCGTCTCCATAATACTATAAACGTTGAAAACATCATGCAATATATAATACATGTTAAAACAAAACAAAAACAATATGGATGATGATATGGTAGAATCAATATGGTGGAAACAATACTTTATTACCAAACATCATAAAATAGGTTCATCAACGAGAGTGCAAGTGATAGAAGTGCATCTTAAAAGACATATCGTACAACAACAATTAGACCATTTAATTAAAAAATGACATTGCATAGCCAAAAAATAGAGTTCATTACATTTTGTATAATAGATGGCAATGGACGATTACAATCATAGCTAATGAATAGTTCATCTCCAGCTTGCAATGATTTACAAGCACAAACCATCACATAAGTATCTTTAACGAATCCAGTAAAACAATCTTTCATGCCATTGTTACGCTCTTAAGAAATAGAATTTGTTAAACTAGGAAAACTTGAACTTCTAAGCTCTCCCTGCTCACTTGATTCGGGAGTATCTCCCTTATTAGCATCACTTGTTACTAACAAGTACCACTTAGGCACTCTCCTAGGAATCTCATTATTGACCTTGTCTTTTTCCATTGGCTCTTCCATATCGACACCAACTTCTTCCTTCACTTGCACTTTAGCTTTATCATCAAAGGGATCAATTGTCAATTTTATTTGGTCATTTTGACCCATCTCATCAAAAGTAGCATCTCTGGAAATCACAATCTTTTGTGCATCTGTGTCATACATCTTATATGCCTTGGCTCTTTTATCATATCCAAGAAAAATACACTTAACAGTCTTTTTTCGTTTTTCATCAGGTACTTGAGTGTAAGCCTCACAACCAAATACTCGTAAATGAGAAACATTAGGTTTCTTTCCAGTAAAAGCTTTGTAAGGTGTCTTACCCTCCACGGACTTCGTAGAACATCGATTCAAGATATGAGTAGCTGTGTTGCATGCTTCTGTCCAAAAAGTATTTGGCAAAGCCTTGCTCTTAAGCATTTCGCTAGCCATCTCCACAATGGATCTGTTTTTCCGTTCTGCAACTCCGTTCTGTTGTGGTGAATAGGGTGTAGTGGTTTGTCTCTTGATCCCATGATCCTTGCAAAAGTTTATAAACTCTATTGAAAAATACTCACCGCCACCATCTGATCTGAGGGTCTTAATATAACAACTTGTTTGTTTTTTAACTAGAGCCTTGAACTCTCTAAACTTGGCAAAAAGCATCAAATTTCTTGCTTATGAAATAAATCCAGATATGTCTACTATAGTCATCAATGAATGTGATGAAATAGTAACAACCACTAATGGACCTAGTTTGTATTGGTCCACACAGATCACTATAAACAAGATCAAGAATGTCATTGGCTCTTCTTGCTCCATCTTGGGAAATCTCTCTCTGTGTTGTTTTCCCAAAATGCAACCCTCACAAATTTTTTCTTCAAAAGAAATATCAAGCAATCCAACAACTAGATTACCTCTTTTAAGAATTTGCAAGCTTTGAGCAATGATATGACCAAACCTTTAATGCCAAAGATCACTTCTACTATCAACATTGCTTACCATAGCTTGAGTAAAAGATCTCGCATTCAATTTGTAGAGGAGATTCATGTTGACTCTAGCTCCTGTAGCAATCACTTTGTAGTGATTCTTGATGTCTTTGACAAGACATTTGTCACTGTCAAACTCAACCTTGAGTTGTTGATCAGCCATCATCCCAACAAATAGTAGATTGTTAGCTAAGCCAGGTACATATTGCACATTGCTTATCTGCTTTATCTTCCCGCTGGCTAACTTCACTGGTACCACGACAACTCCTTTAACAAATAGCATTTTGCCATCAGCTTGTCCAACTTCATCACCATTGTCAGTTTTCTTGAGTTCTGAAAACCACTCTTTCCTTGAAGTCATGTGCTTGGATTCACCACTATCAATGTACCATGTATCTTTGGCTTCATCACTTGTCATTAATGTTGTAATGAGCAATTTTGAACTCTCACCAGTATCATCTTCATATTGATCATCATCGTATTGATATTGATCAGTATAATTGTCTTCATAATAATAGTCATTAAATTGATGTTGATCAGCATAATTTCCCGCTTGCCATTTGTCTTTTCTTTGTTCCATCTCCTTCTGTTTCTTGAAGCATTCACGCTCCTAGTGGCCAGGTTTATTGCAATACCCTCAATTTCCAGGTTTATTTTGTCTTGAATAGTCGTATCCTTGACCTCGGCATTGATTCCAATTGCCTCGATTCGGACTATCATTGACTTGCTCATGAAATTGTTGAAATGATCCCCGGCTTGAGTTTCCTCCTCTCGATTGATACCTTCCACGGCCAAATCTTCCACCTTGTCCTCTAACTGCAAGAGCTTGATCATAGCTCATGTTACAATGATTCAAGTTCTCTTGACGGTGCTCTTCTTGCAAAAGCAATCCACCTAGTTCTTCGTAGGTTGGAAGATTTTCTCTTGTGGCTATACTCGTCACAAACATTTGATGTGACTCACTCAGACTATTCAATGTCAATTGCACGATCTCACGATCTTGTACTCGCTCTCCAACTGCTGCTAATTGGTCACGGATCTCTTTGATCTTCAATATGTGATCAGCAATAGTTGCACCATCATCCATCTGCAATGTATGCAACTTCGTCTTCAGAAACAATATTCGAGATGTATTTGTCGTTTCAAACAATGCCTTCAATGTATCCCACGTTTCTTTTGGTCCTTCTGAATCTGAAATATAGGGAATAATTGCATCTCTAACTGATAAGTTGATGACATTCTGGGCTTTCCATTTTTTTCTATCAAATGCCCGCTGATCTTCTTCAATCACTGACCTTGTCTCTTCACCTGTCACGATCTCCCACAACTCCTTTTCCATCAAAATGTTCTTCAATTTGAATTTCCAAACTGTATAGTTGCTGGCAGCTTCCAATTTGCTTGACTCATTAAGGACACTCTTGCTTAGAGTTGCCATTACTGGATAGATGAGTCTGGTTCACAAAATTTATCACACCACAGAAGTGTAATTTTTTTTTTTGGTTGGACACCTGATATCGGTACGACGCGTGGGTGCACGACTACTCGGGATTCTCTTTAGCTCGCATGCATGGATCCAATATTGGTATAGATATGCGATATCGGTATGACGCGCGGATGGACGACTACTCTGGATTTTCTTTACCTTTGGCGCGTCGCTCCAATATTGAAACTGATATGTGATATCGGTATGACGCGCGGATGTACGACTGCTCTTGGTTTTCTTTACCTCTGGCGCGTCGATCCAATATTGGTATGGACAAGATGAAAAGTAGAGAGAATATAAGAACTTGTCTCCACTCATAAAAATAGAAACAATAATGCTAGTTTGCCAAGGAGTAGGAATTTCTCTTTATAAGCCTAGTTGAACAAACCTGTAATGAAGAAGGAGAAAACTTATTTACCATCTTGAAAAGATCCCCTTAAAGGCATTCGATATCTTGTGCTTGACTATTAGAAAGGTGAAGAATACTACTTTTAATGTCGTCCAATAAAAAGAATGGCCTTGATCATAATTGGTGCTTCTCATATGTGGAAAACTCTCCTACCTCATAAAGCTCTTTGGTATATTTCAACCAATCTTCATCCTTAATATCATTCTTTTGAATAGGTTTGCATTCCAATAACTCTTAGGATCTCTCTTCCAATTTTCAACAATAACATCTTGTTTGATTCAAATAAAACCAATTTTTTTTTTTCAAAGTCTTTGTATACAAAAAAAAGGTTCACCTTCGTTTCCATGTTGATTTGATAGTCTCCTTGCTACCTTACATTTGTTATCAAACCATGGGTTATTAAGAGAACAACTTTTTATCTTATTTCTAACTTTGTTGGTTTTAAATGACAACTATGCACTCTTGATAAGGGACTATTAAAAACTCTCATATTTGTTGGAAATGCAACTGCCCCATAGTTATCCTCAAGGTTGCTCTTCAAATGACTTAGAAACAATTCTTTTGTCTTAGGAACAGATCTAAGTTTTTGCTAAAACATTCAGAATTGTCTTCCTTTTATTTTCGAGGATACATTCATGCAAAAAGATAGTGGGTGTTGATTCGTTTCTAGCAATAGGTCTCCCACTACCATAGAGCTAATGTTTTTGAAAAAGAGGCTAAAGCATAGTTCACCACACTATTGCCCTAAAAAGAAGAGCACGGGAAACTACTTGATAATGGCCACCTTTCAAGTCCACTACACACAACAAATTCATGAGCACTCCAAACTTTAAAAAGCTCTTTATTAGAGTATGTGGTACCATAGTGACCATCCGTTAATTTTCTACCAATTTTCGGCTCGTAGAACATCGCTTGTGAGTCATTTATGTGTCCATTGAAGTCACCGATAAGAAGGTTGTCACCTATTTCTTTAAACTTGGCAATATCTAAGTTGATTTCTCTAGAAGGATCTTCACTATCCAATTGCATATTTTGGTAGAAAACAAATTCTGAGGTGCAAAATAACAAATATCAAGAATTTTTTATTAAGAATTTACCCATATGTATTGCTTTTTTACATCTTTTTTGATAACTTTTATAGATTCCTCTAAACAATATGTGATGTGACAAGTCACTCCACCGAATACGCTTTTCATATCTTCTCTTTCATTCCATAAAGGCTCGAAGTGCAACGTTTGTATCTTTTGCAATAATCATGTTTTCAAGTTTCAACCAAGAAAATGAGGTCCTTTTCTTAGCTACTTCACTCAAGCCCGCTCCTATATTCCATGGTAACCCATTTCAATTCCAAAAAATCAAACCTAACTTTTAATTTGGTCTCCTTGGCATCCTTTTGCTATTTTGGTAGGAGGATCTTTCCAAATGTTTCTTCATGTCATAGAGCAACCCACTTGTCTTCATGTCTCCATTGTTTAACTTTAGCCCATTTAATGCGAACCTCCGCTTGTTGGGTAGGAGTGAGATCTTCATCCACGTATACATTCATGCTCTTAACTATCCCAATCTTTTCAACGAGGACCTTTATTTTCTACATATCCTTTGACAAAAATGGGAAGCTCTCTTCAAAAAAAAAAAAATTCTTTCTTCACTATAGAGTTGGCCTCATAAGATAATGTCGCTTTGTCAAGAATCTTCTAATTTGTGGCTCGATTAAAGGGTTAAAATAGAATTTAGTAGCTAAGCTATTACACCCCAAATCCCTTTGAATTATTATTTGTGTATTTTTAAATTTGGAATCTAGACAATTGATAAAGTTTTTGTATATGTTTGGTACAAACCAATAGAACAATTTTCTCTATTTTGTGAAATGTATGCATTAACAGTCTAACATTGTGTTTTCACATGTTGATAGCTAGCCAGCTCATCTACCAAGTGTAAACTTCTTCAACATCAACAATGTTAGTAAATATTTTCCTTTTTGAATTGACATCTTGATTTTTGTTCTTAAGCCAACAAAACTCAAAATGCAAAGCACTCGTTTCCATGAAGGCTATTGGTTTGAGGTCAAAATAGTGTTTACCACACCCCACATTTGTTTAACAGGGCTGTTGTAAAGTAGTGAGGTATCTAAATAGGTCCGCCTATTACACTCAAAAGATCACTGGAATTCGTATGCAATCAAGTGCCCATGACTTCTTGAAGTAACACTACTTGACTCCCTCTCACACCAAAAGTCTTTCACGAAACTAACCAAAAAGCCCTTGATCCTAAAAGAACCCAAAGAAAAGAAATTTCATGCGAGTATGGTTCAAACTACAGGGTGAGACAAAGTTAATTAGACCATGAGAGGATCGATTACATAAAAAAAAATTTAAAAAAGATTTTGAAAATTTGTGTAAATGACTCTTGGTGATAAATTGAAAGAAACTCAAAGGAGCCAATTGCACAAAATTCTTAACAAGAGGCAAGAATTATCATATAACTTACTTATAAGACTTTGATACCATTAAGAACAAGAACCTGAACATTAAGAAATGTTGAAATATTTATCTGATGATGCATATTGATCTTGTCATGTAGATAAGAGTATTGAAGATAGGTCCCATAGGTATACACATGCAACTCCATTGAATGTAGGTTGAGATTCACAGCAATAGAATTTTTGCAATTTTGCAAATATTGGAAATTGAGCATGAATGTAGCTTAAAGGGTGATGATGCATGTTGCCAATAGTAGTTTGTGTTCTTGCAGGGCATGAATTAGTATGCAATGTGATTAGGGTTGTTTACGTGCATAAGTCTATTGTGAGGTGGTTCACATGAAGATATCATGTTTATGGTTTTTGTTTTGTGTTAATTTCTAATTACAACACATAATTGCCATAAGGTCCTCCAAAGCAAGAGACCAACGCAGGTTGTGGCTAATTAAAAGACTCCAATTTCAAATGGATTCATAAGTTTTCACAGTTTGTGCAAATTGATAGAAGTAATTTACAAGAAACGGCTGATGAATCATGCAAGGCTTTAAAACATGGCTAAGTTCTCCTTTCACTAGCACGACTATTTTGAAAACTCTTTCTAGAATCCTTTTGATACCCCCCTAAAAAAACTCTTGAATCTCTGTGAATCTGACCACCCATCCCAAACTTCAGAGGCACTATTGGCTTAATATAATCTTTCCCTGGAAAATGACGAGCCGCCTTAGGAAGCTTGGAAAGTTCTGGAAGCCAATGTGCCACGTAGTCTCCGTTGGGATCATAGCTTTGTGCCTGCCACATAAGTCCCAAATCACAAACCACATTTTCTACGAAAGTCATGGCATACAATGACCCAGAGTAAGCCAATCCAGAAAAACTATAAAGTGCACGGTATCCAAGTGTACCATTCAAGATACTGAAAGTTTGATTCTCAACAGTAAGCATGATCATATCTAACTGCTGACCTGCTTTGGGATACTGAAATAACGATCCTCTCGAGGATCGTTGCCAACACCTGCATTTGTGCATAAGCAAAATTGAAATTCATGCCAGCAACTTGAGAATACTGCAACAAATCGCTAGATATTGCATGGCCTTCAAGTTGAATAAGTTCACTATACTTTGGAAGATTTTTCTCATTAAAATCACATGAAAATTATATTTCTAATGTACTTGGACATTGTTGTACATTCTTCCAGGCAGTCCAGATAAAAATACTGTTACATGTCATATACAAGCTCAGCATTTCTGTGAATGGAACCATCCTAAAGTTTAGGTATATTGTCAAGCTATCAATCTTATTTGACACGAGTTGAATGTGAAAAATCTGTAAAAATTTTGCAAAGAAGCTTCTCACAAGCTCACAACACATTTTTAGAAAAACACTAAATTAGGTGAGTACAAAATGATGAACCAAGTACTTCCAACAGTGAAAACAACATTCCTTTGATAAGAAGCTTATAATGTGATGCAAAATTTTGTGACGACAACAAATAGTTCAAAGGAAATTTCTTGTTCAAAACTATATTCAATGGATACTCCAAATGAGCAAATGTGACTTCTCTTTTTGTTTTATTGTCAACTTGCTCAAATTGCATGTTCTTCTCTTACTCCTTTCAAGTGAAGAATGTCTTATGTCTTTGTAACTCCTATGCATATAGAATAACCGTGCAAGGGCTAGCAAGAAAGTAGGGTATAGGAGGTGTATATAGCGCCTAGATTAGTACAGGACTCATCATGCCCAACTCAAGTACCTTGCAATAGGCAGACCACTACTCCACAAACTTTCCAAAAACCTTGCAGGCTACACTACATGTCATCATCACAAAACTTGTGGACTTCAAGCTCTCTAAGCTCCTCTCACAGTTCAAACAATCCTGTTAAGTGGCCCAAGCCTCAAGATTACGTATACAATTTGCAGGAGTACAAAATTACGTATACAATATGCAGGAGTATTATGACCAGGTAGCAGTCTATAACATTTGGCTGGTAAAACCCAGTTGACACTGCTAGCTTTTCTAGCCAACACCTTTCCCTGAAGGAGGAAGTTCAAGCTGATAAACCAACAAGGCATAAAATAAAGGTGATACCCATCGATTGACATACCAAAGGCCTCAGAATGCATGAGATGGCAAGGCTGATGGCAAAACAATCAACAGTTTAAGTGCTTCCCATGATGTTGGGTCACTATTCTTGACTCTGGAACTGATACAATTTAAATTTGTTTCGCCACAGTACAGAATCAACCTTTTCATACTTGGATGAATCTTACACAATACACCAAGGAAACATTGAATACAAACTGAAAGATTGAAAAGCAAAATCAAAGATTTTTTTTTTCTGGTCCCAATTCTAGTTGGACCCGAACGATTCATTGACAAATCAAGATTCATTCATCAACGCGTCATGTCTTATGTCACAGTAGTGCAATGATGGTGCACATCAACTAAGAATTGATCATATTTCACTGCATATAAGGATAAGGTACATGGTTAAAATAATAGCCGAGTATAATAAACTTTAAAGCTATGGGCAGCTAGTGATGATTAGCTTATATTGGCCAACCATAAGCTGAACATTGCTAAGACCTTGAAAGGAACGAATCATTACTAAAACCTGTTGTTGTTCAATTGTACTTTTACATCCATGCGGTGCAATTCTAGATTGGTAAGCCAAAAGACTTGCTCATCAAATTAACTGCTTTCTGGCCTGTGGTGACAATTGTAGATCGGTACATAAAATGGGTCACTATTTGTAAGTGACGAGCTTGTAATTGGCAAAAGGGTACCGGGTGTTAATTAGAGTCTGCTGGACTGACTTCCCAAATTGTAGGAATTGAATGGTCAACGGACATGCCATATGCTGATTGGCATATCTGGCTTGCTACAGAACAGTCAGACATTTTACAGATATATGTCCAAATGATTGTCATCAATGCTAAAAGAGCATTGTGTTCTAAATCAAACTCAACTTCTAATACATAAGCTTCCAAGTGAAATATTCGTACTATATTCCATCAATATACATTACATTCCTCTTGGTCAACAAAGCTTTTGCTGTTACAACCCATTTTTCCTGAAAGCATCACTCTGCAGAATTTTCCAATTCTTTTCCTACATTAATCCAACAGCCTTTTCTTGAAATCTTGATAAGTAGTTTCAATTTGTGAAACGGATGTGGGGAATCTACGTATACAGTCAGTTGGAACTCCTGCTCTTTCATATGGATCTTGTGCTTTACAGTCAGTTGGAACTCCTGCTTTTTCATATGGATTTTGTGCTACTTTTCAGTTCTTAAGACATAGCTTGCGAATCAGCACAGTCCTCTTAAATAATCGATCCTCGTGGCAAATGTGTGTTTAAATAGTAAATGTAAACATCAATCAGACGTCATATGGTCAATGATAAGTTAAAATGTTGTAAAAGAACTGGTGAACACCCGAATTAGAATAATGTCCCTGGAGCCCCATTTAGCAATCGGCATCAGATTGGTTTCAAGTTCCCTTGGCTTAACCTTACCCAGCAAGAAGGTCCAAGATTTTGAAAGATAAAGGGCTGGAAAGATTCAACCATTCTCCCTTCTATTCTCCAATGCATCATGTTCCAAAGAAAGATTGAACTCTTAGCAGATATATGGAATATTGAGCCTTAAAAGGCCCCAGTTCTACAGTAGCTTCCTGTGTCCTTTGTGGGAGAATTCTATTTGATCACCATCATATTGTATTGTTCTTCAATGCAATACCTATCTGTGATGTGATGCAATTAGAATGGCTACAGGATAATAGTCATAATAACTTTGACAGATAGTCACAATGGCTTATTGTATGCATATCTAGAAACATAGTTTAGATACAGAAAATATGCATATATATAGCCAAGGCTGGAATAAAGCACTTCAGTGACATTTGGAGGTCCTGAAGGTATTATAATCCAATTGATAAACTGCTGAGAGAGTGAAAAGGTGATTGTATGCACCCAGTAGGTTGAAGAACATTTTAAAGTATATGGCATAAAGAGGATGTTATAAAGATGTCGAAAAGGCTCAGGTACTGGGAAAGATAAAAAATGTTAAACCCTCTTTGTTAGACTTCAAATTGAAAAAATCTGCAATATGGCAATATAGTAATTGAGGGAAACTAAAATGTTTACTACTGAAAGCAGAAAACCCAAGAACAAACATTCAGAAAATCTGTATTGCTGAGTTCCTGATGGATTTTGATTCCAGTCACAGGCATCAACGCATATGTCGCATTTCTCGATGAGTAGACCCTCATTAGACAAATTTCCAGATCTGTCACTCTTGTGCGTCCAGCAATACAATTGTCCTGACAAAATATACACAATATGTCAAGAATGCCTATTCCATGGCCCACGTTTGCCTCCAAGGACATGTGAATTTCTCTGGCCACTTCCAGAACATTCATGCTGAGCATGGGTCAAGGTGCCAGGAAGAAATGACATATAGGCTCTCCAAACTTTTCTTAAAAGGAATTGTATAAAATATCGGTGAGGGAGAATTGGACTTGTACAATTTTGTATTTTTTGTTCGAACTATGAAGAGGAGCTGTAAGCCTAAACTTTTATAAATCTTATTTTACATTACTAATATATGATCCAGCACCCGGACTAGAATGCTGTACAAACAAATATTACCATATACAACACATCAACCTCATAAAGAACAGCTTGGAGCATCTTATTTTGATTCTTGCAAGTCAATCGAATATCAAAGAAAACCATTTCAACTTTAAAGGGAACATACATGTTTCTACATGACAGTTAGACATGCAAATTTTAGACATGCGTATCAATATGATTACCTGCACCATAGGTCCAGTTTCCATAATTTGAGCAGGGATCATAGTCAAGCAAACATGTCTCAAACCACTCAGCCCCCATTCGCCAGTCAAGTCCTAAGTCACGGACCATAAATGAACAAACTATCTGCAAAAAGAAGAACATTTGAGACTTGCATACCCTACTTGGATGCCAAGAGAGCTTACCCATATATAAGCTGCTACTCTTCTCTGAAACCCATTAGAAATTTTCTTTGCGTGTAGTATGAATTCATTAGGCCTCCTATTTGGGTAGTATGCAATCTAGATAATTTTTTGACGCTGTTGGCACCGCTCTGAGCTTCATTTAGCCCTGGAATCTATGAACTCTTCTTAGGCAATCAGGAAATATTTGCTCCATAAAAGTCCCAAGGCCCAAGTTTCAGCGAAGATTATAGACAAGCCATCATACTTCTCTAAGAAGAACTACGACGCTGAACTTTTCTGGACAGCAAGAATGTAAAAGGACATGCCTGGCGTCCTCTGTTTGACATAAAACCAGTGGCAGACAGTTCTTTCATATTGGCATCGATAAGAGGGTACCTGTTCAGTACAAAGTGATATTCGACCAGAATAAGAACATGCTTAGAGCTCTGATTTACTTAACAAACCAAACTACTACAAGAAAAGTCCAACTTCAGAGTTGATAGCTCACAATACAAATGTGCTACATATGTGCAGTACTTCAACATACCCAGTACAGCCATTTCGCCAGGCCTCAAACAAATCTTTGCTTTGACTCCAAGACTTCTGCACAACCTTCCGGGGACCTCCTAAATCCACCAAAATTTCCAAACTTTAATAGGATAAGTTTTCATCAAATGATCATGGAATCTACGTAGTGTAACCAGTAAATTTCTTCAATTGTCCCAGTCTACATTTCAAGAATTCTATACATGAAACAACAGTTCTTCTTAGAACGAGGAGAACTTACAAGGTGAGCTTATAAAAGCAGGATTTGTACAGCAAATGGAAAAACACTGGCCGTAAAGGCTGGATTGTGGATGGAAGTAAAAATTGGATGGGAAAACTCCATCCAGCCATTCTAACTCTTCTAAACTCAGTGGAACTATGAAAGAGAAATAGTATCATGTGCCATTCCCTGGCGAATATGCTTCCCACACAATCAGTTAATAGTTAATGGATCAGTTGCTCTTGCATTCAAACAGCTAATTTATAATTGGCTTGTTACTCCTACAGACCTTTGACATATGAATAATGTACAGAGATCTGGAAGATGGAGATATGATATTTATCAGTATAATCTGAAGGAATCATGCGATGGTAGATTGGACATAGCAAACCAATTTGTAGCATAGGTGGATGTTCTCTACTACTTTCCAAAAGACATTGCTATGCTTGTTTGAAACTTCCACCACGTCAACTAGGACTACCAATTCTTTCCGACTAAATGCTAGAAGCTTGCCTTCATGCATGTCAAGCTGAGTCATGATTATTCACATACGCTTTCACTGCTCATTACTCGGGTTCCTTCCAACCTTAGAAGCCCATTCCGACCATTTCAGACGGAATGAGTATTTTAAAGTAAGGAAAAAAAAGGGGTTGAAAAATGCAGCAGGGCCACGATTTCCAGACAGCTTGGTTACTGGATTTTCTGGGGAGTGCGCCTAAGTGGAAAGAGGGTGACCAATTAAGGGATGGATCTGCTGGCCAGATTTTGTCAGATTCTGGAATGGACAACTATGATGACAAGTATGGACAAAAAATATGAATGTGCAAAATCCTGCAGATGTTGAACCGTTTCACTTTATCTTTCAATATTTCAGCAAATTTATCCAGAAAGAATGCCCTTGATTTTTGTAGCTCAAAATGACTGCGGCATACAGAAGTTTCTTTCCAAAATTTCCAGACCCTCGCATATGACCTATTTAGAGTTTCACAACTGGGAAAACTGCTGCAGATTTCTTGCTTGTTTTTACAGTATGACCTGCTTGAAGATCTCATCCAGTTTCCAGGTTATCTGCCCTCCTCACAGACCAGTGACTTGTTACTACAATTTTGTGGTTTTTTATGCATTCCTAAAGGCATCCCTATGAAAGATAGGAAAATTCAAATGATCCCCATTCCCATCTGTACGTGTAACCTCTACCACTATCTGAACATCATGTGTGCCATCTACAATCTCTTCTACGATCAAAATCTCCACTACAATCAAAATATCTACTATGCTCACTAGAACTTTTGCTTGCAACTAGATCATGTGTAAAAATCTACGCTCCATCTATAACCTATGACCCATGACATACATCTGCGACACATCCACAGGAACCTTCGTTCCATCTGGAATATCGTGTGGCTCTTGACATATATCCTGGTCAACAACTTCATCTAGAAGAACATCCTATGAATCCAACAAGTAGGCAGCACACCCTCCTTATATACTCATGGCTCAATACGGAAATCATCGGTTAAAAGTGCCTGCTTATCATTTGCAAACATCCTTTTAGCATGAAGTATACTGAACCCTAATAATTATGTATTGTTAAGAGATGGGCCTTGTCTACAAATAGTCGAGAGACATCAATTGAAGGATCCTTTGGCTTATTTGCAATTGAGTGAACTTGGAGTTCTTCCTCTTCCTCTTGTGAATGCAAGCCAATAGGACCTTCCTTGCTGGGTTCATGTGCCCCAACACATGATTGTGAGATGTTTTGGATTTCAATGTGTAGATCAACATGAGTGTTTTTGCCTACTCTTTCATTCTTGTTGCATTCTCATATTTGATTGTTGTGGTTTGGAGTAGAATAGCTACATTCGTGATATTTGATGCAGTATTTCCAAACTTCTTTTATTTATATTCACATAAATGGATCTAAGATCTTTAGCTAAATTGGATGCACATCACACAACATCAACAATGTAGAAAATCTCCATTCTAGCATGCTAGTTTAAGTAAAATCATGAAAAATACACATTGAATGATAAAATTGAATTGCCTATTGTCCATGTCCATACTAAAGCAGCTGTACAACGGTCCTCACACGTGTGAAATCATTCCATACAAGTTTAGATGCATTCTACACACTAATATCACCAACGTTAAAAGAACTTAGAAGACAAGAGGACAAAAGAGGAAAGTTCTTCAATAATAGAAAGAACATTTGATAAGTTTCTTCATGAAAGTACAGCTATTTATAGCAGAAATTATGTCATTTGGCCACTTGCCAAATATTTCCCTAATTGGTAGTTTCCAAGTACTTACCAGAAACCTAGTTATAAAGTGACTAGTTTCAATGTATCTCATCACTAATAGTCAATAGGCCCAAAATCCGACCTTGACCCACCAATTACTTTCTAAAAATAGTAAATTTACTATTTCTAGGTCTTATTAACATAAAAAAATGTATCTCTAAGTTTACTTCTAAGTTTTGGCCTCCAAATTGCCAATAATTGATACAAAATGTTGTAAACAGCACTCCAACCATTGATTCACCCTTTCTGTTCCATCAGTTTTTGGATGAAAAGTTCTACTTAAGTATAGTTTAGTGCCTTACTTATCCATTAACATTTTCTAGAAATGAGAAAAAAATCTGCTATCCCCGTCGTTCACTATCTCCTTTGGAATTCCATGTATTGGAGAGATTATTTGAGAGTTTTTGTGCTACCTGTGCTGCATTGTCAATGGTTTTGTAAGGCATGAAATGTGCATACTTAGCAAGTCCATCTACCACCACATAGATGCCATCGTAAGCTCTAGATGTTCTGGGCAATGAAAGTATAAAATGCTTTTGTCCAACGCTACATAGGAATCAATAATGGATGTAATACACCTGATTGTTTAACATGCTCCACTTTATTGACCTCTGACATGTACACTCTTGCACAAACGTATGTAGAGTTTTTTTCATTCCAGCCCCATTTGAACAGCTTCCTAATCATTTGATGTCTTCAATATGCCACTATGCCCAACACTTGGAGATGAGTGTAACTCATAAAGGACCTATGGGATAAACTTGGGAGTTAGGAGCAACTGCAACTATAGAATCGTCATACACTAGTACTTTTCCTTCTCTCTTGTATCATGGATACGTGACAAAATTGGGATTTTGTATCTCCTCCAAAATCTTCTTCAAGTCAAAATCTTCCAAATATTCTGCTTGTAATTCCTTAATCCAATTAGGATTTAGCATTCAGCAAAGCTATTGCAAATACTGAATGTAATTTAAATTTTGACCACAACATTTTGTGTTCCTCTAACATTGGATGGTTCAAAATTTGCTTCTCATATTCAGCCACATAGGCCAAATATTCCTATGTAGCTTTAGTTGATGCCTACATTTGTAAAGACCATATTCTTGACAATGAATCAACAACTATGTTTTCCTTTTCCTTGAGATATTCAATACTGAAATCATTGGATTGAACTTGCCACAACCATCTCTTTTGCTCGTCATTCAATTGCTTCTAAGTATTTCAAACTATGGTGATCTTTAATCAAGAATTGAGAACCATATTAATAGCGTTGCCATTTCTTAAGTGTGTGCACAATATTGCCAACACTTCCTTATCATGAGTAGGATAGGATGCCTCAAAATCAATGAGTTTCCTGCTCTCATAAGCAATGACTCCATCTGACTGACTTAAGATAACCTATATTCCAGACCCACTAACATCCACCATAACCATGAAAGGTAAGTTCAAATTAGATTGAAATAGCAGGGGAGCTATTATTAGAGCTTCTTTCAAAGCTTCAAAAGTCATTTGAACTTCTTCATTCCACTCAAACTTATCCTTCCTCAAGAGATGAGTAAGGAGTGCTGCAACTTTTGAGAAGTTCTGGATAAATCTTTTGTAATAAGATGCCAAACCCAAAATACCTCTCAATTCTCTTACATTCTTGGGCGACTTCTAATTCTTGATTACTTTGATCTTCTTTTGATCCACTTTGATTCTGTCCTTAAAAACGTGTCCCAAGTATTCCACCTCATCCTAAGCAAACTGACATTTGGTTAGTTCTGCGAATAATTGATGTTTTTGTAGAATACTCAAAACCAATTCCAAATGTTTTGCATGAGAGCTCCTCCATGTTTCTATTGTATATTAAGATATCATCGAAAAACACTAATACAAGCAAGTATAGATAAGGTTCAAAGATCTTATTCATAAGAGCTTGAAACATGGCAAGAGCGTTTGTTAAGCCAAATGGCATAACCTTGAACTCATAAAGTCCTCTGTTAGTTCAAAAAGCCATTTTATGTTGATCTTCACCCTTGACCTTTATCTAGTGATATCCTAAACGTAGACCTATCTTTGAGAAAACACTACCTCCCTTCAAAGCATCATTGTCTACTCTCAAAATAGAGATCTTGTTAAGAGCCTGATAATCAATACACATCCGAAACGTTCCATCCTTCTTCTTAACAAGTAACAATGGAGAGGCGAAAGGTGACTTGCTTCAAACAATAAATTCTTGAGTAAGTAGCTCATGGACTTCTTGTTGCACTTCCTCCTTTTCCGCTTTTGAGAATCTGTAAGGTGGTAAGTTGATCGGTTTAGATCCTCGCTCTAATTCAATGATATTATACACAAATCGAGTACGTGGGTCTCTCTTAGGAAACTCCTCCACAAATACGTCTGAGAATTTACCCAATATTTTTCTAACCCTGGATCTTTCACCTCCTTTTTGACCTTGGACAATGTTTTTGCTTTGACTCGTTTAACTTGTCCCTCTGCTTCTCCAATCATAAGCACAAACATTTCCACATTTCTTTGTGACGCAGCTGCAGTGGCTTTGGATGCACTCCATCATAGAAGTGAAGTTTGAATGTTTGCTTGTTGCTTTTGCTTTAGCTTTTATTGCAAGTTGTTATGTCATATGTAAAAATGATAATTGATTGCTCATTAAACATTTGCCTTTAAAAATTGGCACTTTGCAAATTGACATCAATGATTATGCATTGTCATTTGTGAATCATAAATCCTGATTCCTGATTCTTGAACACTTAATCATGATGTCCATTCAACAATGTGATTCGTGAACAAGATCTTCAAAGCATCTTCCCACATTACAAGCTTCAGAGCCTACCTCACACGACATGCTACAATCTACTTTCTGGAACCTGAACCTTGAAATTCATGCATGGACAAAATTCAACTTCACCGATTGGTTTCCAGATTGGCAATACGAATTGGTTTGAACTTATTATTAAACAAACCGAACATGAAACATTACTGGAATGCTTAATGGATAGTGTACAACCTAATTTCTAGAATCTAAATCCTGAAATTCATGCCTAGATACAAGAAAAATCAAAAAAATTTGCAACTTGATTGATTCTCTGATTCGGTTTCTAGACTGGTGGTTCGAATCAGTTTGAAGCAATAGAATCAGTCTGATTTGATCGGCCAGTTCGAATTGGACATGAAACTATAATAGCAAGTGGATGGTAGAGAGAGAGAGAGAGAGAGAGAGAGAGAGAGAGAGAGAGAGAGAGAGAGAGAGAGAGAGAGAGAAGTGTGTTAAAAGCCAAAGAGAGTGAGTGAAAGAGACGTGTCTTAAAGTTATCTGGAACAAGGTTAGCAACAACAAAGCACCTACCAAGATGGAATATGTTGTTCCCATATTTGATTGACAAAAATCTAAAGTAGTCCCGCCATAATAGTTCGAACAAAATCCTGCCAAATGAGGATATTATGTACAGCTCTGTTTGCAATCTATAACAAGGTGAATCTTTCCTTTTGTGATTCAGTTTTTTTTCTAATGCTATAAGAAGCTGAATTATGAAAGGACATTACATTTACGTACAGTAAAACATTTCAAAATCAATGGAAGTTTCTGATAGTACCAGTAAGTAGATTCATTCGCAATTCTTTCTCGTTCATATCTCTTCACCTTCATTTTGTTCAATTAAGAAAAAAACACCCAAATGAAAAAATATCATAAGCATGAAAAATTACAACAATATGTTAATGATGAATGGCACTTACGAAAAAAAATCCTTTGCCTTTAGCAAAATATTCGCAAACAACAAGATAGGCTTACCTCTTCAAAAATGAGGCGTGGAGAGAGGCATCCAGATGCTAGCCAAGGGGAAAATTTCGTGGAGTAGTTTGAACCCAACATTCCATTCCTTGTCTCCTTGTAGGAACGTAGGTAATCCTACATCATTACATGTTTGAGAAGATGAGTAGCAATCTTCAAAACCTCCTACAATAACTACCAAAATCGTTGACCTTCAAGAAATATTTTTAAACATGAATGGAAATCACTTCAATTATTAACTCTACACAAACTTATTAACACAAGTGCATAAGGAAACAGACACAAATAGTCTAACTGGAAGAAGAACAGCATGCAATGAAAGAGGAACATATAAGTAGGAAATTTCAACATATGTTTCACATTCATATGTTGCCCTTTCTTATGGATTCCAAAAGGTTCCTGATTGAAATCTTCTACATTGTTTTGATTATCTTTTAAGTCCCTCATACATCAAAGAAAAGATCGATGTTCTATTGTTTTCAACTCAAAATTCATGAATGATAAGATTAGTATCCCACCTATGGTAGTCTTATATAGTACTTTTATATTCTTAGTATGTCCCTTTCTTGCTCGATTGATTCCTTGGTGCTACTATGATTGTGGATGCCTTGGAGCCAACTTTTGTAGATGGTTCACATTCATGGGCCTTCTGGATTGCTTGGCACTGCTACACAACCACATATCCACTACTACTTGGCATTCATGGTCTATTCATGTCATGTACTCATATTCCTGCCTCAGTGTGAACACGCTAGACTTGTAAATTGTAAATATTGAAATGGCTCACACTAGCCTGTGGTGTTTTGTAAGAAAATGTAAATAGCAGGTTTCAGTTAACTTGTTGATCTGCTTATATTTGGTATGGGGTACTAGGTCTTAATCAGAGACTGCTGGACTGACCTCCTAAAAAGTAGGAGAGTTGACCGGTCAATGGGAAAGTGCAGACTGAGCATGGGGCTCGCCATGTGTCGACGCTAGGAAAGGGTCAGGGTAAGTGGGTGATTGAGAATTATGGATAAGTGAGCCTAGAGAGAGGCATTCCTCATCATAGTCAATGCAGCAGGTAACTGCAACTCCCATTAGTACATTAACTCTGCTACTATGTATTCCTCTGGTTGCTCCATGTACTCTAGAAACCCATTCAGGAATGCACTCTTTACATCCATTTGTTGAATATCCCATCTAAACTGAGCTGCCAATGATAAAACAGTCCTCATAGTAGTGGCTGGGAGGAGACTTAGCAACAGTGCTCTTATGTGTTTATGTTTGTAACTTGTCCTGTACTTTGAAGAGAAATCAACAAAGTGGATATTTGGTGTCTGCTTTGGTGTGCTTTGGGTTGGATTCAAATAGCTTTGTGAGATTTGGTATCAGAGCAGTTCCTTTCCAAGATTGTGTGGGGTTTGGCCTCACTTTTGCCTTGAGTTAGTGTTATTGGTGGGCTAGGAGAGCCAGTGCCCTACTACAGGTATATTTCTGTGCATTTTCAGAGGCCTGAAGCTTACAGATTGGAGCCATGTGGTGGATTGCTGGTCTTTGGGCAACCTTTGAGCATCTCTTGCTATCTAGCTTGCTTTTTCTCTTTGCTTTTGTAAAAATTCAGCCTTCTTCAGATTTGCAAAAGTGTTTGTAACTTTTTCAATTCTCAGTATTTTTTGGATCAGACAATTATTTTTGTAGGTTGTCAATTTCAAACCCTTGTTTGCTGCTTTTTGAAGGAAAAGAGTTTGTAGGTTGCTAGAATTCGGCTATAAAAGGTCTATTCTATCCAGTTCTCTTAGGAATTCAGGGTAGTCTGGCCCGTTCCGGAGTGTACATGTTCCAGAACATGTTCCGTTCCAAAACATGACCAATTCGTCTTCTTTTTTAAATACGTGATTTTTCAACAAAGGAAAAATACGATTTTGATTCTCAATTCTCATTCCCATGCTGAAAGAACGATTTTGACTAAGTCTCTCAAGCTTCCAACAAGTAAACAAGTGGAATTTCAAAGGAACTAGGCATTATCCAAAAGAGTTTCTAACTTATGTTGTAGAAGTTTATAGAAATTTACTGATCTATGCAAGTATTATGAGGATCCATTATGCCTGTGCGCATCCCTCAATGTAATATCAAAAAGAAGGAAATACTTTTTGGAAAAAGAAGGAAAATCGCGGCCAGCTAATTAAGTACTTTTTTTTTTCAGCATTTATATACCACATTATGTTCCGAAACGTGTTGTACGAAACATATAGTACGTTTCAACTGGATGTGTTCGGAACAGGCTTCTAAGCTTACAACAAGGTACTCATCGAGGGAGAGCTTGCCCTATAAAATAATAACCTGGATGATGTCATGAAAAATTCCTTGAAGATGCTCAAATTAGGCTTTAACCCCTTGTGTCCCCCATCTATCAAAGAGAATGATATGTGGTAATTTGCTATTTTTATGGTTCAAATAATTATAAAAACTCAAGTTTTTTTAATTAAAACCCAATCAAAGTCAAATAAGAGATTGGAACAAAGACCTTCATGGAATTGAATGCTAAAAAAAGAGGACTACCATGAACCCTAGTAGCCATGCAAGTACTCGATAAAATCACTTTATTTATTCGGAAAAACAATACATATTCACATCAAGGAGGAAGAACATAAACGAGATCACTCTTAAGAAAGAAAATATCCATTAGAAGAAAGAACTATGGCTGAAGAATAGTGCATATGACTAAGAAAGAACATTTTCAGATACCCACCAAGAACTATATATCAATGTTAGCTCTAGTATAGTATCCAACATAAAAAAGGAGATCTTCAATTTTCAACTTTATGAAGTCTACCCACAAAGTTTTAGACCATCACTTCCATCACGCATCAACACTACGACATCCCTATTTGCTTCCTCAGTGCCCAAGCGAAGATGTAGATCACATGCACAAAATATGTCCACATTAGCTTTCATGAATTTGTACGAAGTACTTTTTCACTTCTCCAAAGGTGAAGGACAAGCTAATTCATGATGAAGGCCAGGTGTAAAGAGAAAAGCCAATCAAACGAAATCCCTTATGCATAGAAACAAACAATCATCGTAAACCCACACTAAACTGGGCCAGCAATAGTCTTTCAAAAAGGCTGACTATGGTTCTCGTACATAAAGGAAGAATATTTCCATGCACCCACTGAAGGCGAGGCCAGCAATCACCTTTCAAATTGTTTAATCCTGAGTCAAATCAATAACTTTTCTATTAACATTTGTGTCTGCCATTTTTTGTGCTTTGAAGGATATAGATCAGTGTTCCGGGCTCGTTATATAGTCAATTATGAAGTGAAAGAGATTTCAGGTAATTACTGTAAGAAATGGAGACTTTAAGATTTCCAACAAAAATACTTGTAATCAAGCGTGAAGCCACTCAAGATTTAACACTTTTGAATGGAGGACCAGAGATTCTAGAATATAATTATGATAGATCCAGAATAACTTGTATCAAAATTTCAAGTAGCTTCAAAAAGAGCTGCCATAAATCTAGGCCCTCTAACTAAACCTGGCCCTCAAACTACTAAGAAGTACAACTAGTTGTTGATTGTCGAGAATGAGTAATGGGTATTGGCGTATCAAGGACTGGGATCCCCCGGCAATATCACACAATCAGCAAAGTGCTAGAAAAATCGACATGATCTTACAAGCTTCAATCTCCAATTTCTTGGGGTTATCTGCAGTTAACTGCAGCTCCAACAAAACTTCAATTCCACAAATCAACGCTTGACAATTATAACAAACTGATACATTTTCCAACTGGAATGGGAAATGTGATCATGGATAAAAGCAAAGTTCACTCAATAGGGAGTCTTGAATCTTGACAACTTATAACGACCCAATATGATCAAAAACCAGGTAGATGAGAAAAAGTGAGGCATCAACAAGCATGGATCCACTACTTAGTACAAGCTACAGAAAAGGAGTATCTCCCTTGAGAACAAATGAAAGATCAGTACATGATCAACACAAAGCGAGAAAATTTACATGCCTTTGCCCAGAAGTAATCCTCCAGTCGCGCTAGACCTTCTGTCTCTCCACCAGTAAAGCGCATGACGCCAGAAGCACTCTGAAACATTAGACAATGGAAAAATACCGTATCTTCTCGTCAGAACAATACAATGGAGTAGCTAGATTTTCTTTCTCAGAACAGACCTTTTTGGCCTGGATCCAATTGATTTTCTTTCAGCCCCAAGGGTTGCTAACATAACATTGTCTATGCTTCAATGCAACTGGAACAACAGCAGCTGCTTTAGTACACCTTAGACTGGCGACTTAAACAGATTGTGATCAATGTTTTCAATGATCCACATACCATGACTTGAACTATAAGAATATAGAAAATCCCCAGATTCTCAAACGAAGCTTTTAGTTCTATACAAAAGTTCTTCAATCTTTCAACAGAATGTAGTACAAGAAATATGGAAAGTCATAATTGATACCTGCTCGCGAACAGTCAGCCCAAGCTCACTCAGATTCGGAATTTTTCCAATGCCACCTATTTTGTCAATCATATCTTTTGGAAGAGGTGCAAGTGAAAGGGGTAATTTGAAACATGATCTTATTTTACAAGTTGATTCAACTGCCTGCAACACAACAAAAAGGACACAGCAAAGTTCTTGGTTCAGCAGATACTTTTCCTCCGAGTTGAGACTGCCCTTCAGATCACAGAAGATGTATTTACATTCTATCTTGCCAGACATGAAATTCAACTATCATTCTAACGCTTTATTAGTGCGGAGTAAAAAGATCAGATGTGCATGAAACCCAAGATGCAAATAGTCCAGCAGGAAAAAATTACATAGTACCTTAGCAAAACTACTCATAAAAAGTGAAGAGTTTTTAGAGGAAAGAGCAGAGCCCTAGAAAGTTAGAAACTGCCAAAAGTGTGAAATGTTTTTATTTTTCTTTGGCTTTAACCTTACAAAATATAAGCACCAAAAAATTGATTTAGTTCAATCTACAACTATAATCAAAAGCTTTCACCTTACAACTGGAAGATTTTGAAGTTTTCAAAACAATACCCATTCCAGGAACTTTAATTTCATAAAAACTTACCTTTCGAAACTGTGTGTATACATCAGGAAGCTTTGCAGGCGAAAAATGTATATCTTTCAAATGGTATAAGGTACTGCCCCAAATAAGTTCTAGCCTTGCATTCACACTTCCTTGAGCAGGCAACAACGCATTTTTCAAATCAGTTTTTAGGAAAGTCAACTTTTTGAGGGCCTGCTTGACATTTTTTTCTACAAGAAGCTCTTCACTGCAAGTTTCCTTATGTGCATAAACCTGCAATCATTCACAAATTACTCTGATTACTAGGAGACAAAAGGGAAATTTTCATGATATCCAGATTCCCAGATGACAATGGCAGGTACTTAATCACTATATACAAGCTACTCGAGCAATTTTACTTGAGTAAACGTGGGCTCAAGAAAACTAGAAAACCATAATAAGGAAATCCGCGAAAAATGCCTTTTGCCATAAAATAATGCACGATGGTAGCACATAAAAGAACATACAAACATCTAGCACTTTCATGAGTTCTTGGGTGCATATGGAGGTGTGGAAATTTATTAAGTTTTCTGTTGCCTCATTATAGGCAAAGAATCCAACAGGGTTGGCTTAGTTGCTTAGCTTGGCATCCAAAGTTTCTTTGGTCCCAAATTCAAGCCCCCCTTGGAAACCAAGATGCATTATAGGCAAAGCCCAACTTTGAAAAAAAAAAAATTATAGATGATTCAAACCATAGTACGATTCTCAAAACGCGTTTCGAAACGCGGTCCAGAAACGCATTTCGGGTTTTTGGTAGAAACGCTCAGAAACTTGTTTTTTTTTTTTTTTTTTTAATGGGCAATATGTATATCAGAAGAAAGCTCTAATTAAAAGCATTATATCTGTATAGTTTGACGAATGTTTCGGGTACAGGATGGTCCAGTTCAAGTGCATTAATCCATGTTGGGTTTTGTCAAGGATAAAAGTTCAAAACTAACCTCTAGCCTGTTCGTTACAATCACAGGTGGTTCTAGTGGGACAGAGACAGAGAACTGTAGAGCAATTGTACCCCGCTTTTTGCTTCGGGGGGCGCTGCCCCCCCTGCACCCCCCATAGATAAAAATGGCTCCAAATGCGCGCCGATAAGGGCCCAATATTTATGCAACCAACTGTATGCGCATTGCACTCACATCCAGTGAAATGATTGCAAAAGTGATCATCATCCATAGAGTTGATAGCCCAAACTATAGCAATAACATTTACTGAGAACCAGAGAAAATACCAACCAAATAGCTACTGAAAATAAGATCTATTTGTGCCCTATCTACTGCACTTCTGAGAGGCAAAACGCTGGTTTGACCATTCCTCCCCTAAAAATATTTCAGCCATAAGCTATTTTTGCAAAAAAAAAAAAAAAGTCATCACGTTTTGCATTTTGAAACGCGTTTCGGAGAATCATGATTCACGAAACGCGAACCCAACAAAATGCGTTTCACTGCAACTATGATTCAAACTATATATTTTGTTTTGTAATGGGGCATTGATTGTTAGATTAGCCCATTGTTGGAGCCTTTCCGTGCCTCCCTAATCATCGCAAATAAAGAGAGCAAAGTCGGGGTTTGGATCTCCAACCGGGTGAGTCGTCGTGTAGTACGAGCTTCGATCCTATGGGGAGGGGGTTAAACTACGGAGCTAGATGGAATCTAAGCCTACCAAGGGTGTCAATCTTGGCATAAGATCTAGATGTGGAATGGCTTAGATGAGGGGTGAGATGCTTGACACTCTTCTTTGCTCTTTTTGGGTTTATGGATGGATCCTCTTCTTGGATGTATGCTTTTTGGTAATCTAGGCTTCTTGAGCTCTAGATCTTCTCCTCTTGAGGCTTATCTTCTCAAGGGAGGAGTGCAATGGAAGGGAAATCTACCTATTGGATCCTATTGATCACTCCAAATGGATTTCTAACACCTATTTTACTATTGTGTGATTTTGTGGATTAGAAGGCTGAAAGCTTGAGCTAATGATCTTTCTATTTGGGATAGCATGATTAAGCAATGACAATCAAGCATTCATTCATCCACAAGCAAGCAAACAATGTCAAAATAGGAGGACTTCACAAAAGTAGGAAAATGGAGGAGGAGGCTTTCTTCTCTCTCTCTCAATCTCTAATCATACAAGTGAAAAGTGATTACAAAATGGTGTCACATCCCTACTTATAGACAAAGCTAGGGTTAGGGTTTTTGGTTCAACCAAAAACCGTGTGCCATAACAACTTGACTATCATAAAAAGTTAAGAGCCAATTTAGAACTACTTGGGTCTTTTTTATTTTTGGCCCATTGGTATTTAGATCTATTTCTACTTCTCGCGCCTTTGGCTTACGAGTACAGTGCACCTTCTAAGGGTGTCTGACGTTATATCACAAATAGATCTAAATCTTATGTCGACTCGGCCATGCTTTTATTCCTGTCGCCGTAAAATCTTTGGGGAGGCGCTGGGCTTTGTTTTCGCTTGTTGGCCGGTCTGCGACTTGTCGACCTTCTAATATTGGCGTTCCCGGTAAATCTGAATTTTGGAATTCCTTCTTGGCTGCTTGTCGAGATGTAGTTCGGCGGCATGATTCCTTCATTCGATATTCGTTAGGCACTTTCGACATCTATAACAATATCAAAGGTTGAACTTTCTTCATACCAACAAGGTGAGAAGAATCCAGCACCACATCATATGCTGGTTCAGGAAGCTAAACCGCCCACAACTTCCCCTGCTAGCTCATTTGACAGAATTTCTGCACTCTCTTTAACTTTTAAATGTCTTGTCAGTGGAGCAATGGGAAAATCCTCTTTCTGAGTTTTGATTCTTCCATATTCAAATTGAGTGATACAATCCCACCATAGCTCACATGAACATCCTGTAAAACATTCATCAGCCTGAACAATAATAAGTACATTGAACAGTCTAGAATCCGTTAGAAGAATCTTCACCAGAATCTTCTAACACCCGTCCCCAGAATGGTAGTTGATTACATACTTATTTAGTTGATAAGAATCAATCATAAATGGTCCAATGGACAACTAAGGGTTTGTGAGACGACCCATAGATCACGATATGTGATACATAAACGACGATGTCGTTGCTTTTTCTAGGATACAGATGGAATGGTGAAGGATAAGCTTCACATTCGATTTCTTGATTCTTGGCAGTTTTGGATTGTTTGCCTACTATAATTTGTGTAAATGTGTTACAATTTTGTGATTTTTCCATGAATCATTTTGGTGTAGGTACTCACAATGGTTATTGGCCCATGATTCGGATGCTTTGATTATTTTTTTATCATTTAAAATTACTGCGACACGAAAACAAGGAGTGCCATTTCCTATACTTGCTATTTTCACATCATAGCTTTGCTCTACCTTAAGTATTAACTCTTTCTTAAGAATGTATCTTTCCTCTAAGCATCTATAAATATAAAATGGAAAGATTTCATGATTGATATAAAGAATAGTGTTCATAATGGATGCTTCACTATCTCTTATACCAATTTTACAAATCAAGATGAAAATACTACATGAAGCACATAGATTCATAATGAATGGGTTTTCATGCTTCCAATATGTTTGTAAAACAACAACAAACATTTGTGAAATCAAAGTTGTTTGCTTCCTCCATATTGCACTTGATTTGACATGATTGCAACATGAATTGCCATGAATGAGCATCCATCGCCATCTCACCATAAGAGATCTTCAAAACCTATGAGTGAATAAGTGCCATACTTATGCTTACTCCGCTCCATTCCACCAACAAAGAACATTCAAGATCAAGTTGATGAAGAACAATAAAACGAATTTCATAAAAAATTGACAATTTTCACACATTGACATGAAATTGCTCATACATGAGATAAGATGAGTAAGGTAGGATATAAAAACACTTTCTTGTTGTTCCTTTGACGTTTCTCAAACCTTGGCTATAAACTACCAGGAAAGCTCGAGGAGCTACTCATGAAGAAACCGGCCGATGTCCTCTCACTCTTGCATCCTCAGGAAGGCGGCACTTTTGTGCAACCCAGAGCTCATCAAAGAATATCTTACGGCTCTTGCGATTTTCTACGGGCAGATCCATCATATCGTCCAATGCCCAGAAGGAGGTCTTGGTCAGCTTTGCAGACTACAAGCATCGAGGCCTATAATTGGCCAATCATAAAGTCAGAAAAGGGTTGGAGCACGGCCATCGATTTCCAAAGAGCGCTCAACCGCTTCCCGACCGACGCAACTAACTCTTTAGATCCCATCGTACTGGAAGCCTATTACAATGTGGAGACCTTACTGACAAATGCCAAAGTGGATACCAGGTGGGATATTTGAAGAGTACTACTTCAACCCAAATAAATGTGAACTAGCTCCAATTGGAAGCGCCGATCTTGCGAAAAATTAATGATGGCACAATGGCCTACTACAAACCGGAGCGGAGGACTCCCGAAAACATCACAAAAATAGCCGAAATCCTTAACCTGGATAAAGCCAGTAAGGACCACAAAGACAAAAAAAAACTTATTGGCCTTCGATGCAATCTAATAAATATGAATGAGATCCGAATCAGAGAGGGGGGAAGCCAGGAAAGGCAGAGAGATCTAATCAAATACTAAAAAATGAATGGGGATTTGTCGTCTAGAAAACTCTAAAAGGGTGTTGAACTGCTTCTTCATGATTCTCAATTGGCCTTCAGATGCCTGAGCACTTGCTTTTGAACTATGCAAGTGTCACATTTCGGGGAAATGCAAAAAAGCCAAAGCTGTTGAAAACATAGTGTATTTCTGCAGACTGTTTAAAAAGTAATGTATTTCTGCAGACTTGTTCTAAATGCAAGTTTTGTGGAAGTCGTTGAAGATGGCCAAGTCTTCATTGACTTCAAGTTATTTAAACTTGACATCTGAACTTTGAAATTATGACATGATTGGTTACCCTTTGCTGGAGATTAGACGGAAGTCCGTTGTAGACGTTCTTCAAATAAATTGGTTGTCTAAGTTTGTGATTCCTGCAGGTATCAGATGAGCAAACGTAGAACCAAAGCTGGTTTCATCTGACCCTAGATCAATGATCAATAAACATGCAGGAAGAATCATGAATTACAAACTAGTCATTCACCAAGGAGACAACTGTGGGCTTAATTTCCAACAAAACCATTTACAGGAGTAGCTTGGAGCTAGCTTGGGGGAATACATGTGGGCACTACAGGGTAGATGCTTAGATCTTTGTGATTAGGGATGGCATTGGGATACTTGGTAGGGATAGCACTATAGGATGACATCAGAGGGCAGCTATTTCATATTGGACTTGAGTCATTGGCATGGACAGGACTTACAAGTGGGATTCATGATGGAATCAGGAAGCTGCAAACGCAAATGGACAAAGCGTGAAGCTTTGGGAGCCAGCTCTAGGTTGGAGAGCTGATGGAGATCGCACGGGGTGTGATCGCAAGGCAAACACTATGGTGAGTGTTTTGCTAGCGATCTACTAGAAGGAACACTGATGGTGGGGACTTCATGGTGTGCTCATTTGGGAGTACAGGATGGCATCACAACAGGGGGCTAGTTTTGGACATTGGCATCGATGGGAAGGCATCTACCATCACGGGCATGGAAAAGCTACCTATAACTTTCATGCATTTGGCTGTATTTGCAGGAGTCTAGGCTTGGCACAGGTGTTGGAATTTCCATGGCGCATATTCTCAAGTGGTGAGATCATGGGAAAGCCTAGAGGAAGTCACTCAGAGCCATATACCTCAGTACGATCAGGGAGACAGTGGTCTCAAGATCCCATGAGCGGCGACTCAGGGATATGTTTGCGTTGGCATGGTGTCGGGTGGCACATAGCCAGAAAGAGCGAGTAGAGGCTAGGAGCTAGGTGGAGCAGGTGATGCTTTGGAGTTCGGCTTGTCTAGCAGGATGGTGACCAAGATCGGAGACATCAGGTGAGCATAGTATGTGGATGACGAGACATTTTAATTCTCCATAGTAATGCCTTAGAGTTTTTAGAGCAATTTGGCAATCTTGAGCTCTATCACTATGTGCCTTGTATTTTTTGTGATTCTAATGAAAACTAAGTGTCATTAGCTTTCTTCTCAGTCTACAGGCCAAACTGAAGGTCATACCACACATGTGGGGTTTGGATCTTCAAGTAGATCAATGATTTATGATTGCTCTTGATTGATGTGTGTAGAATTGCTAATCTAGATCAAGTTTTTGTCATCTAATTTTGCATTCAATTGATAATCAATCAATCAATCAATCCCTCTTGGGAGTCATTAATAGGCTCAAGTAAGGTCCAAAATACTATACTTTAACAACAACCTCTCATTTTTTTCAAATCCATTCCAACTTTAAAGAGATAGATTCATTGGTATTTGTGGTTTCCAATAGGAGTAATTGGATTGGAATTTGATTTGGTTCAAATTTGTGGTGCTTTTATCTTGGTAATCAAAGCAAGGTCTAATTTCCAATTGACTAGATTTTGGTGTGCTGTGATTCTAAAGTTTGTAATCTAGATCTTGGGAGATCTTGCTAGAGTTTTGAATATTGTTCAAATCTAGTTGTTTGAAGGTCACCAGCTCCGTATCCTTGGTATTGAGCACAACGTCATGAAGTTTGCGTTGGTCCTGCTAGGTTTGCAGCACCCGGCTAGAATGGTCCTTGTAATACTTGGCGCGCTTCTTTTGCAACTTTTGGGTGGCCGGTGTTTCTTCTTCTGTAGTCGCTACCATTTGATTGAGGGCAGCCTGGATGGCCTGCACCTGCTAGTCAACTTGTTGGACTTTCAGCTCCAAGAAGGTGGAAAATGCTTGCTCAACCAGAGCAAGGTCCTGGAAGATTGGTACTTCCATATTATGGAGACCTGCAGTAGTCAAGACTGCGAGGCAACCATCGGTGTGAAGAGAGGCAATCTCTTGCTCCGTAACTAAAGGTAAAATGGTATACTGCGAAGGTGCGCGCGTGGCACGAGCAACAGGTTGGCGAGCAGATCGGGGAGATGTTTCTCCCTCCTCTCGGCTAGGGGACGTGGATGAGGTTGGGGAGGACGAAGAGGTGGATCCGGTCTGCTAAGACACGGAAGGTGAGGTAGAGGTATGCGAGGATGTAGATGGGCTGGAAGAATGGCTAGGTCTAGCAGGTGGCGGCGGGAGCTTAACGACGGGGCTGAAGGTCTTTGAATAATCCAGATCTGGAATCTGGGAGAAGCCTTTGGCAACAAGCTTGGCCTGTATCGATTAAATCTTCCTTCAACATCATACTTCGCTTTGAATATCCATTTGCATGGAATCGAATTTCGATCCTTTGACAGCTCAGTAATAGTCCATGTTGATTCTCGATGAGAGAATCGAATTCATGTCCATTGCAACTTTCCACTGGTCAACATCAGGTGTCGACATTGCCTCTGAAACAATGTTTGGTTCCTGCACAAAGTAGCAGGATAGATCATCCATGAATCGGGAAGGAGGCTGTCTGGATCGGTTCGACCTTCTAGGTTGAACTTCGATCCTCTGATGTGGTTCAATTTGTCGAGGGTCTGTCGGAGTCGAGTTGTTGATCAATGCTGAGTTCCGAATTGGTGGCTCTGGGATAGGAAGTCGATGGAGCCTTCCCCTTGTGGTCGATGAATCGGTCTTTCACAAAAATGACGTCTCTACTGGTGAACGATTTCTGAGTGTCCAGATTGTAGAGCTTGTATGCTTTGTGGTCTAGGGAATAGCCGATGAAAATCAACTTTCTACTAGTGTCGTCCAGCTTCTTTCTTAGATCAGCAGGGATCTGAGCGTAGGCAATGCATCCAAACACTCGAATATGCTTGAGTGATGGTTTCGATCCTGTTCATACCTCATAAGGTGTTTTGCCATTTAGGGCCTTTGTGATGGATCGATTCTGCAGATAGGTGGCTGTGGTAACAGCTTCTGCCCAGAATTTCTTTGGAAGAGAGGCATGGGCCAACATGCTCTTGGCACTTTCGATGAGTGTCTGATTCTTCCTCTCAGCTACGCCATTGGACTGAGGTGAGTAGCTGGTTGTGTATTGCTGATGTATTCCATTGTCCTTGCAGAAGTCCTTGAATTCGGTGGAGATGAATTCTCCCCCTCCATCAATACGTAGAGCCTTGATTTTTCTCTGAGTCTGATTTTCAGCAGACGCCTTGAACTGCTTGAAGAACTTGAAAGCTTCGGATTTGTTCTTCAAACAATACATAGCAGTCCTTCGAGAGAACTCATCAATGAATGTTAGGAAATAGAGGGCTCCCCTTGTGGAAGCAGTCTGCATAGGGCCACAAATGTCGTTATGGACAAGATCAAGCAAATTTGGAAGTATGAACTGAATTAGAAATAAAAGGACTTCTAGTATGCTTGCTAATAATACAGCTTTCACATGGAAAAGTTGGTTTACTGACAGAAGGAAGATCTTGCACTAGATGCTGGGTCGACATTTGCTGAATACTATTGAAGTTTAGATGGCCTAATCTGAAATGCCAAAGCATGTCAGTCGATTCAGAAGTGGATGATGAAGAGCTTGGCTATTTGTCGAATAGCAGTGACTAAGCTTGTAAAGATAGCCACATCATCTACTGAAAGCTAAAACTTTCCTAGACTTATCGAGTATGGTGCAGCCCTCTGTATCGAATTCAACCCTTTTACCAGAATCGGTAATTCTGCTTATCGAAAGCAGATTCTTGGTAAGGTTAGGAGCATGAAGAACGTTGGACAGCAACTTTACATCACCTTTCTGAAACTCGAATTTGACTGTTCCTTCACCTTCGATAGAATGAGATGAGTTGTCTCCAAGTTGTACAACTCTTGAGTGGGTGAATGGCTTGTAGCATTGGAACCAGTCTCGATGGTGAGTCATATGTTGAGTTGCTCCTGAGTCCAAGTACCAGGAGTCGATATCCTGATGTTCTTCAACCTTGGTCATAAAGGCAGCTTCATCTTCCTCTTGTTGCTGGATCGAGTGACTGGCTGTAACAGTATTGGCTTGTTGTTGGAACTGCTTCTTCTTCTCGTTGTTGTACTTCAAAGATCGGCAGTCCTTGATGAGATGACCAGTCCTTTTACAATATTTACAGAATAGCTTCTTTCTTTGCTGAAATGATGAAGGCTCTGAAGTTGATGCTTCATTTGGTACAGGCTGCTGCATGTTGCTCTTCCTGTCAGCAAGGTTGCATCTTGATTCGAACAGGTCGATTCGAACCGGCCGGTTCGAACCGATTCTTTGAGGTTCAAACCGCCGGGCCAGGTTCGAATCGGAAAACGGTTCGAACCTTTTTTTTTCCAATTCTTCAAAAAAAAAGTCAAATATTCACTGATAGTACATATACTTAAATTTTAATAGCTAAACGATTTCAATCTTCCTCTAAATTTACAGATATCAGAATTCAGGATAATTAGATCTCTTGTGACGGTGTGACTTGTCACCTGTCGTATCAAGATTCAAAACAGAATTTACAGAAATTAGAATGACGTTATGACCCAAGTTTAAGAGAACTACAATAAGTTGAAACTTGAAAGTTCCAAGTTGTAAGTTGTAACTACTAACTTGTAACCATATCCTGGCCTAGTGGCCCCGGCCCCTTACTACCCAAGTACACGGATCTAAGTGCTCACTGGCAACTGCTTGCTAAGGAGACTCAGGACTGTGAGTGACAAGTGTGGAGTGAGTTGTAACGAGTTGGAACTTGCCAGTGGCCACTTGGACGTTGTCGGTTGGAACTCAAGGTTTAGAAATTAGGAGCCTGGAGTATAACTGAAATTTGAGCTCAAAGGCTAGAGCTGAATCCTGATAATAGATTATAGTTATTAGTGACCACTGACTACTTAGTACTAAGTTCTAACTACTAACTAGTGAGTCGTGACCACGGTCCACTTACTAGTTTGATACAGACTACAGTGACCACTGATCAGTGATATGGATAATGGCAGGCTGCAGATACTAGCTAGGTACTAGGTAGAGTCTAGAGTCTAGACCCAGGACCGTACTACGTAGTACGTAAGTACTAGGTACTAGGATTGTAGATTGTAAATTGTAAATTTGTTTCAAAGTTGAAACTTGAAAGTTGAAGTTCAAACTTATTTGCAAATTGCAATGTCGAGATCGGAGAAAAGAATAAACAAGAAGGTTATGACAATGTTTGAGAAAGCCAAAAAAATTTAGGTTAGAAAATTAGATTTATCTTACATCATTCATCATTCAACATTGAAGTTTTAACATTGAACATTCTATTATCTATATGACATATGTAACTACTAAGTTCTAACTAGTAACTTCTAACATGATACATTAAAATTTAAATACCAAAATCAAAATTGTACAACTTTAAAGTTTAAACTTTAAACCTTTAAGGCTTTAACCATTAGTAATTAGATAATCGACTAACATTAAACAGACTACATAGTACATACTACAGTTAAAACTTAACTTACAGGAATCAGAAACTTGAAACTTGAAATTAGATTCTAGAATCCATAATATATCATGATTCATGAATCATAACATAATAACAAATACATATGCCACGTGCCTCATGAGTCCGGTCACCAATGTAATGCACGATGTGTCTGATGATAAATCATGATGTGTACATACCACACTGTAAACAGCTCAAGAGTCAATGCTCATCTAGTGACATGAACATCTATAGACTAGAGTATTGAGCAGGCTGCAGTGAGCACTCTAAGCTCTCCTACGCCTGAGTCTCCTCCCACTCGCTGGTGCTGTGGCGCCTGCTGTGGCCTCTCGAGTGGTAGGCTCAGCTGCGAAATCCTCATCATAGGCAGAGGTATGATGCCCCTCATCCTCATCCCCGCCCTCCTCGGACTCCTCATCCTCATACTCCTCCTCCTCTGAGGACTCTGACCCTGACGATGCCTCAGACTCAGACTCAGACTCGTCCTCAGGGCTATGAGCATGGGAGCTGCTACCCTCTCCTGCCCTCCTCCTACGCTCTGCTCGAGTGACAGGCCCTGCACAGTGCACAAAAAGAGGGACAAACGTGTTATTGCCTGCAAATTAGTAAATTACGATAAGTAGTAACTTCAAACTTCGAAAATTTAATTCAAGACCTTAGACAATCCTAATTTCTCACCTGCACTCTACATGACCTCCTCATGGAGGAATGCGTACACGTCCTCCTCTGACTGGTCTCTCGGTGGTAACTCTGGAACCTTTGCCACATCGATCAGATCGGGATTAACCTACGCACATGTCACAATGCACATTGAAATCAAGACAAAATTTGGAGGGCCGAGTCCCGACAAAAGTTAAAATTTAGCTACAGTCCTGAGTCTAGTATCTACTTAGTACTATGTAGTATGTAGTATGATCTATTTAGTATCTACTGAGTCCTGACTACCAACTGGGTCCTGCCACATGTGATGATGGATCACATGTTAGAATTTAGAAATTATGATTTATGGCTTACAAGTTACCTGGATAAGCTCTACGGTGGTCTGGAGTCTACCCAAAAGTCTCAGGTTGGCGTGTACGTACACCAACCTCTCCAACTGTGCTGATGATAGTCGATTCCTCTTCTTTGTGTGAATCATGGAATGGACACTCCAGTCAAGCGACTGCAGTGCAGTCCTGTGAGAGAATCCTGATGGCAAGGCGACGTAATTTGGGGACATCAACCCCAAACTTTGACCACCATGACACGGGACGTAGCTAGCCTGAATCACAGTTCAAGGAGCAGTTAGTACTTACTACTAGCAAGTTGCAACCAAGTTCCAAGTTCCAACAAGTTACAATATGATTGACTAACTGTTCAGTAAAATGTGAAATAACAAGTTTAAACTGTAATGGACCATGCCACATGGTCAGTTTGTTACCCTCTCTCAAAAGCGCCGAACTGCAAGGTCTCTTGCTTGAAAATCTGAAGCTCATCCAGCAGGTTATCCTGCTCGCGTACATCAGGATAAACTCAGGAGATATAGGCATTCCAGCCATCCCTGAGCTCCCTATCTATGAACTGCTCCTCATTCCTCCAAAGTGGATGGAGTATGTGGGCCATGGCATGCAGGGGCCTATGAAACCACTCCCACCTGCTCAACCAAAGGAGCCGGACCTCCGCAAGCCTGCAAGAATCAAGATTGAAGATAGTAATAATTATACTATATAGTACAATGTACATGATAGTACATACTGCATACTACTGTCTACATACTACATTTGAAATTTGAATCTTGATATACCTCTCTGGGCTAATGGTCGTGCAAAGCCTCAACTGCTCGCCCAACCTATCCATGAACTCGTACAAGAGGCCCAATGTGCAGCCCTCTCGATCTGTAAGGCGCAGGACAGTGTAGATGGGCTATAGGCCCACCACAATGGATCGAGCCTCATCCCAAAATGGTGAATACATAACGGTCCGCTCGAATCTCTTACTCTTGGGCTCCTGTGACGGCCCCCACTGCGCCCAATCAACGGCCTCAAGCCCTAATGAACTTTCAGCAGTCGTTCCAGGACCAGGAACATAAATGCAAACCTGCATAGGGCACATTGCACAAGTGACAAATTCTAAGTTCTAATTTCTGACAAGAGTCAAGACAATACATGGCACATGCATCATTGCATGAAATATTTACCACTACTAACTAAACAGTAAATACTTACCAACAGTCTACAGAAGCGCATTCAAGAATCAAATTTGAGTTGCAACCTGCAACTTGCATACCTGGTGGGGGCAGGTCTCAAGACATCCAAGGTGGACTGTCTCCTGAACATGGCTAGGACCCTAGGCTTCTTGGTGACAAATCTCACCAAGAACCGTGCAGTACGCACCACCTCCGCAATCTATGGAATCTTGGCCACATCCTCGACAAGTCCAGGCAGTGTGCAGCACAAGGTGTCCAAAAGATGTGGGGGTGGTCTCATTAACGAGCCTACCCATGGAGACGCAGTTTGACGCATTATCTGTGACCACCTGCACAACCATACAATGCAATGTGCATGACTTTGGAATTCCGAATTCAAGACTCAAGTGCTAAGTGGCAACTGCTTTAGCGAACCATAATCCATTGTTAATCAATCCGAAATCGCCATTGAACAATGAACATTCAACATTGACATTTACAAATTAGTAATTACCTAATACCATTTAACATTATAGGTAAACCATAAATTGTAATAAGTATAATATATATACCTGTACAACGTGTTGTGGTCCGACCTCCTCAATGGCAGCTCGAATATGTGAGAACATGTACTCGCCCGTGACTGCCTCCCCAGAGGTGTCGATGGATCTGAGAAACATCATCCCCATGCACGAAGACACCAGGATATTCAATATGTGGCGCCTCCTCGTATCGCTCCAACCATCAGATATGATGGTGCAACCATACCTAGTTGAAAGTTCACAGGTGACAAGTCAGTGGACCGTGGTCACGACTCACATTGCAGTGTTGCACAACTTACAGGTGACAAAACAAGATGATAGATCCGAGAGGATAGATCTTAAATTGTAATTCAATTTCATGGCAAATCCCAATGATAAATGATCATTTGAATATTGACAAATTACAATCATGATTCATGATTCATGATTAAACATAAATAGCTAGCTGCAATTAACAAGTAATAAGTATGCATTGTGGCATGCCGCATGTGCAATGCCACCACATGGCACAATGTATGGAAAGTTAAAACTTAATGTACAAATTACAATGTACATACTTATTAGTTATTACTACATAATACATAATACATATCGATGATCTCAGATCAATCATCATAAAGTCTTTAGAGTTTAGAGTGCATAAAGTTAAAAGCAAGTAGTACGTATTGGGCCCATGCCTTCCTGAGAGGCTCTAGCTTCTGGTCAACAGAAGCCCGCTCATCAAGAAGCCCCTTCCTTCTCAGGTGCTCGCAAGATGGCCCCTGCCACACCTGCCCAATCGCACTCATCGCCCTCCTCCATGCCGGGGTCCTAGCTAGATGAAATGGCAAATCGCAGGTGTAGAACAACTGTCGAACGACAACCTCTGCCTCTGCCATGGCCCTGGGAACGAAGCTAGACACATAGTACTCCCTAACCCCCATCTGTGTAGTGCGGCCCCGTCTACCTCTCCCTCTCTCAGGTGGATGATGTGGTGCCGGTATGGTCATGGCTGGAGGTGCTGTCGAAGATCCTGCACCATAAGGCGGGTCAGGCCGGGTACTAGGCCCTGCCTCATCTGCAGCTCTGTCCTTTGGGCCATGGGAAGCGAGGGGTGAGCGGATGGCAACTGGGGGGCGTGATGTGGTGGCCTTTGTGTGTGTCGCCGTGACTGCATCTCGATCTACCAAAAAAGACAAATTTGAAATAACAATACAATTGAGAAATTAGATGATCAATGAAATTGAAACTTCAAACCTGATGTATCATGTGAGTTAAAACTGAAAACTTGATCAATGTTTGAAGTGTAGGAGTCTTAGAGTTGAATGTTTACCTCTCGATCTGGGCCCCTGTTACGAGCTCGTAACCAGTGCCGAACCCTAGAGAACACAGATAGGTCAGATACCACAGTCAGGGTCGTGTCCAACGTACATGACCAACAGGGCCAGATAGTGCGAGTAGTGTGCCCCAGCACGGTCCATAGCCATGGTGGGCCTAACACAGCCTAGGGACCCTGTCAGCAGGATAGGGCCCCCAGTTGGGTCCCGACGTGCAGTCGGCCACGTCAGTGCCACATGGCCGACACTTGGTAGTAGCATGCTACCAGTCCTCACACTGGGCTAGGAGGGGCTTACTCTATATCAGGGAGTAGGCAAGGTTGGGTGGATCAGTTAGTGTTTGCCCTACTGTGGTGTTAGGACCTATTACACTGGTATCAGAGCCATCTCCATCTTTGGGAGATAAGTAGTGCGGACTGTCCGCAGGCCCGCGTGGTTCTGGTTTTTTTTTTTTTAAAAACGCGTCCGGGGCCCGAACGCGTTCTAGGCCTCGGACACGTCCGCGTCCAGCCTTAAAAAAAAAAAAAATTTAAAAAAAAGGACGCGTCCCGCGTCAGGGGGTCGGACGCAGACGCGGGCCGAAGTGCCCGGACCCTCATGTCAAGTCTATTGTATAGCAGGGAGAAAGTAGAGAGAGTGCTCAGAATCTCAAAAAAATTTGGTAAATAGGAGAGACAGATCCAGCGCTGGAGGAGTAGCTTTCTACTGTGAAAATCTCCATTGAATCATCTTCCTTTAAGTGGGAATATGAGTTAGATTTCTGAGACAGATCCATCGTTGTAGAAAACAACTATTTATCCTTCGTTTTCAGAGGGTAATTCTCAGATTTCAGAGGAAATAGAAATCAGAAGTAAGGGCCAGAACCAGCGCTGTCAGAAGAGTGCTTAAATCTCGATTTTCGAGTGCCAAACTGAAATTGTTGAGCGGGTTTTGGACAGAGGAAGGTAGGCAGGGTCTGAGAAGACCATCGCGAGCTGATTGTAGGCTTCATCCTTCAAATTGAAGCTCAGACATCTGAAGTTGGGCACCTACAGAAGCCCTCAGATCAGCGACCTACTATCTGAAGCTAAATCAGAGAAGCAAGCGGGCTTTGAGCCTTAAATCAGAAGTTTTTGGAGCCATCAAATAGCTGTCCAGTCAGCGAGGGTAGAGGAGTACCAAAGTGACAAAGTATTTGCATTTTTGGGGCCTCAAACCAAAGTTTTTTGAGAAATTGGACCTCAGCCAGACAACGAGTACAGTGTTCTGAAATTTTCAGAATTCAGAAGTGAATCTTGGCTTCAAATCTGATTTTTGGAAACCATTTCAGAAGCAATTAGATCAGCGAGCTACTATACTCAAGGAACCGGAAATTTTGACGCCGTTTTGAAGCTTCAAGCTGGAATTTTCCGGGACAGCAGGTCTGAAATCTTGGGTAAAAGAGCTGAGAGGGTTCCTCTTCGTAATTTCTTTGGAAGTACAGTCCTCAGAAACAGCTAAGTCATCTTTCCTATACCTTGTACAGTTGTAAATTAGTCTTTTTGACTTTTTTCATCAGAAGTTAAGTTACCTCTCTTTCAGTTCCGAAAATGACCACTCCTCAGGGACCTATCAACCCCAGGAGAGAGGCTTCGACGAACTTGAAATAGAAGCCTTGGCTTACAGAAAAGGGAAGGAACCCATGGAAGTGGAAGAACAGGAACAGTTCGCCGAAGAACTCGACGAATTGGTTACCAAGGAGCAGTTTCTCCAATTGGTAACAGAAGTGGATGAACTGAAGTTGGCATTAGCCAATTTCAAGTCCAGTGTGGAAGACATTCATCTTGATTATTGCTGGTAACTGTTGCACTTCCGATCTACAGCTGTCCGTTGTTCTACTTCTGCTGCTATCCCACTGATTTCCGACATGGTATCAGAGCGGGTGGTTCAATAATCTGCATTTCTATTGCAGGTTATCAGTTTCTACCAAGACATCGTTCAGTAAGTGCACAACCAACAATATTTCGATATCGTTGTTTCTACCAACGATCTCTCACTCTATACCAGAATGGACCCATCTTCTAGTTCATCTCTGATCGACATGGAGATAACTACCATCTCTAGAAGTTCAAGATGAAAGTAGTTCTTCTTGCCAAAGAACTGTGGGACATAGTTGATGGCATAGAGGTCAAGCCAGAAGGTGATGTAGCCATCATCACCAAATGGAGATTGAGAGATGGCAAGGCATTCGCCATGATTACTCTCACTATCAAAGACTCTCAAATCAGCCATATACGAGCTGCTCAGACTGCTAAGGATGCATGGGACATCCTAGCAACTCTTTACGATATCAGGGACATCACTTCCAAACTTCCTTTGAGGAAGAAATTCTTCACCCTGCGAATGTCTGATGCAGATAGTGTTTCGAGTCATCTCAACACTTTCAAAAATCTTATGGAGCAGATGGCGGCAACTGGCTCAGTCATTGAAGATTCCGATGCTGTTATGACTGTATTATGGAGTCTACCTGATGTCTATGAAAATTGGGTCATGGCAATTTCGACCCAGGAGCATCTCGCTCTATCAAGAGTAATTTTAATGCTATTACAAGAGGAGATCAAAAGAGCTGCATCCTCCTCAGGCTCAGGATCGGATCCTAAAGCTCTATATTCCAAAAGAAATGAGAAGTTTAGATCCAAGAGATCTACACAGTCAGATTATCCTGACAGGCAAGGTTGAATCCAACCGAGAGAGAGAGAGAGAGAGAGAGAGAGAGAGAGAGAGAGAGAGAGAGAGAGAGAGAGCCACCATGCCGAGGGATAGGGATCCCTTGTGGGATCACATCACCATCGCTACGGCCTATGGCACATCGGGCACGAAGAGATGGACTTGCAGATACTGTCACCAGTCTTACACTGGAGGGCCCACACGCATCAGGGCACATTTGTTACGTATGAGGGGGGTACGAGATTGCCCCTTGCATGCATGCTCCTGACACGCTACTCACTCCTGTCGCATCGGAGGAGGTTGGCCCTTCGAGGATGGGGCTGTAATAGGTCCTAACACCACAGTAGGGCAAACACTAACTGATCCACCCAACCTTGCCTACTCCCTGATATAGAGTAAGCCCCTCCTAGCCCAGTGTGAGGACTGGTAGCATGCTACTGCCAAGTGTCGGCCACGTGGCACTGACGTGGCCGTCTGCACGTCGGGATCCAACTGGGGGCCCTATCCTGCTGACAGGGTCCCTAGGCTGTGTTAGGCCCGCCATGGCTATGGACCCTGCTGGGGCACACTACTCACACTGTCTTGCTCTGTTGGTCATGTACGTTGGACACGACCCTGACTGTGGTATCTGACCTATCTGTGTTCTCTAGGGTTCGGCACTGGTTACGAGCTCGTAACACTCCCTCCCCCTTAAGAATTGTCTCGGTCCTCTAAGACAAAGTCTGGAAAAATCTTGCGAAGGACGCTGCCTCTTTCCCAACTGGCATTCTCAACAGGCCGATCATTCCACTTAACCAGATATTCTCGGTATAGAGTATGACGAGTCTGCGTCTCTCTACTATCAAGAATCTCCTCTGGTTCATGTGGAGGTTGTTGAGGATCCAATGGGAGAACTAGAACACTGTCCCCTACCAGATTATCTGATCTGGTTAAGGCTTTTCGTAACTGACTTACATGAAAGACCGGAAAAACCTTACTGATGTGTGGGAGTTCTAGTTCATAGGTGACCTTGCCTAGTCTCCTACTGATGGTAAAGGGACCACAATACCTTGGAGACAACTTAGCGCACACTCCTGATTTGAGGGTTTTAGAGTCAACTGGGACTCTCAAGTAGACTTTCTCACTAGTGGAGAACTGCACATCCCGTCTGTGTGGATCTGCATAATGCCTGGCTCGATCCTGGGACTGCCTAATGCTACGCTTAGCATGTTCTATCATCTGGTTTAGGTCCTCTAAAAAGTTTCTGGCTGCTTCAACTTTTTCTTGTTTAAACCCTACAGCTGTGGGTGAGCGTGGCTGAAAACCATACATTAGCATAAATGGGCTGTATCCCGTAGCTGAATGTTTGGTATTGTTGTAAGCAAACTCTAATATCGAGAGATACTCCTCCCAATTAGTCTGCTTCTTGCTGACGTATGCACGAAGCATATCCTCCAGCACTTGATTTACCCTTTCTGTTTGACCGTCCGTTTGTGGATGGTCGGTGGTACTCATATAAAGTTTAGTATGGAGATGATAGAATACTGCCCTCCAAAAATTTCCAGTAAACTTACTGTCCCGGTCGCTGACTATGCCGGAAGGTAGACCGTACAATTTAAATAGCCCGTCTACAAACAACCTCGCTAACTCTGGAGCTCTAACGGTTGTTTTGGTCGGAATAAAATGAGCCATTTTGGTCAGACGGTCAACTGTGACCCATATAACGTCATTACCCTTTTGGGTTTTAGGCAGGCCTACTATAAAATCCATGGAGATACTCTCCCATTTACCAGCTGGTATTTCTAAGGATGCAACAACCCTCCTGCCTTTAAACGCTCTGCTTTATTTACTTGACATTTCTGGCAACTGGTTACATACTGGTGGACGTCCTTTTTCATACTGGGCCAGAAAAATTGCCTACGAAGAAGCTCATAGGTCTTCTGTATGCCTGGGTGTCCCGCACTAGGATTGTCATGACATTCATATAGGACCTGCTGCCTATAATCCTCTGAATTGGGGACACATACTCTATCTCTATAGAGCAAGTACTCATCCTGAATGGAATACTGTTTCCATTTGAATCCTTGAGTCAACTGACCCTCAACCACTGGGGTTTGCTTGGGTAATACAAGCTCAGAATCCTCAACGTCATCTGACGACGTATACTCGGACTCATCATCATCCTCAACGGAAGCTGCCGTATTCTTGGATGAATTGGCACCAGCCCCGGGAACTGGTTCTGGAGTCTGTAACTGTCTGTGCTGGACTGAGTTCCAGATAGTAGAGAAGAATGCATCATGCTGGCATTTCCCTTTCAAGGACTCGAGTAACTCATTACGAATCTGAGTAAAACTCAGCTCGTTTATCATAGGCATTCTGCTAAGGGCATCTGCTACTGTATTGAATTTTCCACGTCTATATATGATAGACATGTCAAACTCTTGCATCAACTCTGCCCAAGAGCTTTCCGACCTCTAAGCTCAGGTTGATTGCAAAGGTATCTGAGACTCTCATGGTCTGTCAGGACCACACCATACAAATAATGCCTCCAAGTCTTAAGGGCATGGACTATAGAAAAGAGTTCCCTTTCATAGGCACTATACCTATTCTGAGCTGGCTCGAGTTTTTTACTCTCGAACGCAACTGGTCGTCCACCCTGAGTTAGCACAACACCTATTGCAAAGTCGCTAGCATCTGTTTCGACCACAAATGGCTGATTGGGGTCGACGACTTTTAAAACTGGTGCTGTAGCTAAGGCTGTTTTGAGAGCATCAAAGCTCTCCTGCTGTGCGGACTCCCAAATGAACTCCTTTCCCTTCCCCTTAAGGAGATTGGTCATAGGAACTACTATCTGAGCATATTCCTTGACAAATCGTCTGTAATATCCCGCCAGACCAAGAAATATCTGAAGGTCCAAAATATTCTGAGGTCTCAGCCAACTGAGTATGGCTTTAACCTTATCTGGGTCCATCTTAATCCCATCTGAAGAGATAATGTGACCCAAATATGCTACTTCTTCAACGAAGAATTCACACTTGGATTGTTTAGCATAGAGCTTATGCTTTCTGAGCGGTCGAAACACCTTTCTGAGGTGTTTTAGATGCTCCTTCCTTGTTTTGCTGTAAACGAGGATGTCATCTAAAAATACGACTACAAACTTACCCAAGTATGGTCTGAGGACACTGTTCATCAAGGTCATAAAGGTAGCTGGAGCATTTGTGAGCCCAAATGGCATCACCTTAAACTCATAATGACCGTGACGAGTCCTAAAAGCTGTTTTCGAGACATCTTCCGATTTTATACGGACTTGATGATATCCCAATCTGAGGTCTATTTTGCTGAAAAACTTAGCTCCGTCGAGTTAGTCAAACAACTCGTCTGCCCTAGGCATAGGGTATTTATTCTTAATTGTGACTTTATTGAGGGCTCTATAATCTACGCAAAGACGCATAGACCCCTCTTTCTTTTTCACCAATAGGACTGGTGAGGCCCATGGTGAACTACTGGTCTGAATTCGGCCTGCCTAGTTATTTCTTCATCCTCTGTTCGGCTGACCCGATACGGAGGTTTAGAAACAGGTGCTGTACCTGGTACTAGGTTTATTACATGATCTACCTCTCTGCTAGGTGGTAAACCATGTGGCAAATCTTCAGGAAAAACATTTTAAAATTTAGACAATAAAGTTTCTAATTTACTGATTTTCTGCTGAATAGAACTAGAAATAGAAACTTCAGGAATAAACTGAAAGTCACATACTGATGGTCTTCGTCTCCGATTAGCTGACAGAGCTCTGAACTGCAGACCATAGGACTGTTGGGAACATCATGCTCCCCATGCAACTGGATCTCTCGGCCTTTATGCCGAAAGCTGAGGGTGTTCTCCTGATAGTTTCTGTGGAGGGAAGGTCCTAAACTGTAGAGCCAATCTCTCCCGAGAACAATATCTGTTCGATCCAGGTGCATTATCTGAAAGTTTATTTCATCTTGGTACCCCTGAATACCAAGGTTTAACTTACTTACCATAGTTTCCCATATTTTTTTATCTTCACCCTTAGCTAATGTTCAATAGAACAAAAACAGTAGTAATGTAGTCGTAATAAGAATCAGAAGGTGAGTACATGGGCGTGAAGCTGATGAGCGCAATTCAATGAGGCTCAGATATTTAGAGCTTTCGTCTCTATATAGATAACTAACTGAAAAGATATTTATTTACAAGATATTTTCAAGTCTTTCAGGTCAATGCTTTTCTATCTACTTAATTACAATCGCCTTGTAGTTGGTAACCGCCTTTTAAGTAATAAAGACTATGTACAAGTAGGTGAACTGCCATAAAGTCTTGGATCGACTTTTCTCTGATGACGAAGTCAGATTGTTCGGCCTAGTCAAAATGTTCGGTTTAGTCAGATTGTTCGGCCTAGTCCGATTTGTCGGCTACCTTCTCTTGTCGGCTACGTCAGAGTCAGATTTGTTGATTGCCTCAGATTTGTCGGCTGGGTTAGATGTGTCGGCTGCGTCAGATTTGTCGGTTGAGATAGATTTTTTGGTTGAGACAGAATTTTTTAGGATGCTCATTACCAAATGGATTTGGTCCTGAGCATAGAAATCCAACATAGCAGGTAATGGCGGAATTTCTTCATGCTATATACCATGGCTAGCGCTTCTCGCTCGGTGGTGGTGTAGTTCATCTCCGCAGGAATCAACTGCCTACTAGTGAAGTAGATTGGGTAATCCTTCTTGTACTCCCCAGGTTGTGTCAGAATGCTCCCTATGGCATACTTGGAGGCGTCTGTATGGACGTGGAATTCTATGGTCCAGATAGGGGGTTGAAGGATTGGTGCAGTAACTAAGGCCTTCTTGAGTTTGTGGAAAGCCTCAGTAGCTTCAGCTGTCCATTCTAGTTGGATCCCCATAAAGATGTGTACTTCACGTACAGTTCCTGGTTCAGGCAAAGCAAGTATTATGCGGATCTTGTAGACGTCTGTGCGATACCATGCCTCGAAACTACGTGGCCTAGCACTATGCCGTGCGTAACCAGAAATTGGCATTTGGCCAGGGTTTAGGGATATGTCGAATAATCAACATTGGATGAACACTTTATCTAAGCAAGCTAGATGTTGGGCTCTAGAGGAGTGGACACACAAGTTGTCCATAAAAATTTCAAGAAACTTCCGAAGAAAATCCTTGAAGGCTCATCACTCGTTGGAAAGTGCTAGGAGCGTTGCACAATCCAAATGGCATCACCTTGTAGGATAGGTGATACCCAATCGGTGTGTTCCATCTCGTAGATGAATCCTACATCTAAAAGCTACTTCAGTTCTTCTTGGATCAGCTGGGCGTAGTGCGGATTGGACCTATAAGGCCTACAAACTGCGGGTTTTGCACCATCCACCAGTGGAATGGTGTGAACCACTACATTTGGCGATATGCCCTTCAGCTCAGCGAGTAATAGCTCTGAGCGCGAGTAATAAATTATAACTCGCCGGTCTGTCAGAAGATAGATCAGTATGTGTACAAGCTCAGCTCTGATGGCGAGTAAAGATAGTGAACAAAAAAGGAGAAAACTATGATGGCCCCGATATCGATTTCTGGTATCAATCTCGTCAGACGATCCCTCAAATAGATACCGAATTTCTATCTCCTGTGTTTGTACTGCTAGCTCATTTGACATAATTTTTGCACTCTCTTTAACTTTTAAATGTGTTGTCAGTGGAGCAATGGGAAAATCCTCTTTCTCAGTTTTGATTCCTCCGTATTCGAATTGAATGATACAGTCCCACCATAGCTCACCATCAGCTTGAACAATAATAAGTACATTGAACAGTTTGGAATCTGTTAGAAGAATCTCACCAGAATCTTCTAACACTCGTCCCCAGATTGGTAGTTGATTACATACTTATTTAGTTGATAAGAATCAATCATAAATGGTCCAATGGACAACTAAGGGTTTGTGAGATGACCCATAGTTCACGATATGTGATACATAAACGACGATGTTAACACTTTTTCTAGGATACAGATGGAATGGTGAAGGATAAGCTTCATATTCAATTTCTTAATTCTTGGCAGTTCTGGATTGTTTGCCTACTATAATTTGTGTAAATGTGTTACAATTTTGTGATTTTTCCATAAATGATTTTGGTGCAAGTACTCACAATGGTTATTGGCCCATGATTCGGATGCTTTGATTATTTTTTTATCATTTAAAATTACTGCAACACGAAAGCAAGGAGTGCCATTTCCTATACTTGTTATTTTCACATCGTAACTTTGCTCTATCTTAAGAATTAAAACCTTCTTAAGAATATATCTTTCCTCTAAGCATCTATAAATATAAAATGGAAAGATTTCATGATTGATATAAAGAATAGTGTTCATAATGGATGCTTCACTATCTCTCATACCAATTTTACAAATCAAGATGAAAATACTACATGAAGCACATAGATTCATAATGAATGGGTTCTCATGCGTCCAATATGTTTGTAAAACAACAACAAACATTTGTGAAATCAAAGTTGTTTGCTTCCTCCGTATTGCACTTGATTTGACATGATTGCAACATGAAATGCCATGAATGAGCATCCATCGCCATCTTGCCATAAGAGATCTCTTCAAAACCTATGAGTGAATAAGTGCCATACTTATGCTTCCTCCGCTCCATTCCACCAACAAAGAACACTAGTCCATCTTCAAGATCAAATTAATGAAGAACAATGAATCGAGTTTCATCAAAAATTGACAATTTTCACACATTGACATGAAATTTCTCATACATGAGATAAGATGAGTAAGGTAGGATATAAAAACACTTTCTTGTTGTTCCTTTGACGTTTCTCAAACCTTTAACAACTTACAAAAATAGATCATCAATGCTTTGAACTTTTAATTGCAATTTCCACTTGGTGCTGATGAAGCAAATTAAACACATCCTCATGCTCTTCCAAAAGATCATCATAACCTTTGCTCAAAATGCATTTTACATGACTTAACCTTTGTAAAATCTAACTCTCAAGCATGTAATTGAGATCGTACAAAATCACACCAGATTCCCTTTCACTAGCCATGGTGAAACCAATGTCACCATCATAAAGCAAAAGAAGGATGACATAATTCCAATCCAAAATGAAATAGAGTAGATGAAGATGAGTGTCAAACATGACCCTTGCTACCCCTTTGAGTCCATTCCAACCCTCAATAGACACACAACTCCATTGCATGGCTCCCTTTTAATGATTGCATCACAAAAGGTAGAAAATACATTTTCTTGTCTGTCTTCCACTGCACAAGTAGAATCATCAAAAATAGTAAGGAAAGCAAAGTTTGTACATTCAACAACTTGCTTACCCTTCTCATCATAGGTGAGTCTTGATGGCTTTGTCCTTTGCCTTGATGTCCTTCTTGGGTTTTTACTTGGAGAGGGATCTCCATCATCAACATCCAAAGATCCACCATCATCATCAAAAATGTTAGGACCACATCACCATCAACAAGCTTAGGAACATTTCCCCTCATCAGAGATAACATAGGAATTGATTTTCCATTACATCCTTGAATTTGACAAACACATCAAAGACTTCATCCTTGCTTTTAGAAGATAAACCCGTTACCCAAGTATATCTACTGAAATCATCAATAAAAGGCACATACATCTTTGCTCCTCCATTGCTAGGTGTACTAGTGGAATGAATATCTGAATGTAGTAGTTGAAAAGGCATGCTAGATCTTGAGCTAGACCTTGCATATAGAAGTCTATGTGACTTTGACAATGCACAATGCTCACAAAATTTATTGATGCTAGAAACAGAATCTGGAAGGCCAAGAACAACTTCCCTTTTGTCCATTACCTCCAATGCTTTAAAATTGGATGTCCCACCCTCTTGTGCCACATCTCATGACTTGTCATTTGCTCCTTTGCCACCAAACTTTCTTCATTAGCAACAACAAAAGTATCAAATTTGTAAAATTTGCCTTGTCTCTTGCCTTTGGCAATCAAAGTACCCCTTTTACTTATAAAGCAAGCATCATCAACAAACTCAACTTCTAGAATCTTGTCACAATCATTTGACTCGCACTAAAAAGATTCTTAATAATGGAAGGAATAGACATACTTTTATGCCACAACAAAAACACTTTAGCTTTGACTGATCTCTCTTCTTCTCATCAAAAGAAGAAACCTTGCCATGATCCAAGTTGCCTTTCTTCGACCCCTTACCTTTGTCTTTGCCTTTGAACTTGCCCTTTGAGAAGAATGCCTATTCTCCCCCAACATGAGTAGAAGAGGCTCCACCTCTTGCCTGTAACCTATGCTCTTCAGCAAGATCTCTTGCAAGTCTTCAGCACTTGCTAAAGTCTTTTGAATGACAAAGCTTTGTACAAGATTAGCATGATCATCCAACAAGCCATTAAGCATAACTTGAACAAGTTCTACATCCTTAATGCTTTCATCTGTGCATGCTAAATCATCATTCAAGGCCTTAACTCTTAAGATAAAAGTGTGAGCATTTTCTCTTTAACATTCCTCTCGACGATGTGGAGAGCTCTCTTGGCCCTCTTGTCATAAATAAGATACACAAATCTATAAAGCTTTGCCTCTAGAGAGCAATCAAAGCTGAATGGCATTTAAACCTCTCCAAAATGAGTATTTACAAAGTAATCTGGACACCTAAACAATTGTTAAACTAGCTGAGAAACACGCTGACTTACACCATGGAAAAAGAGTCATCAGCCCATCATACGTAAGATCCTTACTTCCAAAACAACAGAAATATTAAGTACCCCCAAAAGTTTTCATAGCAACCCATATGGAACTCATTGGGACATTTTATTCTACAGAGTACTATAGCATTCGGATGTTGGCATAGTACCTACTATCAATTGCAACTAATTCACCAGAAAGCTACAAGATATCAAAAATGTGTTGAATTTTAGGTGAGACTGTTCTGTTCACAATTTGTTGTAATGACAAGCTTTTGGGATAATAACATAGGCACTAAGCACTTTACTCTAAAGTTTTCCAAAAGAGAGCATTAATAACTTTATGAAAACTGAAACTTTTCAAATCTCATCCAGCTAGAGAGAGTTTCTTAATGGTTTATCTACTCCCAAGACAAGACATACCACAGACATTATATGAAGATCACTTAATGAAGCTAAGAACACAATAAACTTTTAACAACTGAATGAGAAAACAAACACAACCACAAAAGTGTTGTAAGGTCCTAGTATACGAATGTCGTTAAGAGAAAGGCATTACAAGAATGTTCTTACGGTACTAGCACAAACACCTTCTACAATGGAAGGTAAAATTTGCTCAGGCATCCCATACCGAACTACCAAATCTGAACCCCGCTGCTGCAACCTACTTCGCAGATCAGATATACTCTCTAAAATAAACTGGGCACGCAATTCTGCATATGTACAGTAATAGTTTTATCAAAAAATGTCAGCACAACAAAAAGGTTTGCAAAGTACCAGCTGATACCAATGCCCCTAAATTAATACAAATTAAATGAAATTTTGGAAGAGCTAAGTTTAATAAAGAGGTGCTTATTTCCCTGAAATAGTATACAAAGGTACTTCAAAAAAATCACCATTTCCATGACAACTACAAGCTAAACATCACAATAGAATGGAAATACAAAGGATACTGTAAAAAGTAAGAGCAAATTGAAGGTAGAACAATCATTTCTAATGATTACCATGAGAATATTGGGATGTCTACACTGAATGACAATGAAGCTATTTGAAGCATGCTAACTAAATATCAAGCCATCCTCTTGATGAGGCACCTAGTTTTTTTATTGATAAGTTATCAATAATGAAGCACATATGCTTGTTTAAAATAGTGAAACCACCTTTGAGTGTACGAGTTGGGGATGGAGGCCTAATAATGACCATATAACTTGTAAATGTATCTAGTACATGCCAACTAGGCCCCAAACTATATGATTCAAATGACAAATGTTAGCATTGTGGGCCCAAATAGATGCCCCAATGCATGACACATGCCTTGCAACTCTCCCTTTTCAAAAAAGCACTGTCCTTGGTGTCAGTCTAAGAAAATGTTGATGGCAATATGACCTTTGAGTAGAATGAAAAAAACAAGTTCATGCAAGTTAATTGTCTGAAAAGTTGTGACTCGTAATACCTAAAGTTGTAAATTGCACTGCCTAAAGTTGTGACTTGTGACTTGTGAGGCATAACATTGTGCAAGTCCATCCGACATTGGTATGATGAGGGCTTTAGAAACTGCCACCAAGCAATTCCTACCATGATCCATGTCCTTTCTTGTATTGTTGGCTTGCAATCTTCAGACAAGAGTTTTAGGGCTATATTTTCAAAGTTCAAGCACGCCAATAATCATTGCAAATCCTTGCGTGCATTGTGGAAGGCCTCCCACCACTCACACAAGCCACAACATGCATGGAGATAGTTTTCAATACGTTTGATAATAGAGTCATTTTACACATCTAGCAATCATTTTTGCATCACAATTACATGAGTTTTCCTAGTTGCTTTCTCCGTGCAATGTCTACTAGTCCTTGCCAAAGCAACATGTTTTATGCATGCAATAAAATACCATAGGATGTTTCAATCAAGTTATTCCAAGGAAATTCCAACAACCATTGATGAAGAAATACTTATCAATGTCACACCTATGAGAAATGAGAAGTACAAAGTCGAACAAATTTTAGGATCTAGTCAATGAATGGCCACCTTTTCATATGAATTTAAGAAAGGTGGCTAACCCTTCAACCTATGTATGAGCTAGCATGTAATATTTGGTCTAACTTTTATTGTCATAGTTGAGCTAGGCCTGGAACTCGAAAATGGGCCATGGCAGTTATTGCCCAAAAGCTGGATTAAGATTAGGTTGGTTTGAAAATTGTAGCCACAAAGTGGAGGCACCGAATCTCAAAGTAACTATGAGGAGAGATAAGTCATTAGAAATCGGCAGCTCCAAGAATTCAAGATCAAGTCTCAGCTCCCCTCACCATCATGTGCTAGGCTCCATGTGTTAGGAACAACATAACCACATCAAAGGCAAAGCTAGTCTGATCCACCCAGCCAATGCACTCTCTTATAGAATGCCCCTCCTAGCCCAATGTGAGTCTACATGGGAGTGGTAGGTGGTAGTTGCTGCTGACACCCACCATTCATGCCCATGCGGGGTCCAACCCATCACTATAGGATTGCACGGCCCCCGACTGTCATACATGCATCCGCATGTGTCTGCATGCATCTATCTGTATGTGCCCGCATGGGCATTACTGGCCCTCATACCAGCTGCATGGTATGCATGCATCACACTGTCGTCTGTCCTCTAGTGGTTAGTTGCACCCAGATGTACTATTGGGTCGAAACTGTTATGATCTCGTAACACTCCCCCCTTAAGAGTTGTCTTGGTCCTCTAAGACAAAGTCTGGATATAACTGTCAAAGTATGGTGCCTTTTTCCCAAGTGGCATTCTCAATTGGCTGATCCTTCCCCTTGATTAAATATTCTTGATATAGGGTATGACGTGTCTGCATCTCCCTAGAACTAGGAATACTTTCTGGCTCATGTGGAAGTTGTTGAGAATCCTCGTGGGGAGCTAGAACATTGTCCCTGACTAGATTATCTGATCTAGTTAAAGCCCGTCGTAACTGACTAACATGGAATACTGGGTGGACTTTAGTACTGGTCGAGATTCTAGCTCATAGGAAACTTTGCCTATTCTCCTAATAATGGTAAACGGACCACAATACCTAGGAGAACTTAGCACACACTCCTGTTTTGAGGGTTTTAGAGTCAACTAGGACTTGAAGAAAGACTTCCTCACCAGGGGAGAACTAGACATCCCGTCCATGTGGATCTGCATACTGCTTAGCTCGATCTTGGGCTTGTCTAATGCTACGTTCTACCATCTAGTTTAGATCTTCCAAAAAGTTTTTTGCTACTTCAACTTTTTCCTGTTTGAACCCTACGGATGTGGGTCTCAGCGTGGCTGAAAACCATATATCAACATAAATGGGTTGTATCCCATGGCTGAATGTTTGGTACTATTGTAAGCAAACTCTAAAATCGGAAGATATTCCTCCCAATTAGTCTACTTTTTGCTGACATATGCACAAAGCATATCCTCCAGCACCTAATTTACTCTTTCTGTTTGATCATCCGTCTGTGGATCATCTGTGGATGGTCCGTAGTGCTCATATTTGGTTTGGTATGGAGATTATGGAATATTTTCCTCCAAAAACCCCGATCAAACTTACTGTCCTGGTCGCTGACTATGCCGGAAGGGAGACCGCATAATTTAAATAGCCCGTCTATAAACAACCTTGCTACCTCTGGAGCTCTAACGGTTGTTTTGGTCGGAATAAAATCAGCCATTTTGGTCAAAAGGTCAACTGTGACCCATATAGCATCATGACCCTTATGGGTCTTAGGCAAGCCTACTATAAAATCCATATACTTTTCCATTTACCAGCTGGTATCTCTAGTGGCTGTTATAACCATCCTGCCTTTAGACGATCTGCTTTATTATCTGACACTTTTGGCAACTAGTTACATATTGTTGGACGTCCTTTTTCATATTGGGCCAAAAGAATTGCCTACGAGAACGTAAAACAAATAGAAATAGAAAGAAAAAGCAAGGACTTAGCTCTGATTGAAGCCCACTCGTTAACGGAATCACAAGAGTACCCCTCAGCCTTCAAACACTTGTGAATTTACAGCTTTAATTTTTTGCTTCAACTTGCTGAAACTGGAATTCCGAACATCATGCAACGATTCCAAACTTTCGCTCCTTGGAAAAGAAGAATGTTAGAAAGTGGAATCCGATGAAGCAATACTCACTCCTAGGTAAGTTTTCTTCACTGCACTCTTGCTGGATAAACTTAGAACTGTGCTGGATTTAGGTTGAAATACACCCGAATTCTGATGATAAAAATGTACAGCATTAAATACTCTACTCCAGTGCGCCCTTGTTGCTGGAAAGAAGGATCAGAAATTGAGCGTTTCTACCCCTACAAGGCGCCAAATTGCGCTGATCAACAGAAGGTGCACTAGACAACCTGCAAAGAGGGTGCTGAAAATTGATCTGAATGCACCCAGCAAGGATAGAAAAATGCGCTTCACTATGCTGGAACTGATGCGGCCCCAAGCTCTTTCAAGCCGCTAAATTTTTTCCTCCAGAAGAGCGCTATCCTTCCTCCACCTTTGCTCCAAATCTGCCTGACCAATAGCTATGGCTTTGATACCAGTGTTAAAAACAACATAACCACGTCGAAGGCAAAGCTGGTCTGATCCACCCAGGCAATGTACTCTCTTATAGAATGCCCCTCTTAGCCTAGTGTGAGTTTGCATGGGAGTGGTAGGTGGTAGTTGCTGCTGACACCCACCGTTCATGCTGCATGCACTAGATTATTGTTGCATGCGGGGTCCCAGCCCATCACTGTAGGATTGCATGGCCCTCGACTGTCATGCATGCGTCCGCATACGTCTGCATGTGTCCGCATGGGCATTACTGGCCCTCATACCAACTGCATGGTATGCATGCATGCCTCTGCTCACATTGTCCTCTGCCCTCTGGTGGTTAGCTGCACCCAGATGTACTGTTGGGTCGGTACTGTTAGGGTCTCGTAACACCATGCCCAAGTAGCCCAGGAAAACCAGTCATTGGCGATTTGAATTTCACTCTTGATAGTATAGATGAGCGCATTGGGACCATTAACGATTCATTGGTTCACCTCCATGCTAGGCCCAAGTTGAAGGATGAATTAACAACCTTTTAGTAACACTAAGCATGGGGGACACTAAGCATGGGGGTTATCCTTGTGGGCACCGAGCTTCAAATTGGTCAGCCACTCCGCTCTTTGGATTCGTATGTTGGCATGTTGGATTGGTACCAAATGGAAAAGGCCCAAGATATGCTGGTTGTTTGCATTTGTGTTGGATGTCTAATTCGTTAGTGCAGGCTTGCAGGTTGGCATTTGTGTGTCCATTGCTAGTTCGGTCGCGCAAGTGGATGCAAGTAGGAAGGTAAGTTGATTGTACCACCTCCTCTTGCATCTCCGGTACAACAAACAGTTGAAAAAAAACAAGCTACACAACAGCATTCCATTCGACGACCAATGGTTCTCGACATGCTGCTAATTTTTAAGACCGATTATGACAAATAACAAATCATAATGTGACATTCCTTTAGCAAGTGACGAAGATGTTGGCAGCTAAGCTAGAAGTTGCAACAGATAACAAACCTTTGAAGATTCCAAAAAGTTGGCCATTTATAGTACAACAACTGAGACCATATTGCCTTAAAGCCAACTGAGAAAGGACAATGACAAAAGGATTGAACAGCCATAGCATTATTTTGACGCTTATTCAGACGATTTTGCAGCCAGAAGAGTCGATATTGCACTCAAACAATCGAGAAAAGATATTGACAGATGGATTGAACAGCCATATCACTATCATCAAGCTTATTCAAATCATAAAGCTCACCTCCTGTTTTCGGGAAGCCAAAGTAATGCGTGGTGCCAAACAAACGAGGATCCAAACAAAAGACTGGGAGCACTACTTCCGAGAACTTCCAGGCTCGAAATAAAGCCTCATTATCCAAGACTCGTAAGTCATTTCTGAACCACATTATAGCTACCCCGCTGCTCTGCCTTGTTTCTTGTGGTCCACTATATCTCTTGCATAATTCCCCCACCGCTTTTGACGATCCATGATCTGAAGCCTCCATCCTGATCGAATGATTGCAAATTTTGCGTCCTCGTAACAAGAACGAGCTCGCGATCCTTGGGGAGTTAGGTGGACGATGTAGTAGGTACGCCAGATTGGAAGCTCTTACGCTTCATATGGGACACCGAGCATGAATGAAAATATATGACTTATTGCACTACTGTCTACATATTTTGCTGAAGGGAAAGTCGGTTGCAACGTGGACCGTTGCAAGCCACATGACCCTGCCATAACATTTAAGCCAATATTAGGCCTCCACTTCCTTTCGGGGGTGGGGTACCTACCCCTACATCTTCAAATTTAGAATTTTACTTTTTATCATAAAAAGCTCATATCTTTTGCTTTTGTGTAGAAAAATTTGACATGTATTTTTTTTTCCCTAAAGTTTTTGGCGAATTTTGCAACGTTTGCATATGCATATATATATATATATATATATATGCAAAAGAAACCTATATTATTATATGGTTGTGGAGACCCACAGAACAAAATTTGTGGCACTTAGATGTCACACGTGCTCAAAACTAAAACACCAACGAAAATTTGAGGGCGACATCAATTTAATTTTTTTAGTGGGCCTCTTCCCATGCGTGATGTGTTGGGGCCAAATGAGCGGGCAATGTCTTCAAGAACCAACGTGCTGGAGTTAATCTTACTCCTATTCACTTATTTTAATACTCTAAGGACTTATTCTGATCTAGACATACAGATTCATTTGCAAGCTACTTGAAAAGTTTTGTTGTAAGTACACAGTTGTTTAGATAGTCTATATTTTACATGCAGATTCCGAGTCTACAGAAATACACAAAAATTGAAAGAGAGTGAAGAAGAAGTGAAAAACTTTGGACATTTTTTTAAATTTGGACAAAATTTGAACAAAATTTGGGCACATGCGAAACCATTTGGAGGACGTTCAAACAAAGTCCAAACATATTCAAACCTTTTAAAATTCAAAGATGTTCAGGCAAGTTCAAATGAAATCTGAATTTACTGAGTTTAAGTCATGGATCCATTCTGAATTTCTCAAGAATGTTTTCTAGATACCTATGTTGGCTTAAAAAGATTGTTTTCTTAGTTTGATCACAATGGATCTTGTGAAAGTACTGTGCTTTAGGACCATAAATGGATCTACAAAAGATCCCCAAGAGTGATTGGATGCTTGCTTAATAATCTTTAAAAAAACTAGACACTAAAAAGTTGATCTAGATTGGCAATTTGAAAACAACAAGCGTTCACAATCAAAAGCATTGATCAACATTGAAATCTGAGCCCACACATGCAAGCCATAGCCTGTTGTACGGCCTGCAAGCTAAGAAACAAGTAGAAATTAATTTGGTTGTATTTGGATCACAAAAACTCAATGTACATAGTGGAGTAGCTTGAGATTGCCAATGAGCTTCAAGAATATTCTATCTTCTCACTATGGGAGCTTGGAATACATAGCAAATTTGACCTCCTTTGTGAAGTTAGGTGGATTTCCAGCACGTAGTAAGGAAGTTAACTCAGCATTTTTGCCCTAAAATGAAACCTTAGTCTATTTCCTAGAGTCATACTTGGTAGATAGCTAGTTGGTCAGTTTTCACCTTAAATCTAGGATTTAGGTCCTACAAACTATGAATTGCTACCAAAATGACATGACCAACCCTATGGACTTGACTTAACCTACATTAGTAGTGGATTGCCACGTGGCATCTTGGCTTCACATGTGTGAAATCCACTTATGTACAAAATTTACATTATACTACATGGTTTTTGATCAAGCTAGATTTGTCAATTTTTGGCAATTCTTCACACCTCCTGAAATTTAGCTTGAACTATTTACAACTCTCTTGATAGATGAATGAAATCTTTTAGAAATGTCTAAAAAATCCAGCTACAAACAAAGAAATTTTCATACTCCAATAGAGAATGATGTCCATGAAGGATCTTTAACCACCTCTTAAAGGATCTCTTACAAGATGTTCCATAAATGTGTCTATATACATGTAGCACACTTCAAAACTAAACATCATGCCAAGCCATGGAGGCATTTTGTGCACTTCAAGATACATCAATTAAACTATTAAGTGCATACATAATGTTGCCAAAGACAACTTGCCTTGTTTGATTCACTACAACACCCGTCACGATTTGCGACGTGTTTTGCGACTTGAATCGCGAGTTTAATTTTTTTTAATTCGTTGCGGACGTCGGAAAAACACGTTGCTATAAGGTCATTGGAATCCGACGTCCTTAAAACGCGTCGCAATCCGACACACATAAGTTGCCGGAATCCAAAGAGACACTTCCCGGTCGATGGAAATGAATCCGACGTGGACGTCGGATTGTGGCGTCCGACGTCGTCATCACAATGCGACGTCCGACGTGGACTTCGGATTGTGACGTCCAAAGACGTCACTTGCAATCCAACGTAGACGTCACATTGCGGCGTCCAAAAAAGCCGTCAGATTTCGACGTCGGTAAATCCAAAATGATCCATAAAATTGTCCGACGGATGTCTGACACCCATCCAATGTCCATCTAACGTCTACTTGAATGTCGAATTCCAACGTCCCAAATACACGTCAGAATCCAACGTCTGTTAACAGAATGATCAAAAAATGGTCCAATGTCCAACGCGTTTGGATGTCGGATTCCGATGTCCCAAATCAGATTAAAAAAAATAAAAAAATGCGTAAAAAACAACGCGCACATTTTTATCGAGCTATTTTTGGAGTTGGGTTCTTGGAGAAGCGATATTCTTGAAACAATATTTTTGAGTTGCATTCAACATTTGGATGAAACAACAAGCTAAGCATGAGGTATTTTTCATTCTTAAATTATTTTTCATTCTATATTTTATTGCATTACTTCATGTCCATTATGAATGACAATATTTTATTGCATTGTTTTATGCACATCATAAATTTCATTTACATTTCTATATATAATATTAATTCTTGTTTTGAAATCCGACATTGCACATGATTTTGAATTCTTATTTGGTTCTTACGTCAATCCACATCTCGAAATTTGATATTGCAATTTTTGAAAAAAAAACATTGCACATATAAAAGCAACGGCAATATAGCACGATCATTTGCAATAATAATATTTTCATAATATCAACTTAATGATTCATATAAATTTTTAACATAATCTCCCGAGCTTTCACCACTACTTGATCCCAACATTATTACTACATTCATAAACATACAATACATTACAATAAACCCTAATATATTGAAATGAAGTAGGAAAGAAAATCGACTACAGAACTTTAATGCGTATTGGAGTGGGAGTACTTGCATACCTGTGATAACAAAAGAAGAGAGATATGCGTTTAGAGCCTGCACCAAGATGCAAAAGAATCATATAAGCAAGAACGTATAAGAATAGTACTATCTAAAAATTAAAAAAACCATACAATAATTTTATGCTATTTGTTTTGTACTTGTGCATAGATGCAGTTTATCACAATGAGATGAATTACATTCAAATCAGTCTAGCGATGAAGACACTACTCAAGTTAACAAGGTAAGTAATAAACATGAATGTTTTCTTGTTCATAAAGACTTTGTTATTGTAAGTTAATCTATTGTGCTAAAGTGACATATACTTGATTTTTGTTTCTCGTAGAAAAATTATCTTTAAAGTAAAATATGGTGCACGTGCCTCAAGTGTGATGGACAAAAGATGCGTGAAAGACGCATTGTTGAAAATCATTTGTGGAAGTTTGGACAAAAAGAAGAAGGTCAACCATCGAATTTGGAAGACGTTGAGGTTTGTTAACTTTATATGATTTTTTTTTATTACTTTACCATTCCTTAAGCTAATGCAATATACAAGTGTGCCCTTTATCTCAAAAGTTGACTTAAAGGGAAATTTGCACAAATGTGCCCTATATCATGTTTTCGCCTCCATGAACATGATATCATTCAAGCACTAGGATTAGATCTAACAATACAATGTATAAGTCATAAGCAAAGCAATATAAGAAAGTGGTTGTTTTCAAAGTATTTCAATTTGTATGACTATGCTCAAAATACTTCTCTTAAGAATCAAAAGAAACTTGAACCCCAAAGAAGAAACCCACCAGATTGGCTAGCCAAATTAGGGTCAAGTTGAGACCTATTTTTCTCAATATAAATTAGTGCGCACGTGCATGTGCCCCCCCCCCCCCCCCCCCACACACACACACACACACACACACACACACATGACAAATTCGAAATCTATGCCATCTCTTAACATACAAGTACCTAGTGTGAAGACATGTAAAATATTTTCGTAAGAGTTTCTTTTTTTGAATTTAGTTGTAGATTGAAAAAGAATGCATGATCTACAATAATCAATCTCCAAAAACCTTGATAAAGGGCAATGCTATAATTAAGAAAAAACTTATCATCATACATAAAATAGAAAAACCATTACTATCAATGCTAGTCAAACACTTTATGACAATTCATGAATTCTTGTACTTTTGAAAATCTGAATGCCAAGGCCTCAAACCTTTAAAATGGCCACACATAATCCTATATATGAGGTGAGTTTTACTTCTATGTAAATTATCTCATTGACTTTAGAAGTTCAAAAAGGACTTCTAACCCATCTTGAAAGAGACATGTAGGCCAACATGAAAAGTTATTTTTCATAAGCTTCTAATGAAAGATTTTCAATGTACAACCAAGTACGACTTTTAAGTAGATCAACACACCAATGAGATATATGAAAATCCTGATAGCATACCATTCAAATTCAAATGTAGATGATACTCACCAATGAGATATATGAAAATCCTGATAGCATACCATTCAAATTCAAATGTAGATGATACTCACCTAAACACGTATATGGAATGAAGATTCTATAAGTACATGATTTTTTATGCAATTTAAGAATCAACATTTATTCCCAATTTTGATTAAATATTTTGAAGCTTTTTTATATCATAATGTTTTGATACTAAGAATTCTATGAATCGATTTTCTTTTCCTATGCACTTTGGCCTTATTCACTTTAAATCTTGGATACCAATCAGATTTCTATGATTCAACTCTAGACACCACACGTGACAAGCAACATTTCTATCTGCTAGGATAACATTATTAAGGTGATAATTGTCAAAAGAGCATCACATAGAACAATCTCATTAACTTAAAGATTTTATCTAAAAATGAGTTTTCCAAGCTTATTGCCCAAGACCTTCATGTTAGTTAAAGAAAATACTTTTATGCTGCCATAAATGATAGGTGAGTAATAATTCAAATTAACAAGAAAAATGTACATCCTTTGAGTACTTCTCTTTTAACATTAAAAGATGTAGAGACCATGACATTATCTGATTTCTAGAAGCTTTTTATATTAAGTCTTGTATAGATTGACAAGATGATTGGCACCCATAATAATTGAGATGAGATCCTAAGTCGGCCTATCAAATGTCTTTCTTAGATAAATTCTAGAATTAAGACACTAGAAGGACAAGATACATCAAAGGCCTCATGAATTGCCACTTTATACAAAAAATTGGTTTTGGGATGTTTCTACCATGTAAAAAACTAATTTGCTCACATTTACACAAAACTTAAGCAAATTGGAAAAATTCAAAAGTAATGCCTTTATTGTATTGAGATGACATTGTTAGAGGTTTTTGATAATATTTTCTTTTTTTTTTAGGAATATAAGTTGAGACTCTAAGTTATATTTTTAAAAAGAATATTATTGTATCGAGATGACATTGTTAGAGGTTCTTGATAATATTACTTTATTCTCTTTTTAAGAATATAAGTTGAGACTCTAACTTATATTCTTAAACCTTGGATGTCATAAGTGACAAGCAACATTCTTATCTTCCAAGATAGCATCATATGGTAAATATCTTTATTTAAAGCAAGATTGCCTTCATCTTTGATGAAAAATATAAGTAAAAACAAACAAATGAAGTGTAAAAAAAACCTCACTATTTGATGTGTGTTTCTTTCTGTATATTTTTCCCATTGAAGTGAAGCCTTATAAAATCACACGATAATTGAATTTTGTCATAAATGTTCCATACTACCTTGCTTCTACTTATGAGCCCATTGGCTACAAACAATTGTTGCTTTTAGACCTCATCTCTTAGCTTCACTATTTGGATCCCTACATTTGACATTACCTTATCATGTTGAAAAATGGGTCTTCTAAGGTTGGCAGTTTCTTGATCAAAGTCCTTACAAGTAGACCTTTCGTGGAAAATTTGCCTTCTTTTTCATTTGTGAAATAACCTTTTGACTAGTTGAACTCTCTCGTAAGTATGCTAGCTAGCTAAACTCTATCACAAGTATGTCTAGCTCTAAAATTCTTCATCTTACAAATACAAGTCTCATTTTCAAGTTTTTGTGATAGAGTAAGCTTCTACCTTGTTTCATTGATACTTTTTTTAGTGTTTGGAAATATTGGAGATACAACAAAAAAATAGTTGTTTATGAAATTGAATGATATAGACCATTTTTGTTGTGGAGCAGTATTCTGATGCTTGATCCTGGGAAGCGCTTTGGTGGAGATGTCTACGACCATTTCTGTTGTGGAGCAGTATTGAAGGATCACTTGCCCTAAGAAAACTTTCTCCTGAATGAAATGATATTGGATTTCTACGTGCTCAGATTTGCCATGTAATCTGGGATTCAGTGACAGTGAAATGGAGCTCAAGTTGTCACACAGAATGGTGGTAGCATTGAAGTAATAACCTGATCCATACAACTTCTCTTGAAGCTTGGCATGCTGCGATGTACTCTACCTCTGTTGAAGAAAGCGCAACTGATTTTTGCTTCCTTGAGTTTCACGATGAGAGATGAATATTCTTTATCCATAGCTTCTTTCCAAATATCAGAATCAGACTGAGTAAGTGCCTCTTCAATAGTAGTCGGCCCTTAAACAAGATAAGCTACAGACTCATCAATATATCTTATAGGTGGTCTGCATTTTCTTGTAGATCTTCTAGGAAATAAACGAAGTTGATTATTTTCATCATGCTATAGTTGCTGGTACCATCATCTTCTTCGGATTCCCTATTGAGAAGTTTTTCGTCTGAAGTGGACGAGCTACGACCTTCAATAGGGATAGTCGACTTGGGAACATTAGTGTTCGATAATTCTGGAGAATCTAATAGTTCAACTATATGAACTTTGCCCTTGCCTTTGAGGTCGATAAATTGATCTTCGATGAAGACGATATCTCGAATAGTGAATATCTTCAACTCGACAAGATCATACAGCTTATAAACTTTATCTGAAGTAGTGTAGCTAATGAAAATAGATTTGATATTGTGGAAGCCGAGCTTCTTCTTGAGATCTTGCAGTATTTGCGCATAAGCGATACATCCAAAAACTCGTACTTTTGATAATGATGGTTTGGAGCCTGTCCAAACTTCGCATGAGCAAACATACACTTATGATCGGCAGTGGCAGTGTCGAGTCAGGTGATAGCTGCATTGACACACATATATGTAGCTTGGAAATTTCTCGTTCGGAAGAAAATATAGGCTAGCTTGGAGGTACACACATATTGGCGGTCACAGGTGATAGAAGTGCAGGGTGGTGCCAGTTGAAAGCCATTGGGCTGGATAGTGGACTTGCATTGGACGAGCTGTGTATGGGACACATGGAGGATGAAGAACAGGTCAGTAATCACACTTTGGTGACTCTTGGTGAGTGGTAAGTGTGATTATTTTGCGGTTTTGCAGTTGGTAAGTCAATTTTGATCAATCCATTGTAGCTGTGGAGCAGTGTATTAGGTTTGTCATCCAGGAGATACACTTCAATAGCCTATTTTGGGTAAGTCAAGTCAATTTGCTGAAGAAACATTGTGTTTCTACTTTAAAGCCTTAGTACATTTTCTTGTATTTGTCTTTTTTGCCACATACTCAGTTGGCCGACATTGTGGGTCAGGCAAACACTTCCAAGCATCAATGGTGAGGATGAACTATCAGGCACAGACGAACTATCGGACCTCAGCTGCTCGGGCGTGAAGTTTTTCAAACTATCACACTCCGTCACCATGCAACATCAATGAAAACGTACTTAAATAGATGTTTAACTTAAGCTTAGCTAGTTAATCTTGTAATCTAATCCAACATGATATATGTCCTAGATAAGAGGCAACCATATATGGAGATAGATAGAAAGAGAACCTTGAACATAGCACTCAGTGAGGCACGTATCAAGGGAGAAAGATAGTTCTAGCAATAGCTAGTTCCATGCGTGAGAAGAGAACACCTCCTTCACGCCGACGCGCTGATCTGGAAAACAGACAACGCTTGGTAGATAGCTAGTTGGTCAGTTTTCACCTTAAATCTAGGATTTAGGTCTATAAACTAGGAATCACTACCAAAATGACATGACCAACTCTATGGACTTGATTCAACCTACATTAGGAGTGGATTTCCACATGGCATCTTGGCCTCACATGTGTGAAATCCACTTATGTACAAAATTTACATTATACTACATGGTTTTTGATCAAGCTAGATTTGCCAAATTTGGCAATTCTTCACAAATCTGAATACCAAGTCGATAATGAACTAGTCCGAGATTTGAACTTTAGAGTAATTTGACTTAGTGGTTTCTAAAAAAGAGCTAGAATTGCTTAAAAGTAGACAATCATCTACATAAAGTGCAATAATTATGTAACTTGGGATCCCATACTTGATATAGACATTCAAATCAACAACACCCGAGTGAAAGTTAATATGTAATAATTGATTGCTAATTCATTTTAACAGGGCTCTAGGTGTGTGCTTGAGCCCATAGAGAGCTTTATGAATCTTATGCACTCAATCTTCAAGACCTTTGACAAAGTAACCTTCAGGTTGTTGCATATAGATATCTTCAAGGATGAAACCATTCAAAAATTTAGTTTGTCCATTTGATGTACTCTGAGGTCTTCAATTGCTGCAATTGCCAACAAAGTTTGAATAGATGCAAGTTTGATTATAGGATTGAAGGTTTCTGTATAGTCGATTCCTAGTACATGTGAATAGTTGTAAAAGTTTTGTCAACTAGTTTGAGTTTTTTTTATTTGGCAATTTTGGAGGGCAAAATGAAATCTCAAGTTAGAGATAGTTTCATATTTGTCAATAAAGGCCTAATTAGTGGTTTTACTATTTTTGGCAAGTAGATAAGTGAATGAGGTTGAGTTTGGACCATATTCTAGTTGGCTAAATTTGATGCGTTGCATCTAGACTAGAATTTCTAGGTTATTGGTGACTTACCAAGAAATTACCATTTAGGAAAAGTTTAGGGCAATTGGCCAAATAACATTGGCAGCTATAAATAGTAGTACCTGCATGGAGAACATATCATTGTATTCTCATTTTGTAAGGAGAATTCATCTCTTGAGTTTCTATGTCCATCTCATTGGTTTATCTCTTGATATCTTGATTTTTCTATGTGTAGAATGTTGATTTTATGGTTGATATAGGTTCCACACGTGTGAAGGATAGTCTGCTGCTGGGTATGAAGACTGTCTTCAATATCTTCTTCTCGACTAAGTCTCAAATCACATGATACTTGATAGCTATGTGCTTCGTTTTTGAGTGAAATACATGATCTTTCGTAAGATAGATTGCTGAAGTGTTGTCCATTAACAAGACATAAGGTTCAAAAATAGATTCATCAAATCCTTCCAATATTTGTTTAATCCAGATCGGTTCGTTTGCCATCTTGGCTGCTGCTACATATTTTGCTTAACAAGAAGATTGAACTATTGTCGTTTTCTTCTTGCTAATCCAGAGTATGGTTGTGCCAGATGCTAGAGTACAACCTCCTAAAATGCTTTTGCTATCATCCTTCATGGATGCCCAGCTTGCGTCACTGTAAGGTTCGATGTGAAATCTAGCTTTCTTCAAATAACACAGTCCATAGTCTTTCATTTCTTGGAGATATTGTAGTACTCTCTTTGCAAACTTCCAATGTATTGATCATGGGTTCTGCTTATATTGGCTCAGCCTGTATACTGCAAATGCTATATCAGGTCTAGTGTTGTCTGCTAGATATAACAATGATCCAATCAACCTACGATAAGGTGTTTTGGCCATTCGTTCTTCTTCCTTGAGAGTCTGCGGACAATCTGCCTTGCTCAGTATTGTTCCAGATATCATGGGAGTATGCATACCTCTGCATTCGATCATGTTGAAGTCTTCAATGATCTTTTGAGTGTACTTTTGTTGGTGAAAATATAACTTACCACCTTCAAAGTCTCTCATGATTTGCAAGCCTAGATAGATTTTAGCTTCTCCTAGGTCAGCAATCTCAAATATTTCAGAAATGTCTCTTTTGACATCTGAAATTAACTTATCTCTTCTTGAGAAGATAAGTGTGTCATCAACATAAACAGCTAAAATGATTATTTTATTTTGGACATACTTGATATAGACATTTGATTCAGCAAATAGAGATTTGAAGCCTAAGGAACGTAGTGCTTCGTCCTTCTTTCTATACCATTGTCTCATTGCCTGTTTGAGACCATAAATATTTTTATTCATGTGACATCCGTTCTGCATATTTTTGGCTTACAAAACCAAGTGGTTGGTCCATGAATAAGTCTTCTTCTAATTCTGCATGCAGAAAAGCAGTTTTCTCATCCACAATATGGATTTTCAAATCATAAGCCACTGCATACGCAAGAAACAAGCGAATTGATGTATGTTTGACTACCAGTGAGAAAGTATCAGTGTAGTCGATCCCATACTTCTGTGAAAAACCTTAAGCAACCAATCTTGCCTTGTATATGATGTTTTCTCTATCAGGACCTGTTTTGATCTTATAGATCCGCTTGCACTTGACTGATTTTCTGCCATCAAATAAAGGTGCAAGTGTCCGTACATTGTTCTTGTACATGGATGACATTTCGTCCTCCATTGCCTGAATCTAGTGATATTTATTTGATCCATCTACAGCTTCCTCGAATGTTTGAGGTTCGTCAGAGATCCACAAAATTTGATGGCCGTATTAAAAACATCATGATCATACCTTTCTGGTGGTCTACGTTGTCTGTCTGATCTTCTCACAGGTGGTTGCGAGTTCGATTCTGTAGGTTTTGAGTTCGATTCTGATTCGAACTTTTCTACTGGAATTTGAGCTGGCAACTCGAGTCTGTCAGGTATTCGATCTTGACCTCCCTCTGGATCTGGTAACTCTCTTTCATCTTTTGCTTGTTTTTCTTCTATTGTTGTTGGTAGCTCATAATAATTTTTGAGAGTTTCATAGCCGACTAGATCACTGACTGCTATGTATTTTGTCTCATCAAATTTAACATCTCGAACAATTTTTATCTTGCTAGTTCTGGGTACATAAAGACGATAATATGACGAATGTAATTTGAATCCTACCAGAAAACCTTGTTTTGTTTTTTCATCGAGTTTCTTTCTCAGCTTATCTGGTATGTGCATATACACTGCGCATCCAAATATTCGAACATGTGCAAGATTTGGCTTCGACTTCCACCATATCTCATGAGGAGTTTTATCCGGTGTTCGAGATTTCAGAATACGATTCTGAAGATAATTTGATGTAGCCACTGCTTCTGCCCACAACTTTTTTGGTGCTTTCGCATGAGCCATCACACACCTTGCAGCTTCCATTAGTGTACGATTCCTTCGTTCAGCTATTCCATTGTGCTAAGATGTGTAAGATGCAGTCTTTGTGTGCATAGTACCTCGATCAGTACAGTAAGCTTTGAATTTGTGGAAATATACTCACCTCCATGATCTGTGCAAATTTTCTTCAGTTTATTGCCTGTTTGCTTCTCAGCCCAACTCGTATACTCAACGAATTTCTCGAAAGCTTCAGATTTGGTATGAATAAAGTACACTACAACAAACTTCATCAATAAACGTAATGAAGTACTTTGCATCACCCAATGAAAATACTCTGAATGGTCCACAAATATCTGAATGCACAATTTCAAGTACCTTAGTTGCTTTATAAACATCCTTACTGAAAGGTGTTCTAGTCATCTTGCCTTTAAGACAGGATTTGCAGGTAGTTCGAATATCTCTACTTTTGATTTCGACTCCTAGAATTTTGTTTATTGGCTTGGTACAAGGCTTCCATGTTCATATGACATAGCCTTTTGTGCCACAGTACATCTGTTGATTCCTGAGTTTGATTAACTTGTTCGATTCTTGTTCGAATGTTCAGATGATACAAATCTCCTTCTCTGTTGCCTTAAGCAATCAGGTTATCAGAATCTTCCTCGAACAGTTTACAAGAGTTCTTTGTGAAGGTTACTGACATGTCTACATCAACTATCTTAGCTACAGATAGAAGATCTTTATCAAGAGTAGGGACATAGAGAACTTCCTCCAATTTTTTGTCTCCCTGATTTGTGTCTAGACATAATACACCAGTTCCATCAACCACGTGTTTAGAACCATCTCCAAGTATAATGAATCTCGAATCGTTCGTCTTTTTGTACTCAAACAAAATTTGTTTTGAGAAAACAAAATGTGAGGTGGCTCCCAAATCAAGTACTAATTCTCAAATTGAATTATATGAACATCATAGATCAGTACTAACATAAGCTGCTGAATTCCTTGTTGTCTTCTCTTCTGCTACTCTGGAGCATTCTGCTTTGTCTTCGACATAGTTTGAATATGAAGGTTCGCTTCGATTTTGTTTCTTTTTGTTTTTGGAATTTGGGTAATAGTCTACTGCTGCATGACCCCATTTATGACAATGAATGCATTCAATCTCTGGATTTAGCCAGCACTTTTCTTCTGTGTAACCTGATTTTCTGCATTTGTTGCAGATCTTCTTATCACCAGAATTCTTCTTCTGTTGTTTTCCAGATTGTTGTTCATTTGTCTTAGACTCATTCTTCTTAGATGACTCCCTCTTAAACTTAGACTTCCTAGAAGATTTATTCTTCTGAGTAAATAGAGCACTTTCTGAATCACCATTGTCGTCATAGTGTTCATGAGCTTCTACTTCTTCCTTCACTCCATCTATTGCCTTTTGAAGTGTCATTGTCACAGCTTTTGCCAATAAGGTTCGATGTGGAATGACCTGGGTAGAGCTCAAAGAAAATAAATAAGCTGTTTTTCCTTAGAAATTGTATTTTCTGCACCAGAAATTTGCAAGAAACTAAATAGATCTTTAATCTTCCGCACGAATGTGTTCAGGTCTTTGTTGTCCCATTGTAGATAAGTTAATTAGTCTTCCAAGAACATGATCTGATTACGAGATCGAGTCTCATTCTTGGTTTGCAATTCTTCCCATAAATCCTTTGCGTTTGAAATTGATGTAAGATCTAGCATCATATTGTCATGCATTGAAGACGCAATAATTGATATACCTTTATCATTTTTTAAACTCCATTCTCAAAATTTTTTGCCAGGAATAGCTTCTGGCCTTTCCTCAATTGGTTCTACCCATTGTCATAGACCTTCGCCCTTCAACAAGAGTGAAGTCTTTAATTTCCAGATCAAGTAATTTGAATCTTCTGCGTCCAAGATTGTAGTGATCTTAGCTTGAATATTGGTGATCGACGACATCTTATAATTCTGAATAACTTCTAAATAGCGGCTTACTGATGGATGTATGAAGAATGCTTAGAGAGATTCGAAGATAACATTGTACCAACTTTAATTTTGTATGCTCTGATACCACTGTAAGAAAAATAGTAATTACTTTTTCACAGAGAACACGATACAAATTTGAATAAATCATATTAATATCAGTGTCTTCAATCACGATTTTATCTGATCTATGTACTAATAGAACAATATTTGTTCTGATTGAATATGCACACGGAAATTGCATGTGGATGTGTTTGACTGTATGCGAAAGTATGAGACAACTTAAGACAATTTAGACAATAAGAAACTATTGATCAAAAACGAATTCCTATAACTCTGAATCTTATTCATCAATATACACCTCTTGTTGTCTTGTTTTGTTGTTGTGTCTCTGATTGAGTGAGTCTGTGAATCTCTTCAGCTTGTGTGTCTGAGAGTTAGTTACAACGAGTAGTGCACATGTATTTATATGCTAGAGAACATGTCTTTTGGCCTTTTAATTCTGTAACAGTAAAAATCTAACTATTTATGACGGTTAATATTCAAATCGACGCTCTGTTTCCAGGGCCAAAAAAAAAAATTTTGTTTGCGAATATTTCGCGATAGTCTATCTCTTCATCTCAGCTTCGTGTTTCGCGAATTGTTCGCGACAGATGGCAATTCGTGAGCTTGAAGAAGGAAGCTAGAGTATTTCGCAAATTGTTCGAGATAGTTTCGCGACATGTGAGGTTTGAACAAGAAACAAAAAATTTTGCGACAAGATTCTGTTCGCGAATCTTTTGTGCTTCAACAAGAAAGCCAAGAGCTTCCACAAGACACTGTTTTGCGAATCTTTTTGAGTTGGTCACAAATAGAAAAGTTTTGAGTTTGCATCCGTTTCTTTCTCATCCTTTGTCAAGTAAACTGCACACTTTGTTGGTAGAATCAAGATCTGTCTAATCCATTGTTCTACACCAACTACCACCATAGGCAACAGATTCAAGGGAGGGAGAAAGGGAGCTATCTGCAACCACACAAGCAAAAGATACACTTGCAGTTGATCCCACTCAAGAAGAAAAAGACAAACAAGACAGACGGGCAATCCAACAAGACTCAACCAAGAGGAGCACCCCAGTCATAAACCTCAGGTTTCGAGCATCCTTAAGGAGGGGGAAGTACAAGCATTGGGAGATCAATCTTCTTCTTCAACCACTTCTACATCTACACCATCCACATTATCGTCATCCAATTCTCTTGCCACGACATCTATATCTACTTCCATGTCTGTTATATCATCCACACCATCTACCACAACTTCCATCATCAGAATACCACCACCACCACCTTACTTTACATCTTTCTGTTATTCCACCATCTCATCATTCATCTCTTTTCAAACCCTGGTAGTCTTACTGAGGCAGCTAAAAGATCTTTATATTGTCTTGTGAAGACCAACTACCACCTACATTGGTTGGTCAATAAAAAAGAAAGCAGGTAAAGCTGCAAGAAAAGATAATACAAAATAAAGACAAAGAATCAAAGAGATCTAGCTAAGAAGGCCAATACAAAAGAAAAGATCGAGAAACAAACAAAGATCTTGGCCAAGTCTCAACAAATAGCGGATCAAAGAAAAAGATGAAGACAATGGTGGACCTGCAGGATAAAGTGAGCTCCATACCAAGTAATTGGTGATCAAAGCTCGACACTACGAAGATTTGAAGCTGCAATGATATTGTCAATTTTTTCACCTTCCACCAAGCCCCTCATCGTGTTTCTCTACCATCATCAACCCATCTGTCCAATCTATTTCTACCACCATTTCATAATCTCCTTGAAGACTGATAACCCAAGGTTTGTGTGACCTACCAATTGAAGGTTGTCCACTTCTTGTCGAGACAAGAGTGTCAATGAGGCCGGGACTTCGACTGGAAGAAGAACTGAGGAAACACCTTGAAGTAGAAGGAAAATACAAAGAGTGCCAAGACAATTCATGATTATTTGGCATGACCTACAAAGAAATTGTTCGAGAAATCCAAAGAAAATATCCAAAGGCAATTTTTAGAGGACAATATGTTCAGATGATCGAGAGCTGCTATACGAACAAGCTTATACCAGTGATTAGGCCTTATCTGGGACCCATTCCGTTGGGCATAAGAACGAGATTCATCACATTTGAAGCCATCGGAAAGGAGATAAGTACAAGAAGTCTATTGACAAAAAGAAAGCTGACAAGAACAAGCAGGAGACTCTCAGTTATGTAGAGCTATTCTGATAATCTGTTGTGACTTTGAAGTGTTTCCTAGAAGCATGACGTTATCAACCAATAAGTTCTTGGTTTTACATAGGCAAATGTTGATCCATGCCTTTCCAAGAATCAAGCGTCAAAGTTGAGGCATTGCAGTGGAGCCTGCAACATTATAGGGGGAGGATATTGTTAGCTGATGCCATGCCCCTGATGTGTCAATGCAGTGTCTCATCACCCAAAAAGAGTTTCCAACAGAGATGAAGTTGAGAGTCGAGTCTGAGAGCACGAGAATTATTGGTGCTAGGCTAAATGAATATTCTGTGAGCCCCATGGTAATTCCCGAAAGATGGAAAGCCATGTGGGAGCTAGTAATTTAGACTCTCTCAACTTGAGTTATGTTTTTAATAAAGAGGCCTCCTATTATCTAGTAAGAGGTGGAACTCAAATTTTTATAGATTGGGATTCACTCTGTTGCAAGAGGTGGACTCCAAATCATGATACAATTGGGTTCTACAACTCGTGGGTATAGATAGAGGCCTCCACCACAAGTTTCATAGCATGTATTATGTACTGAAATGTTGTTGCTCCTTGAATTGAAGATTTTACTACTTGCATTTCTTTCCATGCTCCATCTTCATGCATATAGTTTGGGTACTGATGTATGAACGTGTTTGTTGCTGTTTATTCTCTCTTAAGGATTGGTTTGGGATAAGTATCAGGTAGATGTGCAAAACATGGAAGTTGATCCATCTTTGTACTCAATTCAGATGCTTCTTAGTTATATGCTCCTTGAGGAGTTCTTCTTACAACTGTTGAGTGAGAGTTGTAACAACACTTTGTAGAATTCTCATTTGTGTTAGTATCAGGTAGATGTGCAGGACTTGGAGATTGATCACTGATTTCCGATGTTTTCCAGTTTTTGGCTCTCTGAGGAGTTCTTCTTACAATTGTTGAGTGACAGTTGTAAGAAGCACTTTGTAGGTTCTGTGATTTCAGTTTAAAATAGGTTGTGTTGATTCTGTGATTTTAGTAGGAGTAGTTTTAGTTCCCTGATGTTTCTATAGATTAGATTAATAATAATCCACAGTCTGTAAACAATCAAGAATCAATCTGAAATTAGATTGTAGAAAGTAGAAGAACGAGTTCCTGACAGATCCTATATCCAAGATGAGCTACCATTGCCAATTAAGGATCGAATCAGGTCGTAGGTGTGCCTTTGATAGGCGGGACACACTACCATTATACTAATAGAGACAGCTGCTATACTACATAGCAGACCCGTTACCAGACATAATCGTTGCTTAGCAGACTCTCTGTCAGAAGAATAGCAGCACACAAGGTCAGAATCGCTGCAAATAGAGGAAGAAGAAGCACTAGCAGATTAGTAAAGACAATGAGATTCTAGGGCTAACATTGAAGAAGTAGAATCTGAGCACACATAGCTGGTGAATTAGTGAACAGAGACACAGAAGATACTTGTGCTAACATCCCATAGTGAGAAGATAGATTATTTTTGGAGCTCATTGGCAATCTTGGGCTACTCCACATTTGTATTGTGATTTTGTGATCCAAACCAAAGTGATTCAGCCTTCATTCTCTTTTTACAGGCCGTACAATAGGTTGTGGTTCACACGTGTGGAATTGGATTTCATATATGATCAATGCTTTTGATTGTTCCTGCTTGTTGTTTGTCAAATTGCCAATCTAAGTCAACTTTTTTTGTGTCTAGTCTTTTGATAGATTGTTAAGCAAGCATTCTATCACTCTTGTGGATCTTTTGTAGATCCATTTACGGTCCTAAAGTACAATACTTTCACAAAATCCTTTGAGGACATCACCCTTTTTAGGTGTCTTATTGGCTCCTTGATTTGGTTGACCATCACTAGGCTTGATTTGAGCTTTTGTGTGCATAAGCAAAGTCAATTCATGCAATATCCAAAGGTCTATCATTGGAAATTGGCCAAGAGAGTCTTGAGATATGTATCTTCTACATATGATTATGGATTATTCTAGAAAGTGAAGTTCTATCAATGGAAACCTGTTCGGACTCGTATTTTGCAAGTGACAAGGTGGATATAAAACTTGTGAAAATTCACACATGTGGGAATGCCCTAATGTGTGAAATTGATCTCCTAAGCTTGGCTCATGCACTATAGATCACCTATTGATTGAAATCCAAGATCAATGACAAGCTCTAAGGCAAAAAGACCATTCTACATGCATTCATTCATTACCAAAAGGTGTTTCACACGTGTGAAAGACTTCATGATATAAACTAAGCCCCAACAAGCTCCTCCTCTCAGGTAGAGAGAGAATATACCACTTTTGGACTCAGTTAGAGTGAGAAGGCAATACAAGCAAAATTGGCAAATCTCCAAATTGACTCAAAGACTCATAGATCTCTTATGCATTAATGAAGGGAATGAAAGTACATATAGAAACTCGTGGAGATCGATGCTTGATTGACCCCTTAAACATAGCCTCTCTAATCCTATTGGATGTGTGATGCAGCATCCCTCACTTTTGATTGGACCCTTCCAACACATCTCTCTCTTATGATTGGACCCTTTGACTTTGCCACCACATAGGGTGCATCACTCATCAAACCTAAACTTGACATGCGTAAGTAACCTAACTAGCTTGAGTTACATCACAATTGAATTTTGGCCTATTCATGACAAAACATGTGTACTTGGATTAGAGAAACTTTGAACCCGACGAGGGCCTTTGAAAAAGATGTTTTTTTATTTTTTTTCTTATTTTTGTTGCCATGTGGACCAATTGAAACCTTAGATTCAGGGTTCTACGTAACGTAGAATTTTTCAAATATAAATAAAATAAAAACTTTTTAAATATATTGTTGTTTCGTCGGGCAACATGTGGAAATGCTATTGGTTCATGAGGCCTGCCCTTCCGGCTCATCACTGTTCGACGAGACCCAAAAATATTGAAAATGAATATGACAGATGGTTGAGATGAGAAAATCGATGTACCATTAATGTATATGCATTGTCAAACCATGGTTAACAGGGATGACTAGAGCTAATTTGTGGCACCAAATAGATCAGTGTTTCAAATTTTTGCCAACACTTTTTCTCAGATTCATGGCTTTTTGTCTACGCAAATTTTCAGATTTATAGTTCCCTCTCTCAAGATCCTCCCCCTCTCCATCTCTCACAACAATTTGTGCCTAAATCGTAGCAGTAACAATTAGCGATTGTTTTTCTCAAGATCCTCCCCCTCTCCATCTCTCACAACAATTTGTGCCTAAATCGTAGCAGTAACAATTAGCGATTGTTTTTCGTCGAAGTGCGAGTGAATTCTTTGAAGAAAAATAGCGAGTTAGTATTGCCACAGAAGTCTGGTTTAGTGTTGCAGAAGTACGATTATTTTAGGTAGAACCAATAGAGATCATGTGCCTCAAAAATCAGCGATGGAGGGCCTCAAAGATGCATTGCAGGCAGGCAGGTTCTGGAATCAGTGTATATTTTCCATAGACATGTGAGTATTTGCTGTTAAATAAATGCCTCTAATATCAGTGACTTTATTGGTGGCCAATTGTGATTTTTCCCCAACTAATAGTGTGATTGATTTCTGTGCAGATGCACACTGATGTCTGTCAAAAAACATGCATATGTTTACTGCCACATAAGTGCGAAATCTGCTGTAGAAATGCGACTGATTGGCAGAAAAAATACACTGTAGACTATCTCTGAAATCAGCGATTCATTAGCAGTAGAAGTCTGCTATGGAATCAATAGCAACGTGTTTTGATCTCTGGCATAGAAGGGCGACACTTCCTGCTACACATGTGTTTTGATCTCTGGCATACAAGGGTGACACTTCCTACTACATATGTGTCTTGACTACTAGCAGTAGAAATGCGCTCATGAATGTAATATGAATGCTCAATTTATCACAACAAATTGTGCCCACATCATAGCAGTAACAGCAGAGAAATCTTGTAGCTGCGGAGCCTATTTCTCAAAATGGAAAAGCAGGTGTGTCTCTTTACTGTGATGTGTTTGATGCATTTTGAACCTTGTATTTTTTGTTGGACGGTGCGTGTTTCTTATTCTTAAGCAATCCGGTTTATAGACTCATTTATCGGTTTGCAAAGCACGAGTGCACATCATTCAAATCTCAATCGATATATCAATTATTAGTCAATGCAAGGTCGCGCCTGGTATTTATTCTACATTTGATCATGTTTTTTATAGGAAGGAAAGTGATAGAGTGCATTAAGTTCAAAGTGCTAATCATGAACGTTCAACTATTGTTTCATGACAAGTTGCTCATATCTATGCATATCATTAGCAATGGTTTCATCAGTCCTCATAATATCAAATTGGAGAATTGGTTTTAGGGTTTCTAAGAAATGATAAATTCATGTTGGGTATGTGTTATAGCGAAAACACAAATGTGTGATTGGATTTTAGGTTGCAAACTATATGTTTGCAATGCAATTACAATCATTTAGGACATGACTTCTGAATCTTGAATCTCTCTTTCTAATACACAATGGTTTCAAGACTTAGTGTGATTATTTGTTAGATTTAGAAAGAGTGAAAGTTCAAAATTTAGTTTTACAACCTAGACTAAAGGTAATTGACTCTTAAGTAATCATCATATATGACACAAACATATCATACATGCATAGATCCCAAAAACATGTTCTCCTCTCCTAAGAATGGTAGAACATGTTTTACCAAGAGGCTATAGTGCATCATAATGAGTGAACTAGGATT